>BSBM01001025.1:0-600000 GCA_027924585.1 Larix kaempferi | reverse complement strand
GTTGCTGTGGTGACAATGGTAAAACTTGTTGAATATTGTAACTTCTAAGAATATTATATTTGTATATTATTTATTCCGGAGATGTTCCATACCTCCGATGTGATTATACTATGAATCCGGAGATGTTTATTCCTCTGAATTGGTTGTGGTAACTAGGGTTATTAGACCCACCATGTGGGGGTTGGCCCAGTCAGTTATAATAGGGTATTTAACCTAATGGTTAAATACGAGCCTACATGTACTTGTGTAAAATACATGTCAGTGTAGTGTATAAATAGAGGAGGTATGTTCCTCATTTGACACACACACACACTTGAGAGAGGCACACTTATGGAGGAGAGGTATGCTATGGTGGAGAAGGAGATCATGTCTTTGGTTTGCATCTTTGTATATTGCTGGTCATCTATATTGAGGAAGCTTTACTGGGTTTTCTACCCCATGAGGGTTTCCTAGGATAAATCTGTGTCTCTTGTGTTTATGCTATGCTTGTTGTTTCTTCAGTGATCCTATATATGCTATTATTGTGAAATGGAATGTAATGCTGCTATTTTCTGTCTTAGCATATTAAATTTTAACATGGTATCAGAGCTAACCTGAAGGAAGACAAGGTATGGCACTTACGACACTTGCTTTACTTACGACAATTTGAAGGTTAGGGTTTTACATAGAAAAAACCAGTCATCGTGGAACTTTCGCTATAAATCCATTTATGCGAAGGTTCAGGGTCTGAAAAGTTTACAGGTCGAAGATGACATCCCCAGGTACCTTTTGTCCAAAGGGAACCCTCAGATTCGTTGTACTTTATGAGTTATGATCAGTACAAGTTAGGGTTTTTGCCTCTTCCAGATCTCAGTCAAAATCAGGTCACCTTGGAAAAAATGTCATAACTTGGGCTAGGAAGCTCCAAATGAAATTTCGTAAAATGTGACAGGTAGTACACAGACTGTAATATCTCAGAAAACGTTTTCAGAGGCCTAAGGTGAAACAGTGACACGTGGAACGCCGTACAAGTTCGCTCTCCTGGTTTATCCCATAAACAGGTCACGTTGCGACACCTGGCATAACTCTCTCTCAGAGAGTCCAATTGAGGTCAGACCTGTCAAGATGGAAATATAACAGGGCGAGATATCTCAGGAAAAGTTTTCAGAGGCCGAAGTTCAAACAGTGACACGTGGCATGCCGTACACGTTCGCTCTCCTGTTTTATCCCATAAACAGGTCACGTTGCGACACTTGGCATAACTCTCTCTCAGAAAATCCAATTGAGGTCAGACCTGTCAGGATGAAAAGATGACAGGTCAGGCTAATGCAAAAAAAGTTTTCAGACCCTGTGGAGAAGAAATTTCAGAGTTATAGCAGAAACAATCAGGTGCATATTTCTGTCAAAACAGAATTATTTTTGGAGCACCTTTATTCATGGCTTCCGGAATTTAGGGTTTCGGAGAAAGTTAGAATTTTTGGAATCGGAGTCCACAGTTGAATGCTACTCAGGAAAATTGAAATTTAGAGACCAAGATCGAATTTTTGTTTGGGTAGAAGACTGGGCTTCATCAAACCCTAGTCCGGGTTCCTGTCCAGAAGATCCAGAAGTTTCGAAGGCAATTTTGAGGGGTCAAATTTTGGAGATTTCAAAATTGAAGAATGCTAGGTTGATCAACTCAGCAAGACACATTCTTCCATCCATTCAGAAGTGTGAAAGTCAAAGATTAAATTTTTAGGGTTTCTCTAGCAAACCCTAATCAAGCTCCAGATCAAGTTTCAGGGGGAGTTGAGGCTAAGGCCTTACATAAGAAGACTACAAAAGGTCTCGACAGGTATGACTTAAGGAGGTTCAGGTATGCCTTGAAATTTGATTCTTGATTAAGTTCATAATGTGTTTGTCTTCATGTTATTTATTTGTACAATCTTGATTAATGTTATTAATTGTCTTATCACCCTAGTAACAATATGAATGCATGTGAATGATCGAAGACATTCATTGATTAGGGCTATATGATTGTACTTATGCATTATGGTGTTTTGTAAGGTTGATGTTGTCTGCTAACAAGACACAGGTACATCACAAAAGACAAATCAAGTTCCATGACCATGACAACATGAAGACAAAGACTCACGAGGTATGTATGACTTTGTTATATTATGTTTAACCTATGAGACATGCAGGTTCTAGCTCAGGATCTCTAAATCATTGAAGAGATTGTTTAGGTATGTTGTACATAACTAAGCAGGTATACTAATCCAGGTATGTTTTCCTATGTCATGTTAGAATCTTACCTTGTGTAAGTATACTTGGTATGATTGGTTAGTAATCAAGGGTTTATGCATACTAGATCAAACAAGAATATGCATGAGTAAAAGAAGACTTCCTTGAAACCCTGAATACTAATAATCATGACTGTACATATTCAAGATTATTTAGAATTAGAATGTTTTGATAATATTGAGAATATACTAATGAATGTATGTTTGTGTATGAGATCATGAGGATGACACTAGTGTACACTTGAGCATGCACAATGGTACATAATGAATAGAAGTTCAGAAGACATACAGAAGATCAAGCGGGAGACAACCACACAAACATAAAAGATAAGTATTTGAGTTGTTATTAGAAATAGCAAATGATATTGCTTGTATGCATATTTGTATTCCTAGGATATATCATGCTGAGTGTAAACATTCATAAAGCATTGAACAGTATACTACTAATATGCATATGATTGGTAAATTGGACAAACATTCCATTGTTGCTTATCTAGAATGAAACCTCTTTGCTAACATACTGAGAGTTGTGCACACTCTCGATAGTATGTTCTAGTAGAGATGGAAGGCATCTAGATAGCCACTGTATGCATACAGGATATGGGAAAGTGTTGTGCCAAAGTATTGGTCAAAATAGTTTCATAACTATGTAAATGATATCTGTATGCATAGTAGGTTATCATATGATTTGATGATTATGAAGTATTACTAATCATGTACTTAATTTTGATTTGTAGGAAAGATCATGATGAATGATGAACTCTGAACAAGCGATGGATGTTGAACAAAAGATTTACAAATCAAACACACTATAGAAAGCTTGTGGTTAAGAGATTCTCTTAGAAAGAGGAAGAGAATCATGATGAGATGTTTTGCTCCAAGGGACTAGATAAGACCATTCTCTTAATAATGTAATCAGGTTCTATATGGGTTCCCAGGATCGGTAGTCAATTGATGAGATTAATGATCATCATGGGTGATGTGGATCTCAACCTTTTCTACAAGGTTGAATATGGGTTCTATACACATATGACATGGATGCAAGAAGGAACTCACCACAGAGTTCGAATGATTTTGAGGCTCATATTAGTAGACCCATCTGATGAGAGATGGCACAGATAGATATGCAGAAGATCACTCAATGCTGAGTGTGAATAATGGACAATTGACAGCTTCATGACAAAGCTTAGGCTTTACCAGAAGTAAAACTGTTCCTAACCTTTACCTTAAGGTTGTGGATGATGAACCTATCATACCATTATTGTATGACGATGATCTCTTTCTGACAAGGAATGAGAAACAGGTCATGAAAATGGCTGCAGAAATGAAAATGAAAGATCTCGGATTAATGCACTACTTCTTAGGTCTAGAAGTATGGCAAGATCCAAAAGGAATCTTTTAAATCAAGGTAAGTATGCTGTGAAGTTTCTAAAAAGATTTGATATGTTGGAGTATAAAGCCATGGCCACTCCCATGGAATCCAACTTGAAGTTGTTAGTTAATGACTCATCGTATTTAGTGGACCTAACCCTATATAGACAAATCCTTGGGTCATTGATGTATTTAACAAATACTAGGCCAGATATATGCTTTGCTGTAAATACCCTAAGTCAGTATCTAGTAGAACCTAGAAAGGTTCACTTAATAGCTACAAAGCATGTAGTGAGGTACCTAAAAGGTACATTAGATTTTTGGTCTATGTTATCTTGGATGTCATGAACTCCGTTTACATGGTTACTCAGATTCTGATTGGGCAGGAAGTGTCTCAGATAGAAAGAGTACATCAGGTGGATGTTATAGTCTTGAATCTGCCATGATCTCATGGTTCAGCAAGAAACATTCTAGAGTGGCTCTCAGTACTGCTGAAGTAGAATATATGGTTGTCTGCTCTGCCAGCTATGAAGCAGTATGGCTTCAGAACCTTTTATATGGAGTGTTTGACTTAGAAATGGATCCCACTGTGATTATGTGTGATAATCAAAGCTGCATTAAGATGACTGAAAATCCTATGTTCCATGATAAGTCAAAACACATTGAGATCCGTTACTTCTATATACGAGACATGGTGCAGAGAGGAGCTATCAAGCTCGAGTATATAAGCACTGAGGATCAGATTGTCGATATCCTGACTAAACCTTTGTCTCAAGTAAAGTTTGAATACTTCCGAGACAAGCTTGATATAGTCCAGAAGGACCCTCCTCGAAAGGGGGAGTAGTATAGTATTTGATAACAATTCTGTCCCTTAAATTTTATTTTGTTGTACTTAGCTACTTACAATTATTTAGATTTAGAACTCTTAGATATCTTTTATTTTAGATGTATACATGTTTTGATGTGATGTATACATGTTTTGATGTTAGATGTATTAGTGAGAATACATGCTAGATGTATACATGTTTTGAGGTGATGTATACATGCTTTGATGTTAGATGTATTAGTGAGAATACATGCTAGATGTATACATGTTTTGATGTGATGTATACATGTTTTGATAATAGATGTATTAGTGAGAATACATGCTAGATGTATACATGTTTTGATGTGATGTATACATGTTTTGATGTTAGATGTATTAGTGAGAATACATGCTAGATGTATACATGTTTTGATTAGTAATGTATACATGTTTTGATGTGATACATGCTCTTGGACATTTGTACCTGTATAGATGTGAATACAGATGAGGATTGGATCATCCTTGAACTTAAGTTCTAAAGTGAGCCGTAGATGTGAGGTCTCCGAGAATGAAGTCCTTAGTGGACAGTTGAGGGGATTGGATCATCCCTGGACTTTCAGTCCTAAAGAGAGCCGTAGACGTGAGGTCTCCGAAAATGAAGTCCTTAGTGGACAGCTGAGGGGATTGGATCATCCCTGGACTTTCAGTCCTAAAGAGAGCCGTAGACGTGAGGTCTCCGAGAATGAAGTCCTTGGTGGACTTGAGGGGATTGGATCATCCCTGGACTTTCAGTCCTAAAGAGAGCCGTAGACGTGAGGTCTCCGAGAATGAAGTCCTTGGTGGACTTGAGGGGATTGGATCATCCCTGGACTTTCAGTCCTAAAGAGAGCCGTAGACGTGAGGTCTCCGAGAATGAAGTCCTTGGTGGACTTGAGGGGATTGGATCATCCCTTGACTTTCAGTCCTAAAGAGAGCCATAGACGTGAGGTCTCCGAGAATGAAGTCCTTGGTGGACTTGAGGGGATTGGATCATCCCTGGACTTTCAGTCCTAAAGAGAGCCGTAGACGTGAGGTCTCCGAGAATGAAGTCCTTGGTGGACTTGAGAGGATTGGATCATCCTTGAACTCAAGTTCTAAAGTGAGCCGTAGACAGGTGTCTCCGAGAATAGAGGATAGGACTGCATCGTCCCTGGACCTTGGTTCAAAATGCATGTGATTGGATTAATCATCCTTAGATAGTAAATCCAGGAAGTATAGTCTTAAATGTGATTGTGATTGGATTAATCATCCTTAGACAGTAAATCCAGGAAGGATAGTCTTAAATGCGATTGTGATTGGATTAATCATCCTTAGACAGTAAATCCAAGAAGGATAGTCTTAAATGCGATTGTGGTTGGATTAATCATCCTTAGACAGTAAATCCAGGAAGGATAGTCTTAAATGCGATTGTGGTTGGATTAATCATCCTTAGACAGTAAATCCAGGAAGGATAGTCTTAAATGCGATTTTGGTTGGATTAATCATCCTTAGACAGTAAATCCAGGAAGGATAGTATTAAATGCGATTGTGGTTGGATTAATCATCCTTAGACAGTAAATCCAGGAAGGATAGTCTTAAATGCGATTGTGGTTGGATTAATCATCCTTAGACAGTAAATCCAGGAAGGATAGTCTTAAATGCGATTGTGGTTGGATTGATCATCCTTAGACAGTAAATCCAGTAATTCCGAAAGGAAGGATAGTCTTAAATATGATTGTGGTTGGACTAATCATCCTTAGACAGTAAATCCAGTAATTCCGAAAGGAAGGATAGTCTTAAATATGATTGTGGTTGGACTAATCATCCTTAGACAGTAAATCCAGTAATTCTGAAAGGAAGGATAGTCTTAAATATGATTGTGATGAGATTGATCCAGTAATTCCGAAAGGAAGGATCATGTATATAGATGACGATGCTGATGATCGTGTGATGACGATGATGCTGATCGAGTGATGACGATGCTGCCAATCGTGTGATGATGATGCTGATGATCGTGTGATGACGATGCTGTTGATCGTGTGATGACGATGTTGCTAATCGTGATATGACGATAATGATGATCGTGTGATGACGATGCTAATGATCGTGTGATGACGATGCTGATGATCATGTGATGACGATGCTGATGATCGGGTGATGACGATGCTATTGATCGTGTGATGACGATGTTGATGATCGTGAGATGACGATGCTGATGATCGTGTAATGACGATGCTGATGATCATGTAATGACGATGTTGATGATCGTATGATGATGATGATGCTGATCGTGATGGTCTAGATGACGATGTTGATGATCGTGAGGATCCAGACGTTGATGTTGCTATAGTTGTTCGAGTGCTACAGAAGATAAAGACTCAGTACTGAAGATGTTGATGTTATAGTAACTGGTTGAGTTACTGATGATGTTAAGAAAGCTTCCAATGATTTATAGATGTATCATGTATGATGTATGACTCGTTGCTCCTGCAGATGTTGTTATAATATCCTTCTCGTTAAGGGGGAGTGTTGAATATTGTAACTTCTAAGAATATTATATTTGTATATTATTTATTCCGGAGATGTTCCATACCTCCGATGTGATTATACTATGAATCCGGAGATGTTTATTCCTCTGAATTGGTTGTGGTAACTAGGGTTATTAGACCCACCATGTGGGGGTCGGCCCAGTCAGTTATAATAGGGTATTTAACCTAATGGTTAAATACGAGCCTACATGTACTTGTGTAAAATACATGTCAGTGTAGTGTATAAATAGAGGAGGTATGTTCCTCATTTGACACACACACACACTTGAGAGAGGCACACTTATGGAGGAGAGGTCTGCTATGGTGGAGAAGGAGATCATGTCTTTGGTTTGTATCTTTGTATATTGCTGGTCATCTATATTGAGGAAGCTTTACTGGGTTTTCTACCCCATGAGGGTTTCCCAGGATAAATCTGTGTCTCTTGTGTTTATGCTATGCTTGTTGTTTCTTCAGTGATCCTATATATGCTATTATTGTGAAATGGAATGTAATGCTGCTATTTTCTGTCTTAGCATATTAAATTTTAACAAAACTTCTATTAAGTTCCCCTACGATTGCTCTTGGTTAAGGGACTTTGTAGCATTTGAAATGCAGGTTTGGGAGGTAACAACTCCAATATAATAATATATTATATTTCCTTCTCTCCATTTATTTGTATTCATTTTTTAAAAGTGATATGCGCTTTAATGACTTACAAGAAATTCCACTATTAGGAAAAAGAAAAACTGAGAATTTATCACTCTTAAGTAATAAAGTAGAAAAAATAGAAGGCATTGATGTAAGAAAAACTTGGCACTAAATACACACCTCAATCAAAGGATCACGTCCAACAATAGAGAACACTTCTTCTGCTAAGTTGCGAATGACCTGTGATGAAAACATTGTTTAGATCAAAATGAATTTGGACATAAGCTGAAAGCATGTTCACACAAAGATTAAAATATTAGAAAATCTCCATTAGTGGAATGAAAAAACTGAATAAGACAAATCTATTACCTTGGCACGAGGATCATAATTATTGTATACTCGATGACCAAAACCATACATTTTTCTCTTCCTAAACCAATGATATTATCAAATCAGTTTAGCAAATCATTAGTATCATCAACCAGACTCCAAAGATAAACATATTGGACTTAATGACAAGACACAAGCCAAAACCAATCCCACATACCAACCTGTTTTTAACACCCTCAATGAAATCTGGAATGTTGTCAACTGTTCCAATTTCATTAAGCATTCTGAGAACAACCTGTGTTGCATAAAAACATTAGTCAGCATAGAACATTAATCATGCACAGTTTGCATGACTAGAGCAACATGGCTATACCTCATTTTCACCTCCATGTAAAGGACCATACAATGCACCAGTTTCCCCATCAAGAGCTGTATAGACATCAACACCACTGCAAAGAAAAACACAAAAGGTGAGATTTAATATTGCAAAGTATTTTTACCTAATGTAATATGCACTTACTAAGAAACTTGTTTTCTTGCAAGATGTCCCAAAATGGTTTGGAGCGTTATGCCTTAAAAAGAAATAATCAACACAACCCAATAAATGTAGTTTGATGTTGAACTGCATGTTAACAGTCACAAAAACTACATATTGCATACAAGATTGTTGTACATAAACAAAATATTAACAATAGCCTCCGATCCGGTGCTAGTTATATATTCCCCAAGCTTATTTTCAAGAACTGAAAAATAAATTAACATACAAAATAATATCATCCTGACAATCTCAAGCAGATATATACCATTCAAATTACAACATAGTACCTGGAAGCAAGGTGTCATGCAGTAGCTGTTAAACAGTTCATTTCATGCTCCGCATGCAAGATGAAAAGCACATCAAGGGCTCTTTCTAGTCGAGTATTAGGCTTATATGACCTGTCACCCTTGTTGTTTCAGTAAATCCAAATACATCAGGACTAATTAGATTTCCTAGGAGATGCGTGAATGCACAAATAGGATTAGCCTATTTCTAATCAAATCTTAACAACGAAAAGCAAGCATGAGGAATCTAGTGAGCAAGTGCAACTACAACAACCTCAAGAATAGCTTGATCCTGTGCCTACAACCTCCCAATAATATACCTTTGATAATTTCCAAGGTTACCCAAACAACTGAAACACACTAGACTATTCCAACTCCACTACGCGATGAGACTTCAATGTTAAGCAATCAAGGACTCATCTAGAAGTGGTAATCAAATCATCATCCTAGGATTTGTCTCCTTCAATGGATTTGACGCATGACCATGACAGATTTGAAGCATAATATTTGGAAAATGGAGGAGAGAACTGTGAGTGTAAGGGTTGGGATTAATTGGGCATAAGCTGGAGAGAAAACTTCCAAGTTCTTTGATTATCTCAGCAGGAACACTCTTCAGAGTGTGTTTCCTTGCTGCACCTCAAAGATGAAATTGTGAAGAGATACAAGAAGCATTTCGAAAACAATTTAAAGCATAATTTCCTTTCCCTGAATTTCAGAATATGAGATTTCAGGCCAAAGAAAAATGCATATTTATTGTTCCTTCCATGATAACTAACAGGGAAATTGGGTGCCTCAACTCTAGAGTATTTATTAAAGAGTTTGGGGTTGCAATATGGGCCTTGAGGGGTGGCGGATCTCCATGTGAATATAGGCTTCCAATAGAGTTTTAATATGCAATGTAGGATTTAAATGAAGTGGATCTTTACTGGATGTGGGATGAATCCCTCCAGTCCAAGTCTCTTGGAGAACATACCCATGCTGGTATCATAAGTCTAATCCCTAGTATCTCCAACAGAGATTCTGTAAGTTGCTGAAGACCATTTACACTACTTAACATGGCATATAAACCTCAGAAGGTAGATTTATTGTTTATAACATAGTGTCAGCATGGGAAACAATTGAATGGCATATAAACTTCATGGTAAGGTTTTGGCCAAGAGGTGGACATGTGGCTCTGCAGTTTGTAAGTACAGAGTAACCTAGCTTTGTTAAAGATAGATTTATTGTTGATAACATAGTGTCAGCATGGAAAGAAATTGAATGGGATAGAGAGACTTGATGGAAAGCCTTGTTTCTAAAAAATGACTCTGACAAGGCATATGACAGAATTGAGTGATATTTTAACAGAAACAAGTCAAGGTGGCTCAATATTGGACCACATTTCAAAGAAATGTGAATGATTATTTTATGAAGCCTCTATTAAGGTGCAAGTGACTAGGTAGTTAACTAATCCCATTTCTCTCCAGATATCAATTAAGCATGCTTGTCCATTGGAATTCCTTTTATATGTTATTGTTGCAGATACAATAAGATATTTATTACAGGCTGCCATAATTCAGGGGCAGATCAAGGGAATCTTACTTCCCGAAAGTATGAAATATTGAATGTTCGTTTAGAAGTTTTTTTTTTAAGACTGATATGATAGCAAATGAGGACATGATTCAAAAAACAGACAAAGAGTTGAAGAATTATAGAAGTAGTAAGAAGAGAATGTGAGTACTTGTGGCATTACCCTGATTAGCGGTCAGTACATTTCTCCCTACCAAGTGAAAATTAATCCTAATAAATTTTATGCTTTAGTTGGTTGACATTTGTTCGTTAGCCATGCCATTTGTCGTTGATAAGGGCTCCATCATGAATATCTCATCTACAACTAGTACTAATCGTGGGAACCTTCTAGGAGCTAGGATATATTCTATCTCCAAAGTTGGGGTCAACTAGAGCACTAAACTTTGTGTGCGAAGGTGAATTCACAACCTTTCATAGGTTTTAACTTCTTTTTCCCATGTCATGTAAATAGAGTTGTAGTTAAAACCGGGGAAAATCATTAGAGATTGGAGTAATTGAAGTATCAACTCCAATCACTAATAGCAGCGTTGAAATTTAACAACCTATAATGTGTGTCAAATGAAATGGAATACAACATTGTGCATGCAGATGTTAAAGCATTTGATGCCGAAGATCTTGTTATGAATTTTGAAGAAGTAATCTTATTCCTGTAGCATATTCTAGTCCCATTTTAGAACGATCTTATGCTATGCAGCATGTGATAGTACACCAAGTCGTGCTACAATTTATTTGATGAATACTCAGCCTTGCGGTGACAATGCGAACAACATTTCGTTTCACTTTGAGTAGAATTTTTGCAGATATTTGTTCCTCAGGTCGTGCCCTATTTCAATCTTAAGTTTTGCATCATGTAAAGAGAGCGCCCATCCCACAGGTGTTATTATTGAGCCTTCTTTTCTCAGTTCTGGGCATATCTACACTGCATTAGTGATATTCAACAATTCTGGGCATATCTACACTGCTGATAATAAAATGATATCAAAGATAAATGCTGAAAAATGCAAATGCAGGTGAATGGAAGTATACACAAGTATGAGTGAAGATAGACAGTAATAACCAAGTGCTAATGTAAGTGAATGAAATTGACTAAGCGTAGATCTGCAACACAAGTTAAACACTGAACTGAATCAATACATCCTAACCAAAGGTTTATACAATTAGCAACAACAAAAACATAAATTATACTATGAATTCTAACTAAAACAAAATGGAAAGAAGTCTCACTTTACAGTAGGTGGGCCCTTTCCTCTTGGTTAGTGAGCCTTGAACTAATCTATATCAAACAATAATAGTGAGCATCGTTCCAGAAAATATCAAATCTTCATTAATGCAATGTTCAGTAACAGAGTTTACATCAGCAGCATGCTTTGGTTGTCTACCTTTGACTAAAACTTCTAGCACTTACTCTCAATCTAAACTCTACTACACCTCTATGCTCTCCTTCTCCTGATCTATGAAGGTTTATTTATACATGAAAATTTGGGGGGAATGTATAAAATCAAATCCCCGAACCCCTAAGTTGTTAAAACAAATTTCATATATCTACGAAACTGTGCATGCACAAAATATGGGTTTTTCACTCAATTTGGGTAGATTCGGGTTAAAGATCCCTTGGGAGCCCTTTGAATGGTCCATATGCTTGAAAATACTCTTCAAACCTTTTGTGCATTCAACACTTAACATTTAAAAATATTCCATAACAATTGTTTTCAAGGTCAATGCCCATAAATTTATCAAGGGAGTTTAGGCACAAGATACAATCCCATCTACAGGCCATCAAATTCAGCCTAATCATTAGTGGCATAGACCAATATTACACAAAATATTAGTCTCTTATAAGTTGTATCAATTTCTCAATTCGCCTCTACTGGATCTCCAAATATTCCTTTTAGAGGATTTGTCAAAATCTAGTTTTGAATATCAAAAATTCTTCCTTGGGGGCTGCCAAACAATTCTGGATCCTTCATGGCAGCTTGAAGAATTCCCTTTATCGGATATCTCCCTGTTGAAGATTCCTTGAAACCTTCTTTTTCAGCTGAGATATCTTCTGGTCCTTGTCCTTTATCTAATCCCATATCTCATTGTTTTACTAATCCCATATTTCATTATTTTGTAGTTCTGACACTTGGAAAGAGTCAAAGAAATGCCAGCTTGGATTTTAGTTCTACAAGCAGCATTGGTACATGGATGGTTCACGATGTAGTAAACCCTCTATTTATTGCCTGTAATACAAAATGGAAGTTTGATGGAACCTCTAATCAAAATGTTGAAAATGTTTCATCAGACTGAGCAAATGAATGGCATTCTCTCTTAATATTTCCAATGTATTACAAGAAACATCTGTAAAAGTTGATAATGCAGAAGGTTCCTATGGAATGCAAAGAAGGGAAACAGTCTCTTCAGATTTGTAAGACGTTGTATAATAATTTTTGCTCAAGTGGATTCATCTATGTTAACAATAGGCCTGCCGAGTAGAAATTTTCTTGGATGAATACTTTATATGCAGGGGGGATTATCTGTTAGCAGTTCTGGCACTATGGTGACTATTCTGTCTACAAGAGAAGGCCATACAGCCTCAATTTTTGACTGATCAAAGATCCTCTCTGGTATGCTCCTTTGTCTGACATGTTTTTATATTGTAGTGAAGCACAGGGGGCACTTTTCTTTCTCTCAAGTTTCTTACTTTGTTTGATTTTGGTTGTGTCATCATTTCTAGTTTAGCAGTGGTACATCTAGTGAAGGCTTGTTGTATTGGAGAAAACTCACTATGGCTTGGGAATACCACAACAGACAGATGACTACCAAAAATCAACTCAATTCTCAAAACAATGCTATTATAAATGACAATTTTAAGATAATGGAGAAATGTAACCAACCTCGATCCAAACATTTTATGTAGATCCCCGTTGGAGCTTTCAATCCATGCACTTGAAATCTGCAAATTAGTCTTGACAGCCAATATCCAACAAGTACATATAATATATAAATAGAATTAACATTATCAATAACAATGGTCCATAATATCATAAGCAAATGTAACCCAATGTAGAATAAATTACATTCACACCATGAATGGACGAGAATATGAGTATTTCTAATAATGAACAAGAAGAAGTACAAAGTGATACGACCTCTTGCCGACAACCAATCTGAACCAATATCTAAATCAATCCACTTGCGCCTCCACCACTTCAATCCTCCATGAATGGCAAACTCAGACTAGAAAGGAGTTTGGAAGGTGAACATAAATGGTTCACAACTACAAGGATCAATGAGTGCAGACTCAAGATAGGGCAAAAATCCACTAGAGTTCTCTTACGATTCTCTTATTTCTCCCATCCATAAGCCATATGTGCTCAATATATATTTTTCTCAAAGGTAGGTGAAAGGACACATCGAGGCGTTACTTGGGAAGATGGAGAGCCAAAGGTCACCCAATGACCACTTTCTGGGAGTAAAAAGTAATTAATAGTGGTTTTTACCATTTTACATGCTACCCGTAGGCTATAGGGATGCAACTAGAAGGTACGCCTGCTATAAAGATGCAACAGGAGGGTAGGAATAAAAATAGGGCAAACTAGTATCTCTGAAGGATATAAGTGGATTTCAGTCGCTGAAATGGATCCTATAGGCCAAACAATGTTGATACTCACAGGGTGGAAGATTTCTCTGTAACAGATGCCCCCTAATGTGTGAGGTCAGAGACTGAAAGTGCTACGATGACCGAAATACATTATAAAACTCAGAAGTGGAGTGATGGAGACACAAGTGGAAAGAGTAGTTCACTCGTCATAGTACAATAGTATCTTTGAATACATGTCGGTATAGTACAACAATCTGATACAATGGCCATGAATAGCTAGTATATAATGGATACATGTCATAGGTGATCATAGCCATGATCCCTCTACAATAAGATACGGTCTTCTGCTGAAAAGAAGACAATTGGTGCAAAACTGGAGGTACAAACTGTTGAAATCTGAGAGGTGATATCTCAGATGTAAAGTCAAAGTCATATGTAGCATACTGATTGCCACAATCTCCTGGGGTCTTCTACACAAGTCTTCGACGGTGCAAGTCCCATCAAGTGAATAAAGGAGTTGGGGTCGAACCTGATGAGACATCGTCTGATTACCGGTCAATGATGTATACCATTAACAAACACGAGATGACCCACCAATAATGAAAATGGGAATCAAGGCACAGCATACAATCATCAGAGTGTGAATAAATGGGTTGAAGTCGAACACTAGGATGAATCCATCGATCAGGGGACATTGATGTATTCCCAAAATTGTCGATGGCGAGAGAACCTGCCACTAATGACTGCAAGCCTCAAGGTACTCAACTGAACTCTAAGCCTCAAGTCCCAGAATAAATGAGTTGAAGTCAACGGAATGAGACTCGCTGGAAGGAGGGCATTAAGGCATCCCCCATCAACTAGCACGAGGTACCAGCAATGCTGAAAGATTTGGAAGATCTCAGGTGAAACGGACTGACTCAATAAGGATGGACGACATGCAATAGTCAAGAGGTCTGAGGAGTGGCCGACACGTGTTTCAGGACTTCCTTTGAACAAGGCATGAGCAGATGGATAGACTTAGGCAGCATAGACTTGACATAAACTATGCAATGCAGGAGGCATTACAGAGGGCTCCATAATGATTGGAAGCTTAACCAATCGGTGGAGAAAACTGAGAAACAAGTACAACTCCTAAGGCCCAACTATAGTCCCGACTCATAATATACGGAGTGGAATGAATGCTCTTTTCAAAGGCGACACAAAAGATGCCAACAAGAAATAGTGACCATAATCCCGTTCGGCTTTTTGGAATATTTTTTTTTTTGGTCTTTTTCATATTTGGGAAAAGCTTGAAAAAGAATAAAATTGCTTATAATACAACAGGTGAGGGAACGAGTGTCAAATAGCTAGTAGACTAGTCCCAAGCGGTGGAACATACCTATGCTCAATGCAAGGGAATGCGTCTAGGATGTGGACACTCGGGGGTGCGTTCCCTCAGGGTCAAAAGGTCATCAAATTGCGAAGGGAAAATATAAGCTTTGCAGGGCTCGACAGGGAAAAGTGCTCAGGCACTAGCCTGACAATTGAGTAAGCGGGAGCCGGCACAAGGCTCAAGTAGCAAGCAGGATGATGTAATGCAATCACAACATCATATAACTGAGGGGAGTCCTTAAGGGAGATGGCCAGCATAAGACAAAGTAGAGTATGAGTCTTTATCGCAACGTCATGGTGTGACTACAAAGGACTCCCAATCCTAAGGACAAACAACGACATGGGCACCAGAATTAATAAAGGGGTTCTAGCTAGGGTACCCATGTTTGGGAAAGCCCTACCGCCACATAATGACACTTCTATAGCAGTGTGAAGGTTTCATGTCAGTCACGAAGCGGGGTCGCACATAGGGTTTATGAAAATGGTCAATAGGTCAAATGCATAATGCATGTGAAAACGACATCTAACCTATATGCCAGGTGTGAAATGTACCGGCCGTAGGTGTGAAATGGTTCAGAACAACTCTCGCTGAGGAAATATGTTGAAAAAACACTACTCCATGACACAATATTAGTTCATAACGGCTCAAAATGGCAAAAACTATAGAAAAGTGGGTCCAGAAAATTATAAATAGAAACAAAATTTTCCAAATTACAATTCATTTGCACTATTCACCAATTTGGAGTTATTTGGGTAGTTTTTACTTGAAACTTCAAACGCCGATCGTGGGAGCTACAAGCGACCGTTCAGCGAATCGTCTGGAGCAGGTTAGTGGTCACTCCCATACCTTTCATTTTAATGTTTTTATTTTAGTTTTGGTCGGTGGGAGTTTTTGTTTGGCCAAGCCCTATATGGCTTCGGTGCTACCCACGGGCTATAAGTATGCGGGTCGCGGGTAGGGCACCAAACACGTAGTAAAAAAACTGCATTCCCGCGTCTACCTGCCACTGTCTACAATTTTTCCTGCAGGTACAGCCGTGAAGAAAGTTTTAATCATGAAACTGACCAAAATTTACTTGCTTTGCACTCCAGGATGGTTCTAGAGGAGGGAAAGAGAGCATGACCAGGTTGATGAGGCCGTGCGCAATGATTTGCAAGCACAACAAGCATTGCAAGCATGTGGCTTATATAAATATTGGAGTATAGGGGGTTTAAGGGCCCAAAACCTATTACTCCGTCATCTGATCAACTACTGGGATGTGGAAGCTCAACACTTCATCCTCAATGGGAAAACACTAACACTGGAAGTAGAGGACATCTATTTCATTACCGGTTTGTCCCATAGAGGGAAGGTGGCTAGTCTTCGGTCACGCACCGTGGGTGGTGGGATCACTGTGCAAGATTACATAGCACGGTACTGTCCCGCCAACACATGAGCAGTGGGAACCCAAGTGTCGGTGAATGCCATAACAGATTTGAGTATAAAGATCATTGTGGCTACTCTAGTGTAGATCACGAGATCCAAAGCACTACATCAGGCATCCAGACCGGTGATGTTCTGCGGATCACAATGCTTGCAACCTACTATATTCGACTGGTGTACTACTCCGCTGGTGTCTATGAAGACACAATTGACTGAATGCAAAGAGGGTAAGGTCAAAAACTTTGGGTATGGTAGCATCCTCTGCAGTTTTTTCTTTGAGAGGGTTCCGGAGCTTAGCCCGAGGGTGGATGTCCCTCCTCACAGTCTCCGTGATCCAGACCTGACCCGGTGGGATGAGATTTTGACACAACAAGGTGGTGGCTGTCTGGCGTCACCATATACTAAGGAGTTCTTCTGTTGGTTGAACCGGTAGGTGATTGCGATAGAGGACTATCCCTATGCAGGGATAGACTTCAGACAGGACCATGACATGCCGCTCCCACCAGGTGCAGCTTTCGGAGACATCGGTGAGTACTCTTTTGGTTTTGTGTTTATTAAATTTTTATGGATTTTTTTATTATAGTTGAAATGAAAAAAATCTTTTGGTGGTAATGTCATGTGCTAATGGGTGACTGTTTGCTCGCAGACAAAGGCCGAGTAAGACCCGAGGGCTTCCCAAGACATGGTCGTTGGGGTAGAGATGAGGTGGCAGCAGATACTGCAGCAGGGCGCACACTCCAGACATTGCGGTGCAACATATCACGTATGGTTTCCCGAGTACCACAGATAGAGGTGGCTCGACTACCTGAGGCTATGTAGCACCAGGTAGTGGGTGTTCCTGGTGAGTGGGTGCGGCTACTACAGCGGATGGCCAACGCAGTATAGTACTACTATGAGACACATCCCGTCGAGGCGGCAGCTAGACCTCCTCGGAGGGAATAGATATCCCGGGGTCTCATTATTTTTTGTATCGATATGTATATTTTTTAGGGCTACGGGCTCCAGTTTTGTATGACACTACCATTTTGGACATATTTATATATATATGCAACTTTGGTTCTCGGTTCTACTACATGTGTGCATGTTACAAATGTATGAGTGTCTTTGTATTTATGTGCTCATGATGAATGTGACAAATGCCAATCTAATACATAGTCAGCGTATGCATCAGATATATAATTATGACTTCTCGGAATATGAATATATGTAATTGAAACAAAATGTATCTCCAAGAGTCGTATGTTAAGGAATATCCGTATTAATGTAGGGTCTCGTACATGGTACTACCCATTCAGCTGAGACACAACTAGTTGTGAATCCAACAGGACTTCTAAAGACTAGATGTCATGTGAAATGGCATCCCGAAGTAGCTCAACAATGGAACTATACTCAGCCACATTGTTAGATGTAGGACCGAGACAAGCACCTCCTGAGGACACAACTAGGTGGTCAGGTGAGAAGATAACCCAGGCAGTAGAAGCAAGCTACTGCGTATGTCGGCTAACACCATCCGTGAAACCTAAGAACGTAGGGAATCCCGTTGACATCTGTCAATCAAACAGAGGCTAATCAATAGACCTAACAACCAAAAGGAAACCTAAAATATGTACAGAAAAACTATACAATAGTGTACAAAAGTATCAGCCTAAACCAAAGGTTCAAGCGTAATACCACTTGAGGTAGAGCCCATTTCTAGGCTCCTTCAAGGAAACTCTTTCATAGTCTTCTAACTCATAAGCTCCTTTTTTGAGGACATACCTCACAATGTAAGGACCATGCCACATGGGATTGAACTTGCCTACCCCCAGGGGTTCTTTAGCTTGGTCATACAAGAGAATCAAGTCACCTTCATCATATTTCCAGGGATGGATAGACCTGTCATATTGAACCTTGACACGACGCTTGTTAACATCAATGGCCATAGCGGCATCTCGACGGTGCTTGTCAAGTTGCTCGAGGTGTACTAAACATTGCTCAATATCCGTCGTATTAGGGAGGAGCTCTATGGCTAGCTTGAGTGAAGGGATATCGCATTCAATTGGTAAAAGTGACTGCACACCATGACCTAACTGGAATGGTGAGAACTCGGTGGCAGTCTCAACTGCAGTTCGATATTCCCACAAAGCAGGATATAACATGATATGCCAATTGGTCATGCTTTGTTGGATGGTACATTGGAGAATGGTCTTCAAAGACTTATTTACTGCTTCAACCTGACCATTCGCTTGAGGATAGTAGGAAGACGAGTGTTCCTGATGAAACCCAAGCTTGAGAGACAAATCCTCCATCATCTTGTTTTGAAAGTGACTGCCATGGTCAGTGACAATCTCTTTCGGGATACCGAATCGAGTGGTAATCTGGTTGAACATGAAATGGGCTGCAGTGGCACCGTCAGCTTTTACAGTAGGCATGGCCTCATCCCATTTGGAAAAATAATCCATGGCCACGATAATATGGTGATGCCCCCCAGCCGAAGTTGGTTTGCAATCCATGAAATCTACCCCCCACTTAGTGAAGGGACCGACAGTGATGACTAGATGGAGGGGCATTGGATGAGAGTGTACGATTTGAGAAAACACCTGGAAAGGGTGACATCTCTTCACAGCGTTAATACAATCTTTAAAGATGGTAGGCCAAAAATAACTAGCTCGCATGATACGCTAGGCTGTAGCAAGCCCGGATAAGTGACCGCCACATGCCCTTGCATGGCAATCATTAAGTACCTGCTCCGCTTCTTCGTGAGTCAAGCAACGAAGGAGGATGGAATCATTTCCTCGACAATACAAAGTGTCACCGACGATAGTATAATATTTAGTGTGATGTCTCACATGTCGTCGCTCATCTCATGAATAATGCGGAGGAAACTTCAAAGTTTGGAGATATACATTGACATCCCCATACCAAGGGTCCTCGGTCGAGATAAGAAATAAGTGTTCATCCAAAAAGGAATCTTCACGAATGACATCCTCATCAAGCTATGGAAGGTTTGACATAAGCTCAACGAACACCAATGATTTCACCGATTTTGCCGAAGCAAAATTGAGATCAAATTCTTGAAGGATCACAATCCATTTATTATACTTACCCTCGATAAGGCGTCGTGATATCACGAACTGAAATGGATTGATGTGAGCTACAACGGTGGTTGTTTGAAGCAAAATGTAATGTCGTAACCACTGGACTGCATGGACAGTCGCAAGTGCCTGCTTTTCTACGTGGGTGTACCTTAGTTCAGCGTCTACTAAATTTGACTGAGATAATAGATAACATGCTCGATAAGCGCATCATCTACATGAAACAAGACCATGCCAATAGTCTCTTGAGACGCGGCCACATAAAGAATGAAATCTCGTGTAAAGTCCAGCGGACTAAGCACAGGGGCCGATACCAAAGCTTTCTTAAGGGCGTCGAAAGACTGCTGGGCTCGCTCATCCTAGATAAAAGGTGTGTCTTTCTTCAATAGGCGTGCAAAACGTTTAGTAATATTAGCATAGTTAGCTATAAACCGACGTAGAAAAGTAGCTCTCCCTTGGAGGCTCTGAAGTTGTAACAGATTATGCGAAGGAGGAAACTGAAGTATTGCCTCAACTTTGAGAGGATCGACTCTAATACCCTCCCTCGAAACTATGAATCCTAGAAGGTGACCAGTCCTAATAGAGAAGATGCATTTGTTTGGATTCAATCAAATTTTGTAGTGGATATGTCGTTCGAGAATTATACGGAGGTGCTTGGGGTGGTCCACTCTCTTGCGAGAATGGCCAACAAGATCATCCAAGAAAACTTCCATAATCATCTTAAGATCGTGAAAGGCATAGGTCATGGTTCGCTGAAAAGTAGATCCGGAGTTTTTGAGGCCGAAGGGCATTTTCCGATATGCAAATGTTCCCCATGGACAAATAAATGCCGTCTTATGTTGGTTCGCGGGTTTGATTTGAATCTGATTATAACCCGAGAATCCGTCCATGAATGAAAAAATCTCACTCCCCGCATAAGCATCCAATATTTGATCAATGAATGGTGTGGGGAAATTGTCTTTCGGACATGCACGGTTCAAATCTCTTAAATCAGTGCATACACGGATCATTCCCTGCTTCTTATCCACAGGAACGGGGTTTCACACCCATTCGATAAGGGGAACGGGGTAGATGAATCCAGCTTTGAGCAGTTTCTCCACCTCTACCTTAATAAAAGCTTCCTTCCTAGGGTTCACAGCACGTAAGCATTTTCGAACCGGTTTAGCATCAGGATACATTCTAATTTCGTGTTCAACAATGCGGGGGTCTATTCCTGGCATCTCCTCGTATTACCAGGCGAAAGCTTCCCATATTTTGGTAAGAAAGTCAGTGTAAATAGCAATATCCTCAGGAGTGCAATTGGCACGGATGTAAACGTTCTCAATCTTTCCGGGAGTGTGGTAGATGTTGATTGAAGTGGTTGGGGAAATATTGGCCATATTTTCCTCCGCAAAAAGATAATGTGACTGCAAAAGAGCCACAGCGTGACCAACCATCTCAGCTGGAGTCATCCTAAACTCCTCTTGCTCAATGAGCTCGAGGTTGGGAAGGAAGTAAGAGCGATGGTGCATATCTTCCCAAGTCCTCTCACTACCACACATGGCCTCAAGGATAGCTTCATCAGATGGTAAAGTATCATCAAGGCAATCGTGAGAGCAAGATGAGTTGGCTGCCCAAACTGGCAGCGTAACGGGATCTTCTTCAACTGTCTGGGAAGAAGAGAGATCCGGATCTGTAGTGTTTTTTTGGATATGATCGTAAGCGAGATCCGCTACAGATAAAGGCATAGGCATCCCGACGTGCACAATGTCTCCAAACGTGGAACTCGTGGATGGTAAAATCCATGGATCATTTAAATAAGAGGTCTGGAATAACATATTATTTGAAGGAGGAGGCACATTATCGGTAATGGTTCCAATAAAATTCACAGGTGCAGAAAGATTAAAAGTTCCCATCAGTGAGGGGTACATTCCAACACCTATGTTCCCAGTTGCCGGTTGAGAATCAGAAACTTGTGGGACTACAGATCCCGTAGATTCTGTGGAAGGAGTGCCAACATAATCCAGTTGATCGATCGTCACAATTTTTCCTTCATGGGGAAATCAAATAACTCTAAATACAGTAGACGCGACAACCTTCATAGCGTACATCCAGTTTCGACCCAGTAAAAGGTTGTAGTCGATGGGCGCATCAACCACTTCAACTTCAATAGGCATGGACTTACCTCCCAAGGAAAGAACAAGGGAAGGGATAATTCCATGCGGCGTAAAAGATCTACCGTCGAATGCAGTGAGTGGAGTTCTAGACGCGAGTAGAGGAGGAGAGCCAAGATCTTTCCAACAAGCTAATGGCATTACTGATGCAGAGGCACCTTCATCAACCATAGTACGTTTGACGAAGCTCTTAAGGAAAACCACCTGGATTTGAAAAGCCACGTGGTAAGGTAAGCGAGGCTGGACATCAGTAGTATCGAACTTGATAACACTAGGATTTCCCCCATCTTGAACTCCTAACATAGTCAAAAGGGCATGCTTCTGAGAAGGATAGGCTTGCAAAACCTCAAGAGCTGACATGGCACACGGAGTTTGGCCCAAATCTTCTACGATGGAGTAGTTCTGGGCAGCTGGAGCATTAGGATTATGCGTGGAGCGCTTGAGAACACCTTTCGGTATCCGTAGCATAATGGAAGGCTTCTCGATATGCAAGGAATTGTCAGGGGGGGGGAGGCTCATTCCCCAAATTCAGTTGTGGTGCAGCATAATTGCGTTGACGAGTAGAAACACAAACCTCCGACTGAACCATATTCACACATCCATAACCACTAGTATTGGAAGAAGCCGGTGCCATTTCATTAGTACCATAACCAGTGGTGGGAGCATGCGAAGCCATGTTTTGATGATGAGGAAGGGGATCCTTCAACACAGCTGGGATCTGTGCCAAATGCTTCGATGCTTCTTCAATTCAAGGACATAAGTGAGTAAGATGATCCTCCCCACAAAGCTTGCAATGGAATTTCACCTTACGCCTAGGTTTACGATCCTCACCAGCATTACCGCCTTCTCGAGAAGGGTTGGCATTCTCTTTCCGAGGAGTATTATGATTTCTATTGTTATTACTTCCATTTTTTCCACCCCTACGATTATTTATCCCCTTTTTCTTACCACCAGGTTGTTGGTTACCCGACGGTTTCGTTGATTGCACATTGTGTACATCGGACAACGAAGTGGAAGTGGAAAAGGTGTGAACCTGTCCGAGAGCAGACTGGTTTAGCGACAAATTTTGCGTTTGATTAGCTACCAAGTCTACAGGGTGAGTGAATGTGGACCCCACAATTCCATCAGCATGTGGTCCAGGAACTAACGTAGGCTCATGTCTTGTTCTCGGTGCATCAGGAATAATGTCATACAAAATGCCAGACTGAGAATAAAGTAGATCTAACTGTTGGACTTTCAAGATAGCTTATTCCTCGGTCACAATGCCGGACATCGAAAGATCCTTAGCAATGTATGGAAGTAAAGACTTGACGAATCATTCCAACAGGAACTCTGGAGGAATGTTGGCTTTCACTAATCTCTTCTGCCAACGCCACTCTTGAACGTGGTCAGAAATATGTGTGGCCTTATTCTGATGGAAGGTGGACAACAATTCAGTACTAGTATCATAACGAACTGGTAACTGGAAATGGTCTAAGAAAACCAAATCAATCTCGTTGAATGCCCTATAGGTGTTTCCAGGCAACTCCACATACCACTTCGTGGCTGCCCCCGTGAGGGTGCGTTGAAATAGTCATAATTGAATGGAATCATGATTCAAAGAGTTGGAAGAGCACCAAAGGTGAAACATCGTGACATGATCTCCCCGGTCCTCACCACCTTTCCCCTCAAACTTCAGAATGTTTGAAGGGAGCTTGTTAGGGACCGGGGGCCAAGTAGGGTCGTGACACACCGGATCATTTGTGAGCTTCGAAAGATACGGGAGATTCAAGTGTGCAAGGAACGGGAGCTGAGGCTGGAAAGCTTGATTATAAGTTCCCATAAAAGGTTGGTTAAACGGAACTGTGTTATAAGATGGACCAAAAGCTTGACCATGAGGATTAAACTACTGATAATGAGGACTTGATGGACTATAAGCTTGCCCATGGCCATAAGATTGATAAACTCCCCCTGCTGGACCCATTTGAGAGTAAGCAGGTATATGCGCGTTTTGAACACCATATTGGGGTGGTGGGTGATACTGGTGGCCAGCACCGACTGTGTTGTAGTAAGGGTTGCCACCATGAGCATGGGGCATGTATGTACTATTCATAGTGGGAACCGTGTTGTAATGACCGTAATGGTATGGTATGTTCCCACCCCCAACATTAGCTTTAACTTGAGTAGTCGTGTGGTGACCAGAAGCATGAGAAGCATTCCCATCTCTAATATGGGTGTGACTAGTAGCAGGGTTGGTGGTGTGATGTCCATGTGGATAGGAAATATTCCCACCCCCTACATTAGCATTACTAGTGGTGGTAGTGGACGCAAAAGTATGCGGTATGTGTCCACCCCCAGGGTTGGGAGGAACGGTATCATGTGCAAAAGTAGTCTTGGGTTGACGAGTAGCGATGCGTGTATTAGGTTCTAGATGGCGAGTCGTATTCCGAACAACATTCCGTTTAGGTTGGGTATTCTTAGGAGGTGGTTGTGTTCCAACATTAGCATTGTTAGGAATCTGACCAGTCCCCATACTATGTGAGTGGGTGGACAACGTAGTGCCCCCAGTGGGTATAGTATGGCTAACACTTTGACTAGTGCCAGCGTGAATACCAACCGTAGTGGAAGGTTCGACAGTATTATGACTGGGCATACCAAAAGAGAGTGCGGTGGGGTTGATCATAGGGCCAGTATCATCATGAGTCTCAGGCCTCCCGTATCTATAATCGCATGGAAATGAAGGAACGAAAGGCTCGTCCTGCTCTCCTTTCTCGGGTAAGTCGGGCATCCCGTAAAGATAATTATCTGGATTCGAAGGATCAAACGGATCTCGGTCAAGTGGATTAGGCCAAATAGAACCAGGTTGAGTCGTAGGTGGATCACCTCCCCAATCTTCATGAGGGGTATGGGGATTGGAAGTATGTTCAACTCTACCCGAAGGAGTAGAAGGATCTTTCCCAATATCGGGATGTGCAGCCATGTAGTCTTCAACGTAAGTCACGTAAGAATATGAAGACTCAGAGGGAGCCCTTTGGCGTCCTCTAGCATTACAGTGTGTAACCAAAGATGGCTTTAAACCAGCCAACCGACGGGACCGGCGGAGAGTAGGGATCCACGCCACGTTATCTCCGGAGAGAGATACAGCGTCTCCTAAAGGCAAACTATCGATAAAAAATAGTAAATCAAAAGCACACACCTAGAGAAAACTACAACCAAGAGCAGAAAAACGAGAGGCTAAATGAGCTCTCGACACTAGAGCTGGTATGTCTCGCCTAGGAGAGGCTTGAGACTCCCAAACTATAGCCGGAGGTAACAGAATCAGTTATAGAGACACCTAGGCTTCACTGTGTCGACAGGGTCAAGTCCACTGCATGAATACAACTGTGCTGTCCAATCCCTATCTGACTCAGGACACAAACATCATAACCACTGCAAGTACCCTAAGCGGTACCTAGGTAAGGCAAATATGTTCACTGCAATATAACCAATGCTTAGGGGGACAGTCGCTGGTGGGACCCATCGTATAAGCAAGGTAGCTAAGCCCGAAGCACAAGAGGATGAACCTCCAGTACCTCCAGATATGAACAAATCCTAGATATATCTCCCACGTTCAGCCGATATAAGAGGGATATCTCCTCCACCAACCTCTCGTGACCTTGTGCTTAATTCTGGATTGAGTAGAGCTTCCTGAGAACACCGATCTATACCATGGATTCCTCCACTCCCTGGTCAGACACCTAATGTTGCATCTAGTATTCTTGGATTGTTAACTCACAATGATCTATTCCAAGACTCTAAACCTATGCTAGTTGGTGTACCCTATAAATAAAATCAGTCTAATCAATTTTAATGATTAAGCATTAATTTTAGTGGTTGTGGTTACTCAAGGGATATGATCATGAAACTAGTGATGTGTAGACTCAATAGTATGCAAAATCGTCCAAACCTAGACTCATCTATCCAATAAAACAGTCTCACTAATATGCAAAATCAACCAACAATTCCGAAATAAAGATGCAATCTTTTATCTTTTCAATGCACAAGAAGAACCTAAAATGAAGGAAACAAGCACTCAATGCAAGATGCAGTACATGAAAGTAAAATATTTTTGTATTTTCCCTTATAAACAAGAAGGAAAATGCAAAAAACTAAATGAGTATTTTTGTATTTTTTCAATATAAATGGAATGAAAAAATGCAAGCAAAATCCTACTATTTAGTCACTGAAGTGCCGAGAAGATCACTAAGACAACCCAGCAGACCCTAAATAGAAAGACTCAGCCAAAGGAAAGAGCTCAAAAGGAAAAAAGCAAGAGGCTAAAACCAAAGATTGGTAAAAAACCAAGAAGGCTCAACCAAGAGAAACGAAGAGTTCTGGTCATAACCAAGGCATGAAACAGTCAATAAAGAGGCCAACAAAGACTTTGGAACGAACCAAACTCACCTAGCAACAACCAATAGCCATAAACCAACAAAATATGGAGTTACACACTACTGTCGAAGGAATATATGCGGGTACCCGCGAGCAGTAGATTAAACAGAGGCGGGTAGACGCAGGAAGAACTAAGCTAGCCCGCGGGTGAGGAAAGGCAAATGGGCAATTAAAGAGTCCAGAGGCTTAGAAAAAGCAAGTTTTCTATGGTGTATCTTAACAGCCAATCAGTGACACAGAGCTTCGATAAACAACAACTCTAATTAAGGACTAATGCTCAAAAATTTCCCAAACATGGATGTTTTCCCCAGCGGAGTCGCCATTTCTGTATTGGAGAAAAATCACTATGGCTTGGGAATACCACAACAGATAGATGACTACCAGAAATCAACTCAATTCTCAAAACAATGCTATTATAAATGGCACTGTTAAGATAATGGAGAAATGTAACCAACCTCGATCCAAGCGTTTGATGTAGATACCCATTGGAGCTTTCAATCCATGCACTTGAAATCTGCAAATTAGTCTTGACAGCCAATATCCAACAAGTACATATAATATATAAATGGCATTAACATTATCAATAACAATGGTCCATAATAAGATAAGCAAATGTAACCCAATGTAGAATAAATGACATTCACACCATGAATGGACGAGAATATGAGTATTTCTATTAATGAACAAGAAGAAGTACAAAGTGATATGACCTCTTGCCGGAAACCAATCTGAACCAAGATCTAGATCAATCCACTTGCGCCTCCACCACTTCAATCCTCCATGAATGGAAAACTCAAACTAGAAAGGAGTTTGGAAGGTGAACATAAATGGTTCACAACTACAAGGATCAATGAGTGCAGACTCAAGATAGGGAAAAAATCCACTAGAGTTCTCTTACGATTCTCTTATTTCTCCTGTTCATAAGCCATATGTGCTCAATATATAGTCCTCTCAAAGGTAGGTGAAAGGACACATCGATGTGTTGCTCGGGAAGATGGAGAGCAAAAGGTTACCCAATGACCGCTTTTTGGGAGTAAAAAGTAATTAATAGTGGTTTTTACCATTTTACATGCTACCCGTGGGCTATAGGGATGCAACTCGCGGGTACGCCTACTATAAAGATGGAACAGGCGGGTAGGAATAAAAATAGGGCAAACTGGTATCTCTGAAGGATATAAGTTGATCTAAGTCACTGAAATGGATCATATAGGCCAAACAATGTTGATGCTCACAGGGTGGAAGATTTTTGTGTAACACATGTCCACTAGTGGCACAATTATCATGTGGAACAATTCTTATATGGTATGAATTCCAAGATCTAGACTGGGATATCAAAAAATAGTCTTCAATTATTTCCAAGGAAGACAGTGGACAGAAAATCATTGCAGAGGTAAGGGTCTTGTTTCCTCATTTTACTAGACATTCTATGATTTCATAAGATATTTGTTTATGTTGAGATTTTTGCATCCTAGGAAAAGTCTGCATTGCTAGTTGGATTCTAACAGGAGAAATCCTAGAGATGGGAATGCTTTTCCCAAGGTCTACGTGAATGGACATGGATAAAAAATTACAGAAAGATCAGCTAGTATAGATCCAACAAGGTATTGGTGGCATTTTACTTAAACTGGTCATATGTAGATATTGATTGCTTCTGTGCACTTTCTCTTCATTATGTACCCTATGTGAATTTTCCAAACCTTAAGATACTACTGTCCTTATGTTCTTAACTAAACAAAGTTGTCATTTAATTGTAGAGATTAAATTATTCACCTAGCAGAAATTACACATATAGCTGGAAAATAAACAACAAAAGCATTGTTGGAACCTAATCCTTCATGGTAGGTGAAGGAGAACAGTGACCTTCAGAAGTCCAAGAGACGCCTTGGGAATTTGGAACCCAAGATACATCTCATTGTATTAATATGCACAACCATTAATGAGAATTTGTGCTTCGCTCCTACTCAGTTTGTCTTTGTGTTTGTGATTTATGGTGTATTTGGCTTGTCTTCAGCCAATTTCTCTATTTTCCCTTATGGGAAACCTAACTGTGGTATCAAATCATTCCTCAGTCCCATGTCTTGTGCTTTTATGCTTTTGTAGAGATTCCTTTTTCCATCTCTATCTGATGCATACTCCCCTCCAAATCCTGCGTTGAGGTATTGAATGAGTGACAACAATATCAACTCATTCAACCTATGTATAAACCCTAATCTGAGAGTGTGCCTCTGTCGTTAAATATCCTATGTGGAGTTGTTGAAGAGTGTGGATTTGGTTTCTTCACCTACATTGTTACCTACATGTGGAGACATGAAAATCTAAGTGGAGAGATGAACAAGAAGCCTTGAAGAGCTGCTATATGGGACTGGTATATCATCGTTATTGCTGCATATTTGTATTTAATTACTGTTGAAACCATGTCTACAAAAAATTTACATGCCTTGCATTTTATCAAAAGCTCCATGATCCCCTTTCGAATGGATAGATCCCTTCATCGATCTGTGTTCCTATGGTGATTAAACCGGTGCACGCGACCTTCATTTTTCCTTACCTCCATTGATTTGAATTCCCTAGGTGACCTGCATTGGTTCTCAGTCCCACAACTCTCATATGGAGCTTCCTCTCTATGTGAACCTGTGTGACTGTGACTTCTATCCCTTTCCTACATGCTTAATAGCCTCCACTATGTACCCAAGACCTCTACAGTGTGCCTATGACACCCTACACCTTGTAGTGATTTAGATGAAGGGTATCGTAGTTCTAGGAATGAGAGAATAATTGTGTCTTACCCCTCCTCCATTGCATCAAGATTCATATTGAGCTATCCTCTCCATATTGTATGTGGAATTCTTGAGACAGGATTACCCATTACCTATACTATTTGGTGTGATGTTTCCCTTTGTTGATGACATACAAGTAGAAGCGTGCAATATTTTGTTTGTGTGATAGAGACGATAATGATTACATTTGTAAGTGTATTGTTTCTGCACTTCGTACTAACCATACACATATCTCACTGAATATTGATGTGTTGCATTTCCATGGTACATTGGCCATACACAAGCTTCCCTAGGACACCAAGTTCCTCCTATCCATCCTAGAAATGGCTCACAATATGTTGAAGCCCCCTTTCAAGTCCCCTTCTTTGGTCTAGATGTGTGATTACAGCTTCTTAGTTGATGTCTAGTGCTATCATAGCGTCCCTGTTCACCTCTGTCCTTCCTTGGTGGTATGTTTGGATATGTAAGGTTCCTTGGCCAACCAATTTGGGTCTCTCCCTTGCTAATTAGGATCTCACTTGGACCTTGTGCACAAAATGGGGACTTGGTTAGTTGAGTATCCTTCCTTGGGTACCCAAATGTCCTTAATCCATTAAGGCATTCTCTTTTAGGAATCTACTCGGTCAAATTGCATGTTTTTTGTGCATTTTGTCAATCATGACTTGTTTAAACCTTATCACTCTTGTTTGCAGTGGTTCACACATTCTTGCATAACAAAAGTACTTTTTCCAAAAATTACCTATAGTTTTCCTTAGTTCCGTGCAGTATCCTAGGTTAGAAGTTGAATCCACAGTTTGAATCTTTTGGAAATACCACCCATACAATAGTCAATGCAACAATTAGTAAGACCTATCGAGCATTCCCAAATATATTTGCAACACTCTTCTCCTTGTTGTTAAGGATCTATAATTCCATTCTCTCATGTCAAAAACTCTGTTGGATTACTAGCTCACTCATGATCCAGCTCTATCTTTCCAACTTCCATGCTCTAGGCTTGCTGGGATTTGTTATCTCCATCAACCCTCCACTTGTTTAGATGTTCTACAGTTGGTACTTTCCTTTCCATTTGGCTTAGATCTTCTTTTTCTTCTTTGGTTGGTTCAATTGTGGTGTTTGGTTAGGGCCCAATGATCTATAAATTGCCTTGGATATTCCAATTGACATTTCATCACAATAGATCTTATATACTATTGCAAATATGGTGACATTATACTCTTCTACACAATGATTAATTATGACTAAACCTTGTTATTATAAGCATACCACTTTCATTAAAAAACTTACAAAAAACAATTAAGAAAATAAGAACCAAACTAGAGTAGTTAAAAAGAGCACATCATAAACATATTGAACATGAGATGGAGAAAAACTCCAGGAAGTAATATTGTTCCTTGTTATTTTATTCTCATATCAATGATGAAAAATACAGAGAAATATTGGATTACTTCCAGCAAATAGACACGAAAACCTATATGCCATGATAGGTTGTTACATGGTTTCCTTCTTTCTTTGCTCTTCACTAATATCTAACTCCTCTACATTGCCTAGCTATGGAACAAAATAATATTACAATAGGAATGAAATTCCCCCTCTCTTGTAGAGGCTAATGTTTTAACATCCCCTTATAATTGTAAGGGTTAGGGGTAAGGGTTTTTTAATGCCCCAAACTCCTATTAGTGTTAGTGTTTGGGACCCTCTATAATCTTTACATGTGATTAGCTGCACATGTGAGTAATGGGGACTGATGCAGCTTCCACTTGTTACCATAGTAGTCAAAGCATAAGTCAACTTGTCAAAGACATAGCTTCATACAAACAGGTGCTATTTGGACTGTTGGAAGGATATCGACAAATTTAACAACCAGGGAGGGAGTTTTGAGGGAAAAATTTCCATTTAAATCCCAAACTAGGTTCTGTATGTTCCAAGACCTCAAATCACTAAATTAGAATTGACTCGTAAAATGGGCTTAACCAAGCCATAGCTCCAATTTTCCACCCCGAATAGTACCTATAACGATGAAGAAATATGTAATGATCCATTCTCGATCACCCAAGTTCACACCCTATCATCTTATCTCTCATATTCAAAGGGAGATTCAAAAGAACAACGTGTATGAGGAGGTAACCTTCTCAATAGAGGGCACACGTGTCATATATATTGGCACTTTTAATTAAGTTACCATTAGATGTGTGTATTCTTGCTTGTTTCCTTCGTTTAAATGTATTTGGAGATAGCATTTCCCAATTTTATTTCACTAGATGAGAAGCAACTTCATGGGCATGTAGAGTAGGTTCATAACCCTTCATTGTCTCTCATTAATTGTTCTTTTAATTTAATCTCTTAGCCTAGGTATCCTATTATAGAGTCAGTACATATTAAGGTAGAGTAGATATCAAACCTAGTTAAGGATTTTAATTTTTCACCCACCAAAGAGGAGAATAAACTAATGTTCCACATGTATGCGTCGTGTAGGGTTGGAGGTGAGCCCCCCATGATTTCCACGCCCTGAGATGGGGGGTTTCCTAGCAAATTTTTTTTCCATGGCCCCCATTTTGTGAAATGCACAATGAAACAACTGATAATCTGTTGCAAAGAAAAATTACCCAAAAACAAAGCAATGAGCATTCTAGATAAACAATCAGTATAATTAGTTCTAGTTTGCTCCATGTGACACAAAAATACTATTTTTTGGATACATAGATATATTTCCGTAAAACAGAAAGCACATACATAAACCAGAAAACAGAAAGCAATGAGCTTAGTTTTCATCATGACCCTTCTCATTGGAGATATCTTCAAGTTCACACAGACAAGTGTGCGTTAACTACTCAATACTAACCATGAACTCTTTGTGGGCCTCAAGGGATTAGGTTATCACCTTGGGGAATGTACCTTTACATTACCTTGGCAATAAGTCACTAACGGCTTGCTCACAGATAGGGCCTATCCTAGGGCTGTTACAGTCCTTGCCTTGACATTTGTGGAAGAAACTTGAGGGACGCATCCAACCTAATGTTTCTGCAGAGTGATTTGAGAATAATTTTCTAAGTATAGATATTGGCATGAATCCCCTCTTTCATTAGGTCATTTTATACTGATGTGATCTCCTAAAAGCGATGATGGGTGAGTAGGGAATCCAATACATGGTTTTAATCTCTCATAGAGACCTTGCAGTTGAAATCTCACATTATGTAGATGGTTTTCAAGGATTTCTCTGCCATTCTTTCTCTCTGATATGTTTTCATGATGTCGATGGATAAATATTCATTACAACTCTGGGCTTCTATTTTCATCCCGTGAAAGAGATGTTCTACCTTGTCTACTTGTTTTGCGCAACTCCTGATCTAGGGTTTCTCTTTTCACTCCTTTCTTCTATTTCATTGTTCTCCTTTCACCAATATGCCTGAGTCCCCTTCTTTGATGGATTCTGCAGATTCGATGCCCCTGTAACACATGACGGTTCTACCACTAGGTCCCAAATGGAAAGGGAGGAGAATGAGAATGAAAATAATACCTTTTTTGTTTTGTTTTGTGTTTCTTTTTTTTATGTCTTATTTATTTATTTTATAGCTATATTATAATATAAAACTAATATATATAATATTAATATATATATATATATATATATGTGTGTGTGTGTGGATAGAGGTTGGAGAAGAGGTTTTGTACATCGAGATTCACGTGGGTGGTGCCGGATCCGAAAGCCACATGGCCACCAATTGAAGGAGCTGACATGTAGGATAATACATTCTTATCCTGACACATGATAATGGGAAGTGATCTATGGACGAGTTTTAGTAGTTGGCCATCATGGGAGAGCTTATTGTGGAGGTTACGGGGCATAATGAACATTATGTACTTCATAGTAGTCATGTCGATTCACTACTCAAACATGTTACAAAATGAGCCATTTAATGTTAATCCATGAAATAAAGTGGTGGTTTTGTCATTTAGGTTGGATTTAGAGGCTGAGGAGTTTCAAATTTGTTTTTGTTAGGCTCTCGATTGAATGGTCCTAGTGGTACATACACACTCAAGAACTTGCGATAGAGTAGTAAAATTATCAATTCAATATGGAAATTAATGTTTGAGAGGATTGGATTGTTTAATTTGAAATGGGATATCCACAATGAATTAGAGTAGTATTGTTCATTACATGCCATTAAAATTTACTAAATTTTAACACTGTAGAGAAAGAGTTCTCTGAATCCATCTACAATGCTAAAATTTAGTAAATTGTAACACTTTATTGTCAAAATTTCAATTTTCCATTGTCGAGTGACACAATTAACATCCCTCGTGTCTCTAAATCCATCTACAATGTTACAATTTACTAAATTTTAACACTATGGATGGATCGAGAGACCACCTTATATATGTTGAATATTGTAAATTCTAATAATATTATATTTGTACTTTATTATTCCGGAGATGTTTCATTCCTCCGTGAAGATCTTATTGTATATCCGGAGATGTTTATTCCTCCGTCGGATTGTGGTAACTTGGGTTATCAGACTTGCCGAGTGGGGGTCGGCCCTGTATGTGGTATGTGGGTCAAAGAGTTATTAGACCACCCTAGAGGGGTCGGCCCAGTCAGTTGTAATGGGGTGTTTAATCCAGTGGTTAAGTTGGCGCCGACCTAGTTAATGTAAAAGACAAGTCGGAGATGTGTATAAATAGAGGAGGTGTGTTCCTCATTTAATACACACTCACTCACTTGTGAATGGCGCATAGGTGAGAGAGAGGTCTTATATGGAGGAGGAGGAGCTCATGTCTTTGGTTTACATCTTTGTATTTGCTGATCATCTATATTGAGGAAGCTTTGCTGGGTTTTTCTACCCCATGAGGGTTTCCCAGGATAAATTTGTGTCTCTTGTGTTTATGCTCTCCTTGTTGTTCTTTCAGTGATCTTGTATATGCTATTGTTGTGAAATGAAATGAAATGATGATATTTTCTTTCTTAGCATATTGAATCTTAACATGGTATCAGAGCTAACCTGAAGGAAGGCAATGTATGGCACTTACGACACTTGCTTCACTTGCGACAATTTGAAGGTTAGGGTTTTATATAACAAAAACCAGTCATCGTGGAACTTTCGCTATAAATCCATTTTGGAGAAGTTTCAAGTTCTGAAACCGTTATAGGTAGTAGATAACATTCCCATATACCTTTTTTCCAAAGAACACCCTCAGATTCGTTGTACTTTGTGAGTTATGATCAGTACAATTTGGGGTTTCTGCCTCTTCCAGATCTTAGTCATAATCAGGTGACCTAGGAAAAAAGGTCATAACTTGGGCTAGGAAGCTCCAAATAAACTTTCGTAAAATGTTACAGGTAGTGCATGGACTGTACTATCTCAGGAAACGTTTTTAGAGGCCGAAGTTGAACCAATGATAGGTGGCACACTGTACAAGTTCGCTCTCCTGTTTTATCCCATAAACAGGTCACGTTGCGACACTTCACATAACTCTCTTTCAGAGAATCCAATTGAGGTCAGACCTATCGAGATGGAAATATGACAGGTCAGGATACCATAGGAAAATTGTTCAGACCCTGTGGATTGAAATGTTCGGAGTTACACCAGAAACAATCAGGTACATATTTCTGTCAAAATATAATTATTTTTGAGCACCTTCATTCATGGCTTCCGGAATTTAGGGTTTTGGAGAAAGTTGGAATTTTTGGAATCGGAGTCCACGGCTGAATGCTACTCAGAAAAATCGAAATTTAGAGACCAAGATCGAATTTTTTGTTTGGGTAGAAGACCGGGATTGATCAAATCCCAGTTCGAGATTTTGATCGGAAAGGTGGAAAATTAGGGCTTCAGCAAAACTTGGAATTTTTGAAGTTTGTGACCACGGCTGGAATATCCTCAGAAAAATAATAGTTTAGAGCCTTGGATCGAACCTTTTGATTTGGCAGAAGGGTGGGCTTCATCAAACCCTAGTTCAGGATCCTGTCTAGAAGATCCAAAAGTTTTGAAGGCAATTTTGAGGGGTGAAAGTTTGGAGATTCCAAAATTGAAGTATGTTAGTTTGATTAGCTCAGCAAGACACATCCTTCCATACATTCAGAAGTGTGAAATTCAAAGTTTGAATTTTTAGGGTTTCTCTGACAAACCCTAATCGAGCTCCAGATCCAGTTTCAGGGGGAGATGAGGCTAAGGTCTTACATAAGAAGACTACAAGAAGTCTCGATAGGTATGACTTAAGGAGATAAAGGTATGTCTTGAAATCTGATTCTTGATGAAGTTCATAATATGGTTTTCTTCATATTATTTAGGTTAGTACAATCTTGATTAATGTAAAAGTATGAATGTATGTGAATGATAGAAGACATTCATTGATTAGGGTTATATGATTGTACTAATGCACTGTTGTGTTGTATGAGGTTGATGTTGTCTGCTAACAAGATACAAGTACATCAAGAAAGACAAATCAAGTTCCATGACCATGATGACATGAAGAAAAAGACTCATCCATAATCCTTGATCATATGGAAGTTCTACTTACGAGGTATGCATGACTTTGTTCTACTATGCTTAACCTATGAGATATGCAGGTTCTAGCACAGGATCTCTAAATCATTGAGGAGAACAAACGAAGATATTGTTTGGGTATGTTAAGACATGACCAAGCTTGATAATCCATGTATGTTTTCCTATATCAAGTTAGAATCCTACTTTTTTAGGATCTTAGGTAAGTATACCTGTGTATGAAATAATCATGACCATACATACTTAAGATTATTTAGAATTATAATGTTCTGATAATATTGAGATTATACTAATAAATGTATGTTTTTGTATGAGATCATGAGGATGACACTAGTGCACACTTGAGCATGCATACTGGTACAGGATGGATAGAAGCTCATGGCATGGAAGGGAAGTCAAGACCAAGAAGGATGCAACCTCACAAGACATAAAAAGATAAGTATTTGAATTACTGAATAGTCTATGATATTGCTCGTAATGGTTGTATGCATATTTGTATTCCTAGAATATATCATGTTGAGTGTAAACATTCACATAGCATTGAACATTGTACTACTAATATGCATATGATTGGTAAGTTGAAAAAACATTCCATTGTTGCTTGTCTAGAATGAAACCTCTTTGCTGACATGCTGAGAGCTGTGCACGCTCTCAATAGTATGTTCTTGTAGAGATGGAAGGCATCTAGATAGCCACTATATGTATACAGGATATGGAAAAGTGTTGTGCCAAAGTATTGGTCAAGATAGTTGCATAACTATGTAAATCATATATGTATGCATAATAGGTTATCATGTCAACATGATTTGATGATTATGAAGTATTACTAATCATGTACTTAATTTTGATTTGTAGGAAAGATCATGAAGAATGATGAACACTGAACAAGTGATGGATGTTCAACAAGAAAATTTACAAATCAAACATAATATAGAAGGCTCGTGGCTAAAAGATTCTCTTAGAAAGAGGAAGAGGATCATGACGAGATGTTTGCTCCAAGTGGCTAGATAAGACCATTATCTTAATGGTGTAATTGAAGAAGAAGTTCGAATCGAGAAAACTCCTAGGATTCAATTGAAGAAATCTCTGTATGGGTACCCAGGATCAATAATCATTTGATGAGCTTAAGATGCGTATTTCAACCCTTGCTACAAGGTTGAAGATGGTTTCTTTATACAGATGACATGGATGCAAGAAGGAACTCACCATGGAGTTCGAATGATCTCGAGGCTCATATTAGTAGACCCATATGATGGGAGATGGCATAGATAGATATGCAGAAGATCATTCAATGCAGAGTGTTAATGATATTTAGTCATAGATGGAGAATTGACAGTTTCTTGACAAGATTGGGGTTATGGATCATACTGTTATTGTATGTAGATGATCTCTTTCTGACAGGGAATGAGAAACAGATCATGGAAAGCAAGAAGAATATAGCTACAAAGTTCGAGATGAATGATCTCGGATTGATACATTACCTCCTAGGACTGGAAGCATGAAAAGGCTCAGAAACGTATGCTGTGAAAATCTTGAGAAGAATTGATTTGTTCGAATGTACAACCATGGCCACTCTCATGGGTTCCAACTTGAAGTTGTTAGCTAATAACTCCTCAGAGTTAGTTGATGTGACTCTGTACAGACATATTATTGGGTCATTGATGTATTTAACGAATACTAGGTCAGATATATGCTTTGCTATGAACACCTTTAGACAGTATCTAGTGGAAACTAGATGTGTTCACCTGATAGTTGCAAATCATGTGATGAGGTACCTAAAGGGTATGATAGACTTTGGTCTATGTTATCTTGGAGATCATGATCTTAGATTGTATGGCTACACAGATGCTGATTATGCAGGAAGTGTACATCGGGCGGATGTTATTGTCTGGGATATGCCATGATCTCGTGGATTAGCAGGAAGCAGTATAGTGTGTCTTCTTGCTCTGATAGTTGTGAAGCAGTATGGATTCAAAAACTGTTATTAGGACTATTTGACTTAGAGATGGAACTCACTGTGATCCTATGTGACAACCAGAGTTGTATCAAGATGATAGAGAATCCAGTGTTCCATGATAAGTCAAAGCACATAGAGATCCAATATTTCTATATACGGGATATGGTGCAGAAAGGAGCTATCAAGCTCGAGTATGTGAGCACTGACGAACAAGTTGTTGATGTATTGGCCAAACCTTTGTCTTGAGTAAAGTTTGAGACAAGCTTGGTGTAGTTCAGAAAGACCCTCCTCGAAAAGGGGAGTGATATGGTCGCTGATGATGAGATTGCCTGCATCGACAGTGAGGTCGATGATGTGGATACCTATATTGGTGATGCCGACAATGAGGTTGGTGAATGGTCCTTAGACAGGATTTAATTTGACGAGGGGATTGTATCATCCCCGGACTTCGGTCCCTTGAATTGATCCGTAGATAGATGTCTTCGAGAATGAAGTCCTTAGTGGACAGGAGGGGATTGTATCATCCCCGGACTTCGGTCCCTTGAATTGATCCGTAAACAGATGTCTTCGAGAATGAAGTCCTTAGTGGATAGGTGGGGATTGTATCGTCCCCGGACTTCGGTCCCTTGAATTGATCCGTAGATAGATGTCTTAGAGAATGAAGTCCTTAGTGGACAGGAGGGGATTGTATCATCCCTGGACTTTGGTCCCTTGAATTGAGCTGTAGACAAGATGTCTTCGAGAATGGGGATTGTATCATCCCCAGACTTAGGTCCCTTGAATTGAGCCATAGACAAGATGTCTTCGAGAATGGAGATTGTATCGTCCCCCGACTTAGGTCCCTTGAATTGAGCCGTAGACAAGATGTCTTCGAGAATGGGGATTGTATCGTCCCCGGAATTAGGTCCCTTGAATTGAGGCGTAGACAAGTTGTCTTCAAGAATGGGGATTGTATCGTCCCCGGACTTAGGTCCCTTGAATTGAGTCGTAGACAAGATGTCTTCGAGAATGGGGATTGCATCATCCCTGAACATACGTACCTTGAATTGATCCATAGACAGATGTCTCCGAGAATTGAATTATAGGACTGCATTGTCCCTAAACCTTTGGTTCCAAATATATGTGATCTGGATTGCATCATCCATAGACATGAGACTTGTATTAAAGTGATAAGGATTGATCATCCTGGAACTTGATCTGGATTGTATCATCCATGGACCTATGTCCTAAAGAGAGTGGGATTGATCATCCTATAATATGATTGTGTGGATTGGAGAGTATGCTACGATGATGACCCAGATACTGTAGATCGAGATGATGATCCAGATGCTATAGATCGAGATGATGATCCAGATGCTATAGATCGAGATGATGATCCAAATACTTTAGATCAAGATGATGATCCAGATACTGTAGATCGAGATGATGATCCAGATGTTGTAGATCGAGATGATGATTCAGATACTGTAGATCGAGATGATGATCCAGATGCTGTAGATCAAGATGATGATCCAGATGCTATAGATTGAGATGATGATCCAGATACTGTAGATCGAGATGATTATCCAGATGCTGTACATCGAGATGATGATCCAGATACTGTAGATCGAGATGATGATCCAGATGCTGTAGATCGAGATGATGATCCAGATACTGTAGATCGAGATGATGATCGAGATGCTGTAGATCGAGATGATGATCTAGATACTGTAGATCGAGATGATGATCCAGATGCTGTAGATCGAGATGATGATCCAGATGCTGTAGATCGAGATGATGATGATGCTATAGATGTTCGGGTGCTGCAGAAGATGAAGACTCAATATGATGATGCTGATGTTCTAGTATTGACTATGTTCCAGTGACTTCTTGAGTTCATGATGATGATGTATTGAAGGAAGCTTCCAATGATTTATAGATGTATCATGTATGATGTAGTCAATGACTCCTTGCTCTTGCAGATGTTGTTATAATATCCTCCTCGTTAAGGGGGAGTGTTGAATATTGTAACTTCTAAGAATATTATATTTGTACTTTATTATTCCGGAGATGTTTCATTCCTCTGCGAAGATCTTATTGTATATCCAGAGATGTTTATTCCTCCGTCGGATTGTGGTAACTTGGGTTATTAGAATTTCCGAGTGGGGGTCAGCCCTGTATGTGGTATGTGGATCAAAGGGTTATTAGACCACCCTAGAGGGGTCGTCCCAGTCAGTTGTAATGGGGTGTTTAACCCAATTGTTAAGTTGGGGCCGACCTAGTTAATGTAAAAGACAAGTCAGAGATGTGTATAAATAGAGGAGGTGTGTTCCTCATTTAACACACACACACTCACTTGTGAATGGCGCATAGGTGAGAGAGAGGTCTGCTATGGAGGAGGAGGAGCTCATGTCTTTGGTTTACATCTTTGTATTTGCTGATCATCTATATTGAGTAAGCTTTGCTAGGTTTTCTACCCCATGAGGGTTTCCCAGGAAAATCTGTGTCTCTTGTGTTTATTCTGTGCTTGTTGTTCTTTCAATGATCCTGTATATGCTATTGTTGTGAAATGAAATGCAATGCTGATATTTTCTGTCTTAGCATATTGAATCTTAACAATATAGGGGGTCTTTAAATCCATGTGCAGTGTTAAACTTTAATAAATTGTACAAATTCATTATCAAAATTGTAATTTTTCATTGCCAAGGTGACACAACTAAAAATGACTAACATAAATGACTAATTCCTATTCTTAGTCGTTGTTAATTAGCCATATTTGTATTAATCCAATTAAATTAGTTGTTTATGTCAGTCATTTTTTTTTAGTCACTTGTTATCTAGTCATATATTTTATCATGTGACTAAATTAGTCATTTATCTTAGTCTTTTTTAGTTGGCTCACTTAAAATTGCTCAATTCTAGTTGTTTATCTCTTGAAAAAATTGTGGTGACTAAATGTTTTAGTCGTCTAGTCACTTATATCTCATTTTTTACTAGTGCTTGGATAGATATGCAGGTGTATTTGTTGAACCCGTGGGCTTTCCACCTTCAAGAGACCTTTCCAGTAAGAATTTAGCCGCATCTACATCTCAGAAGGAATTGATGGCTATTTTGCATGCAGTACAGAAGTGGTAGCCATCCCTATTAGGGAATTATTTCTGCATCAATACTGATCTCCTGAGTCTCGAAAATATCCTGAAACAATGGGTCTCCTCCCCAGCACACCTGAAATGGGTAATCCAACTCATGGATTCTGCCTATGCGATCACTTACAAGAAGGGTAAGGACAATTTTGTGGCAGATGCACCTTCTCGCACACTTGATGACCCAGTTTCTCTTACAACTATTTCTCTACTTGTTCCAAATTGGTTGCAACATGATCAACATGGCTATCCCTTCTATGAACTCCATGCTCCTCCATCGACAGGGCACTCTGGGTTCCTCAAAACGTATGACCGGGAACAATGTAAATTCTTTTAACAGGGACTAAAAATGACAATTCAATAGATGGTGGCTGACTGTGATACTTTCCAGGTCAATAAGGGTGAAATGACACTCCTTTCGAGACTGCTCAACCCCTTGCTCCTCCCTACACAGATTTGGAAAGCTATTTCTATGGATTTCCTTGAGGTTCTCTGGTGGTACAACACCACATCTAAAATGACACCATATGCAGTAGTCTATGAACAGGCACCGCCAGTTCTTCTTCCATAAACCCTCAATAGTTCCCTAGTTTAGGCAATTGACTTGGTTCTGTTAGAAAAACAGGATCGCAGAGCAATAACAATAAACAGAAATGCAAATATAATCACGCATACACATTCTAAGAAAGACATAGATATATCATGGTTCACCCAAGATGGGATACATCCACATTGAAGTTTCCAGTCCTTATTATTACACCGTCCAGCAAAGTGAAGGGATACAACCTCCAGAACAACCGTTGCACTTCCTCTTCACTGTCTCACAGTATCTCTTCTGATCTCAGAGATCTTTACAATGCATAACCTAATACATCAACACTAGTAGTGTTACAATGTCTTTCTTTTATAAGGGAAATACAATGGGAAAAATACCACGGGTTACCCAAAACCATGGGCCCGTAAAACAACCCCAAAACCAGACCCCGGTGGGGGGAGGCTTCTCCCCCCCACACCCCTCCCGTTGGGGTGAGTGTACTGTCCTTTACCATATCATATAAAGATGGGGTACAAACATGGATGAATAATAATGTCTCTGAATCTGGAGATCAGGCCCCACAACCAACAATCTCCCACTTGGAGACTGATCACAACAACTCCACCATTGCTGCACTTGTTGGACCTTGGACTTGGAAACTTTCTCATCTTCACCTTCATGCTAGAAGGCCAACTGAAACCGAGTAGGAACTCAGTTTCTCTCTGGTCACTACCTTTTTTAACATGTTTGCAGGATTCTGGCTAGTATGTATCTTTTCCATCTTCAACAGTTCATCTTCCAGAATAGAGCGTATGAAATGGTACTTGAGCTATATATGTTTAGTCCTGGAATGGAATGCCGAGTTCTTTTCAATATGAATGGCGCTCTGGCTATCACTATATAACCTGCTATCATTCTTATTCTTACCCACTTCCTCCATAAACCTCTTCATCCAAATCATCTCTTTACTAGCCTCTATAACATAAACATACTCTACTTTCGTTGTGGAAAGTGCAACGACCTTCTGCAGTTTCAAAATCCAACTTACTGCTAATCCACCTACAATAAACACATACCCTGTGGTGATCCTCTTGCTATCCTTATCACCTTCCATATCTGCATCAACATATCCTTGTAGAACAGTGCCTAGACCTCCAAAGCATAATGCATGAGTAGTAATACCTCTCAAATACCTAAGAATCCACTGTATTGCCTTCCAATGTTCTTTTCCTGGATTGTTCATATATCGGATCACAACTCCCACTACATGTGCAATATCTGGTCTTGTTCACACCATGGAATACATCAAGCTGCCAACTGCTAATTGATAGGGAATCTTGGACATGTAATCTGTCTCTTCCTGTGTCTTGGGACACATTTCTTTACTTAGACTGAAATGGTTGGCCAAAGGTGTACTAACTAGTTTTTCATTCTGCATTCTTAACCTCTCCAACACCTTTTGTATGTAGTCACCCTGAGACAATGTCAATTTACAATTTTTCCTGTCTCTTGTTATTCTCATACCAAGTATTTTCTTTGCAGCACCCAAATCCTTCATCGCAAATGAATTAGCTAACATCCTTTTGAGCACATTTATATCCTACATGTTAGACCCTACAAAAAGCATGTCATCCACATACAATAACAAGATAATATAACTTCCATTATCCAGCCTCTTGAAATAAACACAGTGGTCAGAATGACATCTACTATAACCTTGTTCTGTCATAAACCTATCAAATTTTAAATACCACTACCTTGGAGCTTGCCTCAAGCCATACAAGCTCTTTTTCAACCTGCATACCAAGTTCTCCTTACCTTTGACCTCATACCCTTGTGGTTGCTGCATATATATCCCTTCCTCCAAATCTCCATGGAGAAAGGCTGTTTTTACATCTAACTGTTCAAGATGAAAATCTTCTACCACCACTAGACTTAAAATAGTCCTAATTGAAGTCATCTTAACAACAGGAGAAAATATTTCATTAAAATATATACCTTTCTTTTGTGCAAACCCCTTTACAACAAGTCTGGCCTTGTACCGCTTCTTACCTCCTTCTTCTTCCTCCAACCTGTAAATCCATTTGTTCTGCAATTCTCTTTTACCAACAGGCAAGTGAACTAGATCCCAAATCTGGTTTCCTACCAATGAGTCCATCTCCTCATTCATGCCTTACTCCCACTTCTTTCTAGTTTCCACCTGCATTGCTTCTTCATAACATTCTGGTTCACCAACATCAGTCATCAATAAATAATACATTGAAGGAGAGTATCGTTCAGGGAGTCTACTTAACCTGGTAGATCTTCTTGCAGATGCAGGAGTTTCAGGTACTTGCTGTTGTTCTTGATTTTCTGGCACCTTTGGAACTTCATTTTCTTGAATTTTATCAAGTACTGTGTATTCTATGTTTTCCTTTTCCTGTTTCTTTCCCTGCAACTGATCTTTATACATGACATTTTCATTGAATATCACATCTCTACTCCTAATTATTTTGTTATTTTCATAATCCCATAAGCGATAACCAAAATGATCAACCCCATATCCAATAAAGGTACATTTCTTGGATTTAGTTTCAAGCTTTGTTCTATTATCTCTATCAATATGGACATATGCTTCACAACCAAACGTTCTCAGAAATGAGTAGTTTACCTTTTTACCTGTCCATGCCTCCTCTGGAATACCACCATCCAAAGCACTTGAAGGCCCTCTGTTTATTAAATAAACAACAGTATTTATAGGATCTGCCCAAAACTGTAAGGGTAACCTTGCATGCAATCTCATACACCTTGCACGCTCCATGATCGTTATGTTCATTCTTTCAGACACACCATTTTCTTGTGGTATTCCTGGGAGTGTCTTCTCTCTACGAATCCCATGGTATGAACAGTAACTATCAAACTCCTTGCCGCAATACTCACCTCCATTATCAGATCTGAGACACTTCAACCTTTTTCTTGTCTCATTCTCAACCAAAGCTTTCCACTTCTTAAAAGTAGCAAACACACCAAATTTATGTCTAATGCAATAAACCCAAGTTTTGCTAGTTGCATCATCAATAAATGTAACATAATAATGAGAGCCACCAAGATACTGTACCTGAGTTGGTCCCCATACATCTGTATGCACAAGCTTTAACTTTTCATTCTTCTTTTGTTTCCAAACCCCAAGAAATCTGACTCTCTTCTGTTTTCTATAAACATAGTTCTCACAGAATTCCAAACTTACCTACTTCAAATCTGGAAGCAACTTCCTTGAGTGGAGAATCTGCATCCCCTTCTTAGTCATGTGGCCAAGCCTATGATGCTGCAATGCTGTATCTGTTACTGTGGAAGCTAAAGAGATAGAATGGTCAGTATTATGAGGACATAAATACAATGTACGTACGTTGTTTCCTTTTTCTATCACCATTGATCATTTAGTGTTCTTCCACCACTTTTCTCTGAACATAGATAGACAGCCGCCATCTCCCAACTACCCTATTGAGATCAGATTTCTTTTTATAACAGGAATATGCCTAACATCTTTCAACATCCAATCAGTTCCATTCTTAAATTTTATCCATAGCTTACCCATTCCAACAATTTTACATGGCTCATCATCACCCAATAAAACATGTCCAAAATCGCCTGAAACATAATCATGAAAATATTTCCTATGGGGTGTAGCATAACATGAAGCCCCTGAATCTACTACCCAATAATCACTAGTATTAACTAATGCAAGAATCAAAGCATCTTGTCACACATCACCTGCTACATTTGCTTCCTGGTTAGTTTCCTGCTGTCCATCTCCTTTCTTCTTTAGAGATTTGCAGTCTTTCTTCAGATTCCCTTTCTTTCCATAGTTCCAACACTCTATTTTTCCCAGTCTGGACTTGGATCTTCCCATTTTAGACTTTCCATGATTACCTTGGCTCTTTCCTCTCTCCTTTTGTCTTCCCATGATCTCCATGGTCAATGCATTACTTGATGTCTCACTTGTGCTTTTTCTTCGCATTTCCTCGCTAAGAATAACACCAATAACATCATCAAATTTCAAGGTGTTTGAACAAGAGACAGAGTTACTTACAACCATGACCAAGCTATTCCAGCTTCTGGGCAATGAACACAAGATTACAAGAGCCCTAACCTCATCATCAAAGTTCACACTTACAGAACTTAGTTGATTTGTAACCGTATTAAACTCATTTAAATGATTAGTAGCAGATCCACCTTCAGACATCTTCATATTAAATAAACGCTTCATTAGAAATACCTTGTTGGGGGTCGAGGGTTTTTCATACAGCTTACCGAATGCGCTCATCAAACCCTTTGTTGTCGTTACTTTTAAGATATTGAAAGCCACCGACGAATCCAGGTACAACCGTATTGTTCCCAATGCCTTTCTGTCAAGAACCTCCCATTCTTTATCCTTCATAGCCGCGGGATGCTTTGCTCTTCCTCCCAATGGCAGGAATAGATCCTTCTGGTATAGATAGTCCTCCATTTGCATCTTCCATAACTGGAAGTTTTGGCCATTAAACTTCTCGAACTTAAAATTTCCTTCTTCTGCCATTGCTCCCACTCGAACCAGAAAACCTAGCTTCATGCGGTTTTATCTACCAAATAGACCTTTGGCTTTGATACCAATTGTTAGAAAAACAGGATCGTAGAGCAACAAAAATAAACATAAATGCAAATATAATCACACATACACATTACAAGAGAGACACAGATATATCATGGTTCACTCAAGATGGGCTACGTCCACACTGAAGTTGCCAGTCCTTATTATTATATTGTCCAACAAAGTGAAGGGATACAACCTGCAGCACAAGCGCTGCACTTCCTCTTCATTGTCTCAGTCTCTCTTCTGATCTCAAAGATCTTTACAATGAATAATACCTAATACATCAACACTAGCCGTGTTACAATGTCTTTCTTTTATAAGGGAAATACAATGGGAAAAGTACCATGGGTTACCCAAAACCATGGGCCCGTAAAACAACCCCAAAAATTTCCTTCGGGGGCTTCATCCCCGAACCCCTTTCTTGGGGGCGCTGCCCCCGGACCCCTCAGCTGGGGGTAGTTACCCCCAGACCCCAGTGGGGGGAGGCTTCGCCCCCCCCACATCCCCTCCCGCTGGGGTGAGTGTATAGTCCTTTTACATATCATATAAAGCTGGGGTACAAACACGACTGAATAATAATGGCTCTGAATCTGGAGATTAGGCTCCACAACCAACAGGTTCTTCGAAACCGCGATTAGATTCTTCTCTTTCTACAGGACAATCTTCACATGGAAAGAATTCAACTGAAACAACATGCCAATCAACACCATTCTGAGCGCCATTTTCACACAGCTGATATGGTTCTTCTTCATCTATATCCTTCTAAGCAATCCTCCCTGAAACTCAAAAGGTGTCATCTTCTCTCTCACTCTATCACATAGGCATTCATTCAGTGGCACCGAATGCAACCCGAGAATGCTACAGGGGAACCACCCCTTCAGATTCCGCATCAATTTCCACATCTAAAGCTTTGAGGACAAAGCTTTTTCTAAGGGAGAGGGGATGTTAAGAACCCGTGTCAACCCTTCTCTTTACTTTGTTAGTATATTGTTGTTGGACGCATATGCTTTGTAAGTCATCTCGTAGTATTTGTTGATCCATAGTTTGTATTAGCCCATGGTATTGACCCATAGTATTGGACGCATATGATTTGTAAGTCGTCCCGTAGTATTATATGTCCTATGGTATTGACCCATAGTATTGGACATAGACTTAGTGTATAAGTGTATGTTGAGGTCAATGAAGGTATCGTGAAGTTATTTGTATTGAGCTTGCTCAAAGGAGGTTCCCCCCTCGAAGTGGCCTTTATCAATAAAAGTGATTCCGAGTTTTGTTATTTCTTCTATCTCGTGTATTTTCATTAATTAATTGTTGTAGGTTCTTAATTAAACTACCATGTCAGAAGTTTGATGAATAACTTGTTCTCGCACTCATCAAAGTGCATGTTTACACTTCTAAGAAATTTACTTTTAACATGGATCCACTGTGTATTGTTTGTGGCCATGCTTGTTTACTGCTGAGCATGGGTATGCCCGCCTTAGGAAGATATTGTATTTTTGAGAAATTGCTATGTTTGACTTACAGGTGTTCTCCTGAATCCTTATCCCATGAGATAATCCCTTTTCATCCTTGATTTGTTCAATAAATACTATCAGTATGAAGAGTATTAATATAAAGAAATAATGTATTTCAACCCTTAGCTTCACTTCAAACCTCACACAATAGGGGTCATACTACTACATATGGCTCAAAAGTCCCACGAAAGTTTGCCACAAAACAGTTAAATTCAATCTTTTCGTGGAAAAACAGTTTAGGAACACAACAAAAAAACTAGTATTTGCATGGCTATAGCGACAGCCATGCATCGCTATAGCGACACCAACTTGTTAGGCCATGTGTCGCTATAGCGACCCTTCCTTAGCAACATAGCGAAGAAAGCATAAGTATTAGCGTGGCTATAGTGACAGCCAAGCGTCGCTATAACGGAAACTTTGAGTCTTTTGAAAGTACATCTGCACCCAACACGTGTCGTCCATCGCCTGTGGCTATAGCAACGAAAGTTTTGAAGTGTCATTGTAGAGACAAAATTTGTGCCACGAAAAATGGGGGTCCTATTCGTAGCTATAGATACGAAAATGTGTTGCAATAGCAACGAAGTTGCGTTGCAAAAATGGTCATATGTACTAGTGATCTGTTAACAATCAAATTAAAAACCTTAAAAAAGTGAAGGTCAGAAGCACAATTTTATATTCTCCCGCAACATGAAGACAAGTACATAAGAGAATAGTCCTCTCTTATCTGATCAGTACTTCCATAATTAGAAGGATTGAGTGAAGAAAGAGGTAGCCTAAAGAGGAAAGGATAAGTGATTGAACTACTAGCTTGAAGGCTCAGATCTAGTCTCATCCAGTCAATAGTGAAGAAATGCACAAAAAATGCATTAATTGTGCCTGAGAATTTTGTATTTGTGACAAAAATCCTAAAAATACTATAGAAAGTGGGTTTTTGAGTAAAAATAATCAAAAATCAAGAAAATGTATTATCCCACATTGAAAGTTGAAACCTAAATTCCCATTTCTCAATACTGTAAAACAAAGGCATTTGGGGCATAGTAAGGTACAGAAAGTGAGAGTAAAGGCATGTTGGAAGTATTTCAAGGTTGTAAATCTCATCTTAAACAAATTTCTTGAAGGATCAAAGACAAGGATGGAGAAGGATGGCTCAAAGCAAAGGAGGATGCATTCACCTCAAGCAAGGTTGTAAGTAAGTATCTTTTCTTCTTTAATGTTATATGAAACAATTCAACTTTACTTTCATTTATGAGTTTAATTTTTTCCCTCCCAGTTTAGTTCGAATTAAAAATGGTTAAATATCTTAGGAAAGTTTAGATAATTGTTTCATTTATGTCAATTGAATCTCAGCAATTCATAGTAAGATAACTAATTAGAGTAGACACATCCTTACTACTATTGCTATTAACACACTCCATGAGGGCACTTTAGACTAGTTGAATTTCTCAACAAGTCACCTCAAGTCTATAAAAGAAGGAGTGCACACCACTTGCCCATCTTTTGATAGTTTGAGAATTGAATTGAGAGCTATTTTTCCTCTTTGACTTGGGAGATGCACCCCTAGTCCAAGATGGGAGATGTGCCCCTTCTTCTTCTCAGAGGATGATGACATCTAGTCTTCATCATTAATTTTATTATAGGTCTTGAAGTTTGATCCAGTGAAGTTTGAGCTTGTTCGCAGAGATTGGAAGCCTCCCAATCAAAATCCTGATGATTTCTAGTCTTTCAATGATGGAGAGTTCTTTATCTTATGTATTTATTTCTTGAGAATTATATGAGATGTATTTCATATTTTTATGGCTTTCAATAATGTAATTTTGAACATCTAAATTTCATTATATAGATTGAATAAAGAGAAGTCTGAGTTCCATATCAATTTATTGCACCTAGTCTTGATTGCCATGGAAAATAACTAGTTTTTAGTGTTTTATCAATAAATGAACCTCTACAGCTCCAAATTGTTTTATTTTAGTTGTTTCCATCACTTAAAATTTCATTCAATTCATTCCATGTCTAAAACCAATAATTCAAATCCTTCTCCCTCTGTTTGGGAAATCTTGAAGTTGAACTAGTTGTGCAGTCCTCGGAGACAATTTTGCTTGCTTGCTTTTGAAACATCATCAAAAAATTTTCAAACCTGCTTGTGCGAACCAAAAATGATATTTTATAGTCAATTAATGTTTTTAAGTCTTCCTACATCTTGTCAAGTCACCAATTTTCACTTTTTTTCCTTAAGTCTTGTACGAGAGTCAGTTAATGTACAATCAAAGTTGATTGGTACATTACAGTGGTATCATAGCACTTTCCTCTACTCCCGTGGAAATTAAGCTCTCAATTTGAATAATTTTCATCCATGATACTAGCACCTGCTTGGGTTAATATTTGTAGCAAATCCAAGCTTCTTTGATTTATTGAAGAAATCACCATCATGTCTTTCCTTCATTTCTTTGATGGGATAAATACATATGAGATTATCAAATCTATGAAAAGGTTTAATGACTACATGGATTTAGGTTTTGATTGTAGAAATGATTTTTCCTTCATAGAGTACTTTGTTTGGAAACACAATCTTGAATCAAGAAGGTCTACTCAAAATTTGAATTCTCTCAAGAAGAACAGACCACCTATCTGTGGGAGTTTTATGAGACAATTTACAACCAAGGATACCAAAAAATTTGGTGAAGAATATGCTTCAAGGAAGAGGGAAACTACAATCATGGAACAACCTTCAAATCAACCTACTGATAATGCAAATCCTCACACTACACAAGATGGAGAGGCTTCAAGCTGCATGATGGAGGATAGAAAGAAAGAAGATTCACTTGGGCATGAAGAAGGCTCTAATCAGGCATCATGTGCCCAAGAAGAAGGCATACCACTATATTCGCTCCTATTTGATCTCCAACCAAGGAAGATCGAATGCACACAGGATGAGGAAAAGGAACCTCATATGATGATGGGGTATAAAGAGGAAAAATATGAAGGAGATTTTGAAGAGGAATATTGGATGACCTGTGGATCAGATTCAGAGGAGGAAGGTTAGCTTAATGAGGAGTTGAGTGTGTCACATTTTCCATCTTGCATGGAGCATGAGAAAGAACACATGGAAAAATTCATTCCCGAGGAGAAGGAATAGTTTCTTAAGTTTATGGAGCATGAATATCTACATGTGCATGACAGAGATTCAGAGTTGCTTGTGTATGAGGAGAGGGATGATATGGAGGATGTGGACCAAGCACTTGTCTTGATGGCAAATCAGGACATACCATTCATATATACAAGCAAAGGAACTTGTTTGTACAATGATTGGATATATAAGTACATAGTGGACATGGATACCCAAGGTTGCACGAAAATTTCATACTTTGGAAGAAGGCAAATTGACATGTATCGCAAAGATACCCCTAGTGAACAAGAAAATCCACATGCATGGAATATGCATGAGGAGCATTCCGATATGAAAATCAAGCGGGTAGATGCATGCATGATTACTAGATCAACAAACAATGAAGTATTTCAATTCACTATTTTGGTGGGTGTATCTTGTAGAAAGTTTGTGTTGAGATATTGTAACTTCAAAGAATATTATATTTGTACTTTATTATTCCGAAGATGTTTCATTCCTCCGTGAAGATCTTATTGTATATCCGGAGATGTTTATTCCTCCGTGAAGATCTTATTGTATATCCGGAGATGTTTATTCCTCCGTCGGAATGTGGTAACTCGGGTTATTAGACTTCCATAGTGGGGGTCGGCCCTGTATGTGTTATGTGGGTCAAAGGGTTATTAGACCACCCTAGAGGGGTCGGCCCAGTCAGTTGTAGTGGGGTATTTAACCCATTGGTTAAATACGAGCCTACGTGTACTTGTGTAAAAGATATGTCAGAGTAGTGTATAAATAGAGGAGGTATGTTCCTCATTTGACACACACACTCACTTGAGAGAGAGGCGCACTTGTGGAGGAGAGGTCTGCTATGGTGGAGGAGGAGATCATATCTTTGGTTTGCATCTTTGTATATTGTTGGTCATCTATATTGAGGAAGCTTTACTGGGTTTTCTACCCCATGAGGGTTTCCCAGGATAAATCTGTGTCTCTTGTGTTTATGCTATGCTTGTTGTTTCTTTAGTGATCCTGTATATGCTATTATTGTGAAATGGAATGTAATGCTGCTATTTTCTGTCTTAGCATATTGAATTTTAACAGTTTGGAGTTTAATGGATACTATCTCTTGGGGAGCCTATTTTGCACTACCAAGTTTCTAACTTGAGATCTTTTAGGAGGTATGAGTACATTGAGAGGGATGCAAAGTGCCTCACGAACATTCAAGGCACATCCATGAACATGTCTTATCATTTTGGAGGCATTGGATTTTTTCTACAAATGCATGAGAAGGGATTGGAAGGTCTCCCACTGGGTAGACCACCTAACAAGGTGAAGAAGAATAAGGTTGAATTGAGTATGGATGTGAAATCCATCGATATATTTTTTTTAAAGCATTTGAAAAGGTTCAAAGAGGGAAAGGAAACATACATTAAGATTTCCTTTGACTGGGGACACATCAAACCAAGTCCTCTTGCAATTCTTATGGGCCTAGTGAAGATGAAGATCATAATAGAGTGCATGTGCATAATGAACAAAGTCCTTAATAGGGAGATCAAGGAGGCCTTACACATTCTCCATGACACACATGTTTCAGTATCACAGTCTTGTTCAAGAGTTGCTTCATTGGAAGATTCATATTTCCTTGAAGCCATGGAGAATATCTAGAGAGCAATGTCTACAATCCAAGGTGATTTTCCACACATTCCTTCTGACAGAGATTATTTGTATGAGCTTGTTCATATGTTGCAGGGAGCATCCTTGAAGGAGGATGAGGAGATTCGCAAGCTCAATGTTGAGTTGATGGCCACCCTGTAGCTAGGGTTTTCACCCTAGCTTGTGCAAATGAGCACCTACAAAGGAGAAGGGACTCCTTAGTAGTAGTTCAGAAAAATGGTGAAATATGACAGTACAGTAAAATAAAATTAAACTAACATGAGCATGAACATAAATAACAAAACATGAAAATATGGTGAAGATCTCTCTTTTTGTATTAAACATTACCAGAGATGTAGAGGTTGGTGGAGCCTTTGCAACAGTCCAAGAGGGTTGCTTCCAAGCTCCAGTGTTGTTCCTTCTCCTTCTTCAAAAGATGTTTCGGAAATGGGGCCAAAAGGGTTCTCAAGAATTAACTCCAAGTGGAGAGCTAGGGTTTCAAGGGAATTTTCAGCAACGTAAGGATAGGGATGATTGTGGATGTGAAATGGGGAGCCTCCATCACCTATTTATAGGTTTTTTAGTGGTGGAGTGTTGACCCATGGTTTTGGGTACCATATGGTTTAGGTTAGCTCTATAGGGTTTTTGCTTCCTTTTTCCCTCTTTTTCCTCTTTTTTGTATTTTTTATTCCCTTTTTAGAGGGTTTTTGCTATTTTTGGAGGAATTTAACTTATTTTGGGGGAAAAAAGGGGGTTTTGGGCCTTTTGGAGGCTTTTTTAATGGTTTTTTGGCCTTTTGGAGGCTTTGTAATGGTTTTTTGGGGTTCTGGAGGCAAATATGGTAGGAAATATGGACAAATGAGTCATGTAATGGGGTAGATGAGGTAGTGAGCACTTTTTGGGTGTTAACAGATTGCCCCCTGATGTGTGAGGGCAGGAGCTCATCGTATGGCCGATAGACATCATAAGTCTTTGATGGTTTTCCTAGGATGGTGAGAGGAGAAGAAACAAACTAGAGCGCGGAACAACGGTCCCGAACAAATTGTAAAAACTGAAAATACATGACCTCAATAATGGATGAGGGATAATCTCAACATATGGACGAGGCGGGCATTCCCATGCTCGTATCAAGATATATAATAATAACAATGAGGTCCAAAAAATGGGGACATGAAAGATACATGGCCTCAAATAATGAATGAGGAAGAATCTCAATATATGGACGAGGCGGGCATACCCATGATCATATCAAGATATATAAAAAATAACAGTGAGGCCCAAAAAATGGGGGCCTGAAGGATACATGGAGAACCACTGTGTACATCATAAGGGTCCAGAGGGGACACATAATCTGGGACATACTGCTGGGCTGACCATGTCTGAGCTGAAGAACTGATATACTGGAATAACAATAGTGCTGCTGAGTGTGGTACCATAGGAACTGATGAACTGCTAGGGCAGAGTGACGGGGGGTCATACCCTTAATGGTACACCGGACTAGAGCTGAACTGGGTACTCAAGGAAGCATATAACTGGATGGCTTCTGAATACAATTGCCAACGCAACCCGGACATCTACAGGAACATATAACTGGGTGTTCCGAAGTGACTCACCAATGTGCTAGAGCCAGGGGAAATCTGGGGTCTTTGACCAATAAATGAAGGGATATATACCCTGCGCGATTCTCAACGATGCGATCAAGGTGTTGAAGTCGAGCATGTGAGAAACAACCATTCAGAAAGGCATTGATGACTCCTTTCAAAATGGTCTGTAGGCACTCACCATAGATGGTGATGATTCCAAGGCGCAGGGATCTCTGGGTCTATCCTCTGGAATAGATGGGCTGTCGTCGACAGAGGGAGACCTACAACTAGCAAGGAAATGATTTTTTCTTGATAGGAGCACGAGGTGGAGAACCGAAGTGTGAGAGTACTAATGGTAGGACTGACACACTGTGGGTGGGGGATAACTGGGCAAGTAGAGTGGGTGGACTCAAACTTCCTTTATTCAGAGTATGACGGCGGGGATGATTGGGCAGCATATGAAACTGACTGGTGGGAAAGGGATCATAGCTATAATGGATCAAGGATAGTGACTGGGATGAGTGATACTCAAGGTGGTGTAAGATGGCAGAAGACTGCAGAATACTCTGAACAAAGGAGACCTTATTGGGGGTGTTGCCGAGATGATCGATCATGGTGCTGAGGGGCACTGGGGGGACTTCTACATGGGTTAAGGAACTAGAAGAAGTGTGTTCAAAATGGTACTATCGTGTGGCTTTATACGAGCCCAGGACAATTCATGCTCGTGATTGCTTTCAATTTTAAGGAGTCTGAAAGCGATAAGAAGACTCTGAAATAATGGAGTGGTACCATCGTGTGGATTTGTACGAGCCCAGGACGGTGCATGCTCGTGGTTGCTTTCAATTTTAGAGAGTCTGAAAGCAATAAGAAGACTCCAAGGGGGTGATTTTTCGTGTGTTAGTCTCCAAGGACCGAAGAAGCTTAAAAGGATGCAATGAAGAACTCTTCTAGCCGGTGTGACTAGAGTATTCCTTTTTCGTAATTAGTCTACCAGGTCCGGAAAAGGGTTAAACTTATACCAGATAGACGCCCTTTCAGGTTCTTTAGCGAGCATGAAAGGAAGTAAGATTGCTCAACGATCTTTTAATTTTTTTAGGAGTAAGAAAAGAGCTTAACAAAAACTCCCTAAGTGCCTTTTTCATAAAGGACTTGTCCGGCCCGAAAAAGGGATAAAATTATACCAAACAAAAGGAATGGCCAGGCAAGGAGGAAATGTTCAATCAAGGAACATTGAGGAGAACCAAGAACGAGGGTGGGGGGGAACACTGGTGGGCCTCCTTGTGGGATGATGAATGGTGGAAAAATAATGAAATAATTGCAGTATGAATGGAGTGAATGGCTCATGTAAAAATGTCTAACAATTCGATGGCGGCTGATGTGGCACGCAAACTGAGGCAGCAAGGTGTCGGGACACGATGTTGAAATTGTACTTGGTGAGAGCGAGAAATGATCTCAAGCATCATCATGAGTTTGGAAAACTGAATCCGGCGATATAAAAAGTGTCAAAAATGGATAACGATCGAGGTGGCACGCAAACCAAGGTGATGGGGGGCGTTTTGGGAAAAATACCCAAACAATTTGGGGGTGAGAGCAAGAAATGATCTCAAGCATCATCACGGGCTCGAAAAAATGAATCTGACAATATAAGGAACGTAAAAAATGGACAACGGCCGATGTGGCACGCCGACCGAGGCGACAAGGGGCATGGGAAAAATGCCCTAAAGTTTTTGGTGAGAGAGAGAAATGATCTCAAGCATCATCACGGGCACGAAAATATGAATCCGACGATGCAAATGGTGCAAAAAATGAAGGTCAGAAGGACTTCGGAATGGTCAAAGGAAATAACTAGGTTGAAAAATGGTTACAAATAAACGTGAGCCCACCAAGCCAAGGATGCAGTGGTGGGGAGAAATGATGACCCACGAGGGGAGAATACTAGGTGTACAAAATCAAATCAAATGTACAAGTGACCCCAAAAATGGTTGAGATAACGCATGTGAAAAAAGGGAGCAGGGTTAATGACCTGCCCCCATGCTATGTGCATGGGGTTTATGATTGTGGATCACATATGTGTTGGTTTGAACAATGGGGTCATTGAAATACTGAGATAGATGTGATGGGGAAGGTTCAAAATGATTGATCATGCCCCCTATCCCAGGGTCAAGGTAATCTATTATGCCCCCTAACTCAGAGGTGTCAATGTGGGGCTCTATGATAGCGGGGTCAAGACCAGGCATTTCGGTGTAGGACCAGGCAAAGACATCGCAGAACTCTTGGAAAATTTTCGTGTACTCTGCGATCTCGTGCTCAGTGAAAGAGGCTCCTAACGTAATGAGTTCAGGAGCACCAGCTGGGGCAGAGATATCAATATGGATTGTGGGTGAGATATTGGCCATGTTACCTTCCTCAAAGTCGTCGAGAGCGGGAATGGGATCCTTAAACCAGTCGACTTTGGTGGGGAGGAAATCCTTGGATTCAACCGAAAAATGGGTGGCTGTGGTGGGGGACGACTCTTCTGGGAGGAAATAGGAACGATGGTGCATATCGTCCCAGGGGTAATCAGGTGCAGTAAGAGCCTCGAGAATCTCCTCATCATTGTGAAAACTTTGGGTTTTCAAATCAGTCGATGAGGGAATGTTATAAGAGATCATATAAATGGTATTAATCTCTCCGGTTGGCGGGGATGCTGGGGGGTGGATCTCTTCAATGGTGGGGGGAGCCATCTCAAGGTCCAAATTATTCATCTCGTAGAGAGCTGCCTTGTAATCTGGGAGATCAAGACAGTGATGTGAGTAATGGCCGTAAATACCGCATATGGCACAAGGGTGGTTGGTACGTAGTGATTTATCACGAAGCTTAGGGGTCGGGTCGAGTTGGACAACCGGGATGTTGGGGTTTTCATCAAGCATTTGCATGTGCTCTTGTAATGTAGGTAATTGTGGACATTGATGAGTAGCGTGGCCCAACTCATCACACAACGAGCATTTGGGAGGAGCATGAAACACGGGGGTATTCTTAGCTGGTTTAGGTGGGGTAAAGCAGTGTATGGTTGTGGGCCTCTGCCCCCAGTGTGCTTGATAAGAGGGGATGGAGTAGTAGATGACGAAGGGGTAGTGACACCGCGAGGTGGTTGACTAGTAGCGGTGATGGGTTGCACTGGTTGTAGGATGAAATTTGGTGTCGGAGGGGTAACGGGAGGCGTAATGTACCATACGGGTAATCCTAAGGTAAAACCGGGGAGGCTAAGGGTATCCATAACCGGGGTGCTCACTACTCTCGAAGGGGGGAATAGGAAAGGGATTGTATGGATGGGTGTAACACTAACATGACTAGGTACCAATGGTGGTTGAGGTAGCAAGTGCGGTTGATGGTTGGGTGCTGGTGTATTGTGGGAAAGGGTACATAAGTCAGATACTTCGGTCGCGGGTGACGGGGGTGGAATGACTTGGAATGTTGAGGTCATCGACGTATTTGAGTAGACTCCGGGTCCCACTGAGGAAACCAACGAGGTAGTTGCACTGCAAGCAGGCTGTTCGACCATGGGGAGAACATTTTCGGGTGCAGCGGGGGCATTGAGATCGTAATAGGTGAGTTGATCAACCTTGACCACGCTTCCATCATGGGGGAACATCATGGTACGAAAAACGGATGAGGCAACCGCCCGCATGGCATACATGTAACTACCACCAAGTAAGAGGTTATAATCAAGTTGGGTGTTGATGACCTCTATGTCAATGAGCACTATTTTACCAGCCAACTGGACGGGGACATTAGCTAAGAGACCTTGGGGTTGAGTCGAACGGTCGTTGTAGGCTCGCAACACAGTGGTGGACTGCTGGAGAGTAGGGGATCCCAACTTCTGCCAAATGAATGTGGACATAACGCATGTAGAGGCACCTTCATCGATAATGCACCGATAGATGACAAGATTCCGAATGGATACAGAAACTTGGAACGCTAAAGTGGAAGGCAGGCGTGGTTCGGATTGGTCCAAATCGAAGGTCATCATTCGTGAATCATTTGGGTCAATAGCACCAATGGCAGAGAGCAAAGTCTTGCGCTGTGAAGGATAGTTTTTTAAGACCTCTAACGCAGACATGGTTGCGGGGGACTAGGCTAAGTCATCTACAATGTTGTAATTAGATGCAGCGCGAGCATTCGGGTTATTATTGATGCGGCGAAGTGGGAAGCGAGGTGTTTTGGAGGTGCCATCTCTTGGAGCCGGAGGTATTCGTAATGACTGATCAGTGGGATGAGCATTAGTGTTTTTTTTGGCGGGAGGGGCTTCAGGGGTGGAGCCATATTGGTTCTGACAGGTTTGAAGGTTGACATCGGTGGATGACATCATTAACAAGTGATGGGTACCGGAGTCTAACATGGGTTGATCAAGAGCGGCATAAGTTATTTGTTGTTGTGGTGGCGCGTTTCCTTGAGGGGGAGCCAACGGTTGAGTGTGCACTATGCCTTGGGTCAGTAAAGGGTATTGTAGCACCAAGGGTTGATTCTGAGGTGGTGGGGGGTTGGGTGGCGCCTGAGGAGCCACGTGCCCTTAGCGGTGGCCATCATCAGTCCAGAGTTGCCGAGCCCGCTCTAAATGTGGGCAAGCGTGTGTGTAGTGGCCATAGACCCCGCAAATAGAACAAGGATGGTTTGTTCACAAATTAGGATTTTTGGCTTGTTTGGGTGGCCAATCAGGGTTTTGGTTGGCACGTGTTGCGTTATTGTTGTTTGGGGGATTGGGAGGTTGACCGCCTTGGTCTGGAGGGGGGTTGTTCCCACGGTTACAGCCTTTTTCGCAGTTTTGCTGGCCTTGTTGGCGTTGGTTATTTTGGTTCTGTTGCGGATTCTGTTGGGCATACACTTGCTCTTGGGTAGCAAGTGGGATCTGGGGTTGTGCAAGTACGGGAGCAGGCTGCGATGGATAATAAGTAGGTGGAGGTGACGCAAGTGCTGAACCTTATGGGGGTTGCTGATATGTCTGCGGAACAGGTTGTGGGTTTGCCGCATGGGCTTCTTGTGGCGGGTAATAAGCAGGTTGGGCTTGAGAGGATACAGGAGGTGGTGCAACCTGTGGGTGGTAATATGGCTAAGGTGCGACCGAGGGGGCGTAAGTGGGGGATGCATGATGAAAGCACTGAGGTGGACATGAGGGTCCATGGGAATGGTGATGATGTGCCATGGGAGCATACGAATTGGTTGCTCCGGAATGGGATGTAGCCCACGAAAGGTCAGGGCCAGGGCTAGGACGTGCTGTGGAAAAGGGCTGGTTATGTGAGGCTATACGGCCAATGATACCATCTGCGGCATGGGATGCCCCCGGCGCATCGTGTCGGGAGGAATCGCTGTGGGGGGCATCAAGGATGATGGAATATAGGTAACCAGACTGGGCGTAAATAAGGTCAAATTACTGGGCTTTGAGGATGGCCTCTTCTTTGGACTGGGGTCGCTCAAATGCCACATCACTAGCAATGACAAGAAGGAGAGATTTTAGAAACCAATCTAAGAACATAGGGTCATCTAACTTGATTTTGTAGAGGCTGCGGCGTCGACGCCACTCATGAATGTGGTTAGTGATGTCGGTAGCCGTGTTTTGTATGCAAGATAGTAGGATCTCGACTCCCGCATCATAGCGGACAGGTAACTGAAAGAACTGCAGGAAATTTGAGGCAAGGGAAGTAAAGGTGGCATGGGTCCCATGGGACTGCTCGATGTACCACTTAGCTGCAGAGCTAGTGAGGGTGTGCTGTAATAGACACAGGCGGACAGAGTCGTCCACTATGGAGTTGGAGGAACACCATAGATGGAAGGACATAATATGGTTCTGGGGGTCTTCACTTGCCTTGCCCTCAAACTTAGGGATGTCGGAGGGGAGCTTGGTGGGCATGTGATGCCACGCAGGGTCGTGTCTGATGGGATCGTTAGTTAGTCTGGCCAGGTCAGGAAGGTTGAGACTAGCCATGAATGGCAAACTTGTAGAAGGATGTGACATACTAGTGGTTGTGACCATGTTGGGGCCAATGCCCCCGAGTGGAGCGGTTGGGTTTGGGATGTTGCCCCTAGGTGGAGGAACGAAAGTGGTATGGGACGGTCCTGCACCACCAAGGGTACTGTGAGTCACTGATGGAGTTGGGATGGGTATGAACCCAAGTAAAAGTGCCACGGGGTGGGCAACTTTCTAACTAAAAATAACAATGCAGAAATTAAACTTTGAAATGAAAAATTTTCTCTTTTCAATTAAAATGCTGAAATTTTAAAAATTGTGTAAATGGAACAGAAATAATACTGCAGAAAAAGGATGTAGGGAAGTATGGCTGCAGATAGGATAGGTGGCTATGCAGGTGCAAAAAATATTGCAGCAAAGTACTGGGTTCAAATAGGGAAAAAGTGCAGAAAACAGATCGCGGGTCTGTGGCAAAACTGTGCAGTCGGACCACAGGAAACAGGTCGATAGTCGCGGGCAGATCGTGGGAAAATGGCTGAAATCCGCAGGCGGACCGTGGGAAAAAGGCTGAAAGTCGCAAGCGGATAGCAGGAAAATGGCTGAAAGCCACAGGCGGACCACAGGAAAAAGGCCGAAAGTCACAGGCGGATAGCAGGAAAATGGCTGAAAGCCGCAGGCGGACCGCGGGAAAAAGGCCGAAAGTCGCAGGCGAATAGCAGGAAAATGGTTTAAAGTGTCAGGCGGACCGCGAGAAAAAGGCCGAAAGTCACAAGCGAATAACAGGAAAATGGTGAACAGTCGCGGTCGGATCGCAAAAAACAGGCTGAAAGCCGCGGTCAGATTGCAGGTAACAGACTGGAAACCGTGGGGAGATCGCAAGTAATAGTCCGAGAGCCACGGTCGGATTGCAGGTAACAATCTGAAAGCCGCGGTCGGATCGCAACTGTGGGGACAAAATTTGCAATTTACGACAGCCGAAAGATAAAAACAGAAAAATATTGTAGAAAATTAAAAACATTTAAAGCTATAACCAGAAATTCAAAGGTACACTAGGGGAGTCGCCAAAACTGTAGCTAGGGTTTTCACCCTAGCTTGTGCAAATGAGCACCTACTAAGGAGAAGGGACTCCTTGGTAGCAGTTCAAAAAAATGGTGAAATATGACAGTACAGTAAAATAAAATTAAACTAACATGAGCATGAACATAAATAACAAAACATGAAAATATGGTGAAGATCTCTCTTTTTGTATTAAAAATTACCTCAGATGTAGAGGTTGGTGGAGCCTTTACAGCAGTCCAAGAGGGTTGCTTCCAAGCTCCAGTGTTGTTCCTTCTCCTTCTTCCAAAGATGTTTTGGAAATGGGGCCAAAAGGTTTCTCAAGAATTAGCTCCAAGTGGAGAGCTAGGGTTTCGAGGGAATTTTCAGGAGCATAGGGATATGGATGATTGTGGATGTGAAATGGGGAGCCTCCATCACCTATTTATAGGTTTTTTAGCGGTGGAGTGCTGACCCATGGTTTTGGGTACCATATGGTTTAGGTCAGCTGTATAGGGTTTGTGCTTCCTTTTTTCCCTCTTTTTCCTCTTTTTTGTATTTTTTATTCCCTTTTTAGAGGGTTTTTGCTATTTTTGGAGGAATTTAACTTATTTTTGGGGGAAAAGGGGGGTTTTTGGCCTTTTGGAGGCTTTGTAATGATTTTTTGGGGTTATGGAGGAAAATATGGCAAGAAATATGGACAAATGAGTCATGTAATGGGGTAAATGAGGTAGTGAGCACTTTTTGGGTGTTAACACACCCAAGATTCTTTTATAAGCACTCAAAGTTCCCTCTTGGAGTCTAAGATGGAGATAGAGTAGCTTCACCAATATTTGCAGAGATCACATACTCCCTCCTACCTCCCAATCATCCATTCTCTTTTAGTTGATGACATTCAAAATAAGTTTGATGAATGAGGGTTGCAGTGATGAGATTCTAGTCCATGATACTACATTAGTTCCCTCTATTTGTTCCATGTCAATTGAGGTGGAATTTTAGGTCAATAATTTCTTCTTGATTGTGTCGAAAGAGAAGCATAAGGCTCTCACATTCACTCTAGTTGATTCAAGGATAGCACCACCTCCCTCCCAGCAATTGAAGATGAATCCCATGCCTACCTTCGATGCCTATACACATAAAGGTGCATATGGTTCCCATTTGAATGCATTGAGTATGGCACAGTATGATTGTATGCACCTTTTTACCAGTGGTAGAGAGTTGAGCCATTGGGAATATTCACATAGGAAAGCACCTTGCTTTCTAGTTGGATCATTGGGTTGGAGTGTCTCTTATTTTCATATTTGGGAGTAAAGAAACATGAGTGATATTCCTGCTTGCATCTATGGAGACTTATTGGATATATTTTACACTTCTTGTGGGAAGCATGGGCATCCATAGAATTTTGATGATGCCTACTTTCTTTGTGATTGGAGATGGGACTTTCACCCTTGTCATTGGAACAATAGTGTTTTGATCTTTGGTACTTGTGGGAATTGGGAACATGAAGTACAATCTGATTTGCATGTGCTTGGGGAGTTTGAGGTCAAGAAAAATGAATACCAAGCACATGTTCATTACTAGATAGATTATGAGTTGCCTCTTTGTGGTAGTTGTACAGTTTTGGAGGAGGCACATGATCCCACTTTGGTTGAGCCAACCATGATGGATGACTTGTATAGAGATTTGGTTCATCATTTTCCATCCCACACACATATAGCAGCTAGCACACATAAGTATGAAGATTGGGTAAAGGGATTTTTTCTTTTGGTGCCACATGAGGAAAAGGAGGCTCCCACAAACTTTGTTGATGGTTTGATGGTTAGACATTGAGGTTTGATAAATGCACCTATCCCTTACCATTTTAATGAGCAGTAACATAGGAATCTATCTTATGTTTCCATCATGCATAGCAATGCAGGTGAGTTACACTTGATCCATTTAGGAGGAACAAGTAGCAGAGTAAAGAGTTTTTGCACTAGAGCGAAGACGATACATGGGGAAGCTACAAGCTTTCCATCCAGATCACTAAGATGGAGTATTCATTCATCCACTGGTTAGGTGGATAGATACATGAGGGAGTTGAGTAACCCAAGGGGTAAGTCTGTTGTTTGCATCAGTGGAAATTTTATGGACACATCATTCATCTTTTATGAGCAATTGTATAGGAATTTATGGATGCTATTTGATGTTTACAGTATACTTGGATGGAAATGGGATTGCCACCTATGTCTTATGGATGGAAAATGCAGAGCTAGCTTGCACAAGGCATTATGAGGAGACTCAATTCTCCGTTGGAAGTGATGAAATTCCACTTTTATGGAATGATATAAACATTCTCCATGATGATATATTCTTTCTGTTGATTCTGGTGTTTGGGAGGATGCAGTTAAGACAATGGGACCCTGGAATTCTTTGGAATTGTAGTTTTCCACAAGAAAAAATTCCATTGGGAGACATGCAACAACGATAGTGGGATCCAAGAATTCCGTGGCATTATGGAATGCTTGGGATGTCATTGTAATCTAGAGGAATGCAACACAAAAAGTGGGATACTGGCATCCAATGTTGCAGCTGGAGTTTGGATAGCTGCATAGGAGACAATGTTAGTTTTGATGAGAAAGTAAGAATCATAGTGCTGCAGCAGAAACATGGTGGACCTCTGCTAATTAGCTTGGAATTGAGGATTCCAATTCTAGACAGCCATCAACATATTTTTAGGAGTGAATTCATTGGTTGGATTCATAGATGATTAGAGTTGGTGTATTGCTTGAGGAAAATAAATCTTGGGAGGGGAGGAATGTCATGTCCCCTCATTGATTTTCATTGGTTTGAGTTCCTAATCCAATCAATCCTTTGGGTTGAGGAGAAAATTTCATACACTTAGTATTAAATTTGAAAGATAAGGCATTAATTAATTAGGTGTTAATTTTATTTCCCTAAGTTTGAGATGTACTTAGTAGAAGTTTTTTTCATTAATAAATATTTATTTCAATGAAATAAAGTGGATAATGATTCACAAGGGTGCATTAGAGGATAATATTTGACCAAGATATAGCTTTCAAATGAAGAAACGTTGAAAGCAGTTAAAGCTAGGAAAGTAGGAAAAAGAAAGGAAAAGATGGCACAAGGAAGAAAAGTAGTAAGGATTAGGAAAAGCATAATAAAGCAGAAAATAAGATAAAAGCAGAAAGTAGCATAAGGAAGAAAAGAAGGAAAAAGCAAGGTAACAAAGAAAAGCAGGAAAAAGCTGTCAAAAGAAAAAAGCAGGATAAAAAAACAAAAGAAGGATAAAGCAAAGGCGGAAAGAAAAGAAAAAAGAAATGCTTGAAATTAAGCTATCCTTATCCACTCTAAGAGGGTGAATGATCCTAAATGACTTGCTCGAAAATTCACCTAAGTTCTATAAAAGAAGGAGTGTGCACCACTTTCCCATATTTTGACAGTTTGAGAATTGAATTGAGAGGTATTTTTCCTCTTTGACTTGGGAGATGTGCCCCTAGTCCAAGTTGGGATATGTGCCCCTACTTCTTGTGAGACGGTGATGACATCCAGTATTCATCATATATTTTATTGCAGGTCCTGAAGTCTGATCTAGTGAATTTTGATCTTGTTTGCAAAGATTGGGAATCCTCCCATTCGAAATCCTGCTTACTATGATGGAGAGTTCTTTCTCTTATGTATTTGTTTCCTGAGACTTCTATGAGATGTATTTAATATTTTGATAGTTGTAATTAATGTAATTTTGAGCATATGAATTCCATTCTACATATTGAATAAAGATAATTCTAAGTTCCATATCAATTTCTTGCACCTAGTCTAGATTGCCATGGAAAATAGCTAGTTTTCAATGTTTGATCAATAAATGAACCTCTACAATTGCAAATTGATTTATTTAATTTTTTTATCACTTAAAATTTCATTCAACTCGTTCCATGTCTGAAACCAATAATTTGAATCTTTCTCCCCCTATTTTGGAAATCTTGAAGGTGAACTAGTTGTGCAGTCCCGGGAGACAATTTTGCTTTCTTACTTTTGAAATATCATCAAAACTTACTCAAACCTTCTGGTGCGAACCCAAACTGATATTTGATTGTCAATTAATTATTTTAATTCTTCGTACAGCCATTCAAGTCACCATTTTTCATTGTTTGGCCTTAAGTGATGCAGGAGAGTCAATGAATGTATAATCAAAGCTGATTGGTACATTACATTGGTATGCAATGTCTTATTACAATTATTGGGTGCATGGGGGCCATTAATTTGGATGAGAGATATGTCCAAATCACTACTTTCCTTTTGAACATTGATATGGTTGCACAAGAGAGGTATTTTCAATTATTGATGGGTGGTGTGACCAATGATATCACAAATGACACAAAGCATTTGATCCTTCTTTGGTGTGGTGGTGGTAATGATTAAAAGCATATATAGGGGGGGGTGTTTCCATATTTTTATTACTCTTACTCTGAAATTTATTCTTTCTCTAGGAAGGTGCAGTGGAAGGGGTGGACTCCATACTAACCATGAGAGGTGGAACATTTGAAGTATTGATTGATTGGATGGGTGTTAAGACTACTTGAGGGGTAGGATATGGTTTTGTTTATGTGATATACCAAATTGAATCCCCTAAAATGAGCTTTGGAATTTTAATGGTATCCGTCATAGGTGTTCCTACAATTCCCAGGGAAGGAAAGAGGAATGGTACTTTATGAGTAGGTCCTTCGACCCATAGGTGTCCTATAGTTGGTGTAGGATTAATATATTATTCAATTGGGAAGACAAGGATTCAGATGTGATTGTGCACACCGAGAACTCCCTTTTTGAGGGACAAGATGGAGTGATCTAGAAAAGATTCCAATGAATGAAATGTGTTGGGATATTTCTAGGCCTACTCCAATGAATGAGGGAATTGATAGGTTTCCTTTGATGGCTAGTGAATCATTTTCTTATTTGGTATTAGATTTCAGATCATGGAAGTGAGCTAATCAAGGATGACAATGATTACTATTGTGAGGGAACATCATAATATGAAAAATAGTAGAAGCGACCATTTTAAACATACATATATCTATGACTAAGAAGGATATTCTAGTCTAATTGAGCATCTACAACTTTGATATCAACCAAGGCAATTTTACTTGCAAGCTCTATTGGAACATTTTGTGGGAAGCCTTACAAATGTAAATGAGGAATGTCATAAGGGATGGGATCAATTCATGGGATCATAGTTTCTTCTATATTTGTGTCAAAATAACACATGTGTAGGTATATTAATTAATAATACACTTATGGAAAATCAAGTTTTTGATGGTAACAAAAAATTAAAAGGATACCAAAGAGGGATGATGGGGTTCCTCTCTATCTAAATTGAAAGTGATTATGTGAGCATCAAAAGGATCAACTATTCCCAAAGTAGACAAAAGGGACTTGCATTGCACATGAAAATTTTATAGAACTTCCAAGGTAGACATGGCCATGGGGAACAAAGCTAAGTCAACCACAACATTATAGTTGTGAGCATCTCTAGGATTTGAGTTATGTGTTGTGTGATGTAAAGGGATTTTGGGGACCTTCAAGATAGGATCATTGTAAATTCGATGGGTATATGAAGGTCCTTTTGGTAAGGTTGGATCCTTCTTATTGTTGGAAATGAAACGTTTAGTTGGAATGCCATATTGATTATGATGAGTTTGGATATTGACATTGGTGGATTTCATGAAGATGTTATCGAAAGAAGGATCACCATGATTAACATATGTGCATGTTTTATTTGGTTGAGGGATCATTGTCTTAGTTGATACTAATCCTTGTAGAGGGAATGGTTTTTGAAACACCATAGGATAGTGGTCGGAGAGAATGTGTATGAGTATTGTATGAATTTGAAGGGTGTTATCAGCCACATTGTTGGTTGTTGGCCTCATCCCACAGTTGATAGGACCAATCAAGGTGTGGGAAATGTGTGGGAAATGATGGATATAATTCTCATAAACATTGCAAAATGAACATAGATGGTTACTCCATAGTTGAGGAGTATTACCTTGGTTTGGGTGTTTATCAGGATCCTAATTCGTAGGGTTACAATTTCATCCATTATTGTCAATATTATTAGGGGTATTTCCCCCAACCTTAGGGTTTTGGTTATTCACTTTGTTTGTCCCATTATTCTTCTTTTTGTTAGGCTTGGGTTGTGCATTCTATGTGTTAGACGCACGATTTTTATTGGGCATGTTATCCTGAGAATACAACTACCTTGGGGAAAAGAGGAAGGTTGAGGTTGGGGCATAGGATGCAATTATACTAAAGGAGATGGTAGTGGTCCATCGAAAGGATAATATGGGTTATGGGTTGGTGAGGCTACATATGTGGTAGAAACACTATTTCATATAGTGGAAATAAACAAAGGACCATGAGTATTAAATGAATTAAGAGGCTTGGGTAGGAGGTAATCAGTTGGTTAAGCTACATATGTGATAGAAACATTATTGCATACAATGTATCTATACAAGGACCATGAGTATGTGATGAATTAAGAGGTTTGACTAGGAAGTACTCATTCCTGCATGTGAGGATGAGTGTGAGGGAACATGTGGTTGCCTTAGATTAGGGTTCTCTCTTCCATAGGTATTTCTATACATAGTGCCACTAGAAGGCATTATTTTTTTTTATGGATGGGAGTTAGATACCAAGACACCTATCGATACATCCATAGAATGGGATGCCCTCGGTTTATCTTTGCATCAGGAGTCACCTTAGTGGGTGTATGGGATGGATTAAAAATACCCCAATAGAGAGTAGATCAGATCATATTGTTGATCCATAATGATGGATTTCTCTTTGGTTTATGGTCGTTTAGAAGATACATTCTTGGCTATTATGGGTAATATATATTTTAAGAACTAGTATATAAAGAGGAAATCATCTAACTTAATATTACATAGAATTCTTCTTATACATCACTAATGGATTTGGTTAGTGATGTGGGTACTCATATTTTGATGTCACAACAAAATAATTTTGACTTCCTCACCATATTAGACGGGTAGTTGAAAGAACATGAGAAAAGAGGATGCTAATTCCACAAAGTTGGGATGTGTCACAAAAGTTTGTTCGATATACAGGAGAACCATAGATGGTAATATGTGATATGGTTGGTTGGGTCCTCTCCAACTTTCCCTTCAATATTTGGTATATCTAAAGGTAATTTTTTGGGCATGGGAGGAATTGTGGGATCATGTTGAATGTGATCATTGGATATCCGAGTCAAATAAGGGAGATGTAGACTAGCCATGAAATCAAATATTTAAATGCAAGGTGAATCCACACCGGTGGTTGTTACACCCAAAATCTACTCATCATAAGATTCAGTGTATACACCCTTGAAGATACTTGGACTAAGTAATCATCCTGGGAGGATTTGTACCCAATTGTGCTAAGTTTTGAAGGGTTGTCGCAGGCTGCACACTAGCAACATGCAATGTCGCACCTTGCCCATTACAGGGTGCGACGAAGTCAGTTAGATGAAAAAAATAGCTTTTTCGAGGTCCATCTCGAAGCTTGTTGACTTGGGACCCTATCCCTGACCTCTTGGAAGAGTTGGCACTTGGTTCCTAAACTTTTGGAGAGATCCCTTAAGCCTCTCCTACCATCTCTCAACCTATCCTATCCATACCCTATCCATTTAGTCCTATATAAATGAATCTCACTCCCATCCCAAAGGGAGGAAGGCTATGGTATCTACATGCTGGTGAAATCACTCTTAGAGCATCTCCATTCACCCATTGGAGAACTCATACTTCCTTGGAAGGATATGGCAATTGGATTTGTCAGAGAAGGGCTACAGCGTTAAGCCTTGGTTGTAGTTCTATATCTCTATTATGTACTCCTCTTTTTGCAGTAATACAAATGCTTTACACCAATATTGTTCATGTGTGCAATGATATTGAGTAGTTTACTTGCTTAACTGTTTACTTAGATCTCTTATTGTATAGATGTCTTTTACTGGTTTCTCTTGTTTCTTGTCTTGACAAGTCTTGCAGCTTGGATCTGACAACCGTGAGACGTGGAGCAACATTCAGGAGAAAGGATTGTGAAGTGAAAGGTAAGACATCTAGTACTCGATCCTTAAGTAGATCTAGGATATGCATTAGTAGTTTGTTCAATTTGTTCTAGACTCACTTTGATCTAGGGATATCTTGATCGCGTCCACTCGAGTGGATTGTCCGATAACAAATCCGGTGACCATACTAGGGAGTATAGAATCTAGTCAGTAGTTGTCAATCTAAGAGTCATTTTCAGTTGATTGCTTGACACAAGCCTTTTTATTTTTGCCATTTACTTCTTGGAGTTGATTTCACAATCAGATCTTCGTATTGAAGACTCTGATATGCTTCCTCTGAGTTTATACAACTCATTCCCAAACCATTCCATGGTTCATTACTGAGAGATCTAATTCATTTTTGAATTTAGACTTCGCTTCTCGCACTTGGGCAGTGGGAATAGAGAGACACTGTGTCATTTTTAAGTCTTTGTTCTTTACCTGTTAGTTACTCATCGCATCCCTTGCATTGGTAAACTGCAACACCGTCGCACTTCTCGTGTAAGCAAACTGCGACGTCACACTGTGTACAAGAACAAAGTGTGTCGATTTGTCAAAATTTGGCATGCAGGAATCTCCTCTCCATTTGATAGTCTGAACTTTGGTTTGTTGTATCAACTCCCTCTGTGCTACAAGATCCAACCAGGGATCCCACCTATAATTTGTGTTTTGATTGTTTGGTTTTGTTTGGATTGATTTTGGGTTCCGTTTTGGACAAACTTGAAGATCGGTAGTGGTGGATACTCTTGTCTCCTCCATATTCATCTGCTCACCCTTACATTCCCTTGCTTCCATCCTTGATCTGATTATTACCTTAGATTAGCTTCTAGACCTCGTTTTCATTTTGTTTGAGCTTTGCTTGCTTGGTTTGCTTGCTACTACTTGATTTTGAGTTAAGTGTGCCTTTCAGCTTGATCGTGTGCTTGTCTTTTCTCGAGTTTTCTAAGTGTACTAGTGCTACAAGTAGTGTTTTCTTTTCGGTCATTTAGATCTGAAAGCTCAGTTGTTATCAAGTTTATTCTTTGATGCATCCATTGAAAAATTAAAAAGTGCTTCTTTCCCATCATTCTTTGAGCATTATTGAAGAAAATTGTTGTGCATTGGAACATTTTCGTTTGTGTTTTGGAAAAGTTGAATGAATGTATGAACTATGAATCGCTCTTTTTCTTGAAAGACTCAAAGCACACTTCTATTTTTGCAAAATTGATTCCATGCTAAGGAAAGATAGATGCATTTTTAATTTCTGTTGCTTTTAGACCATTGAAAGTGAATTTGAAAAACTTGCATATTCCATTTCAGAATCCTCTCTTTTCATTACCTAGCGTCATTTTGATTTGAAAAGCAAAAGAAAAGGAAAAATGTTTTGATTTGGATAGTAGTGTTGTGATTTTTTGTGTTTCATCGAAAAAGGAAAAGAATACTTTCATAGTCAAGTTTTGTTTGAATTGGGATTGTGTTGCATTGAGTTTGTTTTGGCAATACTATTGGAAAAATATTTCTCCTTCCCATAGCTATAATTCATTGAAAGAAAAGAATATTTCATGCATATAGCCAGGGATTGCATTATGCTTCTGATTATGTACTCACCTCATGCATTCACCTAACCGTCCAAGATAAAATTAACGGTAGAACTAGGTAAAAATTTTAGCAACTTGTGTGTTAGTTAGAGACGTGTTCCGGTGTCGTTAAGCATGGAAGTTGTCGTTATTTGCCAACACTGTATCCCAGGGGTATTGTAGTCTTCCACGTACTTATCGGTATATCGATCTCCTTCACGTACCCACCAAGTACCATAATCCGTACTTGGCGTATATCGAAGGGTGTATCACGTACTCGGTAGTATATCGAAAGGTCTCTTGCCGAATGGTTGTGCATTAGACAACACCACTACGGATTTGAGCTCCCACGTACCTTGCATATATTGGGAGACACCACTAGGATTCTTGAAACCAACTAAGTTAACCATTTGGCCATCTTGGCAAAGAAATACACCGAGAACAACACTCGGGGAGACTAGCACGCACGTACTGTCTAGGTAATCGGGTATGCATGCAAGGGTATGGTCCCAATCCTCCTTGTCACATCATATTGTTGGACCCTGCAGTATATCGCGGTTTGCGATGCCTTGATAATCCCGTGAGGTTCCAGACTTTTGAATCCACTTTATCACATAAGTTTGCTTGTTGCCTTAGTTTGAGTAGGTTTTTCTGGAGTGATTTTCTTTTAGCATACCCTTAGGAGAAACGTTGTTTCAACCATCCTCACTGATCATCCTGATGCTCTGGTGGATTTTCCCTAGAGAATATCCCGTAGGATATTAAACTTATCAACTGATTATCCCCTTAATATGGAGGTTATTTCAAGGGTAAGAATGGATCAGCGTAACACGGTCGTAGTTACTGAAGTGGAAAACCCCACTCTGAATGTTGGAGGACTTTTGTTTCCACGAACTCCTCCGGATTCAACTGCCTCTCATCCCCCGCAGGATGAAGGAGCACAAACCCTCGCTTCACAAAACCTTTCTCCCATCATCCCGAGAGAACCTGGATCATTGGAATGGATAAATCGACCCCAGGATGACCCTACAACAGCTGTTGGTCCTTCAGCAGCTTATTGGACATCTTCTATAGACCACCCAGTGGCTCATTTTGCCATCTCATCCCCACCTAACTAGACTAATCCAGAGCTCTCTAGACCTTACTACAGGCCTGACCCCGCCGAGATTTTTGGCCCTATTCATGAACGTTTAGAACTATTACGTCTTAAGGGTGATGAACTTCGAAGACAAAGTCTCGAGCAACGCTCTGAAGAGTTTCAAAATCAACACTTCCAAATAAGATTCAGCGACAGAGACATCCCGGTTCATCCGATATCTTTTGGATCACCATAACAACCTTCCCACCACGAGACTGCTAATAAGACTGGTCAACCCTCACAAGAGTCCAGTCTTGCACCTCAAGTGAACCAACCGGTGGAAGGACAACAGTCCAACACACCTGTTACTACCACAGTTACTTTACCAGTTCCTCCCCCACCTCAAAATTCGAGGGCAGGGTATTCCATTCCTCTGGATTATCTTATTGGTAATGTTATTACTAAGATAGCTAGTTAACAAACTACATTGGTTGAACCTTTGAATAGTGGTCAACCTGTTGTGGCTGGGGGGAAACCCTCATTTCCTAACCAGAACATAGGCAGTGGAATCCCCAACAGACCTTCCGTTGGACCTCCCGAACCCGCTAGACCATCCACCACGGGATTATCTCATGTTGGGGGCATGTCCAATGTAACTCAACCCTCATGGAGTCAAGCGTATCCAGGTTCTGTTAACCCTGCGACGGGACAATCTAATCCCGAGAACGCACCATACAGGATACCTTATCCCGGGAATCCATACACTCTATGGGGGAAACAACCTATGTTGCAACATGGACCCCAACCGTCTATCCCTCAAGTACCAACACCCCTGATCGGCCCTCCCCCACCTCCTGTTGGAGGCGGTGGGCCCCCACCTAACCTTGGTGGATTCCACCTCATTTTACCAACAATATCCCTCACCCTTCCGGCGGTGGCTGGAATGGTCCACCACCCCCTCCCAGCGGAGGCGGTGGGGGACCACCCTATCATGGTGGAGGAGGACATTTCCCTTCGGGTGGCGGAGGTGGTCCACCACACCCTCCAAGCAGAGGCGGTGGAGGACCTAATTACTATGGTGGTGGCGGTGGTGGTGGATACCCTCATCCTTCCGGAGGTGGAGGTTATGGGGGCCCCCATCCTTCTGGCGGCGGTAGTGGTCCACCACCCCCTCCAGGTGGACGCGGTGGTGGGACACCTCATTACGGTTATGGACCCCCACCTCCTCCTGGTGGTGGCGAAGGACCTCCACCCCCTCCCGGTGGTGGAGGTGGACCCCCTCCTTATTGGAATGGACCACCTTATGGTGGCAGACCCTCTTACGATCCGGGCGGCACACCCCCCTACGGCCAGTTTCCTCCTGGTACACCTTACGGTCAGTTTGGTCCTTACACGCCTTATCCGTATTATCAATATGCGCAGCCTAACCCACAGCTTCCCTTCCTGGCTACTTTGGATCTGCCTGACCTATCCCGTTTAACCAACGATTCTATTTAGCACGGATCTAACTGGCCACCAATTCCGGTGAAACTTCCATCTGATATCCCCAAATTTGACGGCAAGCCAGGTGAAGACCCTAAAAACCACGTGATGACATACTACTTATGGTGTTCATCTAATTCCTTAATGGACGTTTCAATTTGTCTTAGATTGTTTCAAATGACTCTCACCGGTTCGGCTACCAAGTGGTACATTGAGTTGCCACTCCACTCTTTTACTGATTTTGGTTCTCTTGCCATGAACTTTTTGACACATTTCCAGCTGCCCATATGGTATGAAACTGGTACCGAGCTTTTAACCTCACTCCGTCAGAATACCGCCACTCATATTTTGGATCATATCCACGAATGGCGAAGGATACAACATCTCATTAAAGCTCCTATTGCAGATCATCTCCTAGTAGACTGGTTCACAAAATTCCTCATCCCTACCATAGCAAGAGATGTTGCCATGCGAGGTGCTACCACCGAAGAACAAGCCATCGCAAGTGCCCATGTACTAGACCTAGTCTACACTCAATCCAACACTTTGTTTGATATTCTGCCTAATGCACACCGTGATGTTAATGGCCCTGCGAAACCACATAAGGGACTCCAAACTGATGGAATCATTGGTTCCCTTAACACCTAGCCTGCTTCTAGCACTGTTGGATCATCCAACCTTCACGATTCCTCCCCATTACTGACTCAGGATGGCCACAGCACCACCAAATCCACCACTCCTGCTCAAACTGAAGAGGTGAATTCTATCCAATCAGCTTCATCTCAGAAGTCTGGAGGTAAAAAGAAGAACAAGGGGAAACCCAAAAAGTATTCCACCCAACAGGAACAAAAGAGCACTCCTAACGATACCAAGCAGAAACAGAAACTAAAGTATTCTTGTTTACTGTGTGGAGATGACCATTTCTCCAAAGAATGTCCCCATAGAGATGAAGTACAAAATTTTCTTAGGGGTAAACCAACTCCCGCAGTCCTCAATGACCTGTTTCCTACTCAGAACCAGCAGATGATTGCTCAACCCGCCCCAGCCCAGGGGGAACCATCCAATACCGCGTATGTTCTCATGGTGCGTAATGAGATGATAATTTTGAACACTCGCTCGCGATCTTACGAACCGGTCCCTTCGAAGGAATCCACGGGAAGTAATGCTGAAAAAGCTTCTGACTCCTTAATTGATGTCACTATACCATCAAATTCTCTCACCATTGAGAAGCCCTCCTTAGACTCGATATTGCAACTGCCCAAGAGTACGATTCGAAAAGTTGTTTTCAATCCTAATGCTCGGGCGGCACAAAATTACAATATCGTAGAAGACTTGGCACAAGCTCCCTGTGCCATGTCTACCCTGGAATTTTTGCAGAATTTTCATAATCAACGCAAAACTCTCCTTGCAGCGATTGGTGCAGTTGACCCCGATTCCTCGAATACCATCATGTTCCGACTTGACCACTTCAAGCCAAGGCTCTCCCACCAGCTCGCATTCCAAGTTTCTGCGAACATTGTTGGGAAGATTGTCCATCGTACACTTTTGGACGAAGGCACCTCCACTTCTGTCATGTCGATCGCCTGTTGGGAGCCATTGGCTCCCCTGAATTGAATCGTTCTCCCACCATGTTGAAAGCATTCGACGGGCATGGATTTCAACCTCATGGGTGTTGTAGATATTTCTCCCTACGGATAAAGAGAAATTCTCTTAGGATAAAGTAGATTAGGCTAGCTCTAAGCTAAGACAAAAATGAAACAAATGTAATCTTGAATCCTGGATTAAACTAGTATTTCAGAGATTTTACATTAGAAGGAAAGGAAGAAAGTAACTCACCGCCATTCTCAGCTTTTGTCCTGCTTGTAGTTTTGATCTCAAAATCCCCACGATAGTTCTGTGGAGACAAAACAATACACAAGCACATGCAATCTTCCAATGTCTTTGAATTACAAGTTAGATTTGAAGACATAGTTCATGAAATTGAAACATAATCAATACACACGTACTAGGAAACAAGGAAATTTATATTATTGAGAAGCTTGAAAAGTTCTTACAAAGGTTGCTTGATGTCCAAGCCAATCTTCCAGCTCTGATTGCTTCCACCTCTAGCTATCTCCACAAAAGGTGTGTGATCATAGGTTTGATGCCCCAAAAGTCCTCCCTTTGGCTCATGGAAGACCTCTCTATTATAGCATGTGGGAAGGTTAACCAACAAGAGAGAAGTGTGGATCTATGGAGTGTTTAGTGGATCAAGCCATCCAAACAGGGAGAGGGTTAGGATCGAATCATACGTAGTCAATACCATCAAAATCTCTCGAAGGTTGAGATCCAAACATCCATGGAAAAAGGGCTATAACTGGACTACCACGCCCCTACAATTGAGCATAATGTGTTAGTACCGCGCAACAGTAAAGGAGCATTATGCGGTAGTGAGGACTACCGCACAGCAGCAAGTGTGTAACACGCGGTAGTGTTGGCAAAGATGACTGGGTTGGGCTGGAAAATGAAAGGGTTTGTCTTCGGTGGTCAATCATTAATCTTTTATGGATGTTTAATCAGTAGGGGGAAGTGTCGTCGATGTGTTTTGGTGTAAAGATGAGACACTAGGTTGTTAGGTGCGATATTGAGGTATAACAGATGCCCCCTAAAGTGTGAGGTCAGAAGGGACTGATGGAAAAAAGACTTTACAAATAGTGTGCGGAGATAGTATCGAGGGGAGCAACAAGGAGCTAAAACATAAACAAAATGTCAGATATACCATCGAGGCGGGCATCCCCATGCTCAGACACAATTGACTCAAAGCATGGCTGCCGACCAATACATTGCAGATCCATGAGTACTGAGATGATATAGACTGTAGACAAATCATGGCTACTATGAACAAGCGTAGATCCATGAGACAGTAATGACACAACCACGACCAATACATAAGTGGATCTGTGTGACAATACAAAAGAAATTTCCATCGCAACCTAGACACAGTTAGAATACAAAAGAATGTCCAGGGTCTTCTACCTGATCGCAAATGATACGAATCTAGCCATGTGATTACAATGTGTTGAAGTAAAACATGGTAGAAACCATTTGATTACCGGTCAATGATGTGAACCATTAACAAATGCGACGGAAATCACCAATGATGATGATGATCCCTAAGGTATCTATAGTACATCTCAATGAAATGTGAATAAAGGAGTTGATGTCGAGCATCCGAGAGATCAATCAAGTAGAGGTCAATGATGAAAACCTATTGTTGAACGCGAGGAAACATGCCATTGAGGTATGTAGGTACCAAGGTACTAGTGGTTGACTCCTAAGCCTAATTCTTGGATAGTGATTTGGCGTCGACAGGAATAGACTTGTCGAAGGTGGGCCCTGATGATTCCCACATCATTGACACAAAATCAGAATGAGAGATGATGTGAAACAATCGAACAATGAAACATGTACTGACACAACAGAAGTCTTGACACACTGGATGACTTGGAACAATGAAAACCCTTTGAACATATAACGACATGAAGCAAAACTTGGCAGCAGGGATAATTGATAGCAGAGGATAGACATAGGATGAGTAAACTCATGGCCAGAGAGACAACTCAAGATGATGACCATAACTCAACAATAATAGATACCCAAAAATAGACAAGGGACAGAAGCATGACATGTTCAAAGGTGACGACTGACAAGCTTCCAATAAAGTAAACTTGACTCATTTTCCAATTTCCCTCGACATGATAGACGAGTACCTCTTTGTTGTTTTACGAGCTTGAGGAGGATAACAGATGCTCGGTGTAGCTCATCTCATATATTTTACGAGCCTGAGAAAGGAGGGGTTCGTCCCAAGATGGGTGTTTCGATGTCAAATTTTAATGAGTCCAAGGAAGGGAAACTCGGTAGTTTTTCACATTTAGAGAGCCTGAAAAACTTTAAAGGAGGCTCCAAGGTGTACTTTTTCGTAAAGTTAGTCCCCCAGTCCCGAAAAAGTGCAAAACAATTCCTGAGAGAACTCTCCCAGTTGAAAGTTGACTGAGGTATACCTTTCTCGTAAGTAATCTAGACGGGCCGAAAAAGGGGTAACCTATCACTAAATAGACGACCTTTCAAATACTTTTACAAGTGTGAAAGAGACAAGTGCACTTGGAAATCTTTTCGAAACGAGGGAGTCTGAAAAGAGCTTAAAGAGAACTCCGATGGTCTTTTTCGTAATTTTTAATTATTTTGGTCCGAAAAAAGAATAAAATACAACCAAAATAATACTTTCCTCATCGTTTTACGAGCATGAGTAAAGTTGATTAAGCTCGACACCATTTCTTAAGCTTGGCGAGCACGATACGGATGTAAAAGGCACTTGGAATCTTTTTCAAGTTTTAATCCAGAGCATGAAAAAGATAAAGTCGGCTCAAAATGAAAGTCAAAGAGTAATAAACACCAGTGTGAACAGCTTATGAAGATCCTGTCAAAGAAGACTAGTGAATCCTCAAAAGGACATTAGTAATGTGAAAGAAGAGTTTTGTCCTAAAATAATGAAATAATGAGCAAAAGCTAAATATAGATGTTATATAAGCAAGGAGTAAGATTGAAAAATTACCATTTCACCTTGGTTATTTTTGCTCAAAAAGGAAGTTCATCCATTGGAGGGAAAAACTTCAAGTGGTCATATCCGGAGATCTGAGGCACCGTTTCGTCATCCGTCTGCGCCAGGTAAGAACTATCAAGCTCTTCTTTCAATTCATAGGTAAAAAATTTCATTTTAGTGCAATTTTTTCAATTTTTATGGAAGTCCTATGGGGCATTTTTCACCCCTGCAACTACTGCATGTTCCCTTTTTCAAAAAATGCGATAGTACCGCTCTATAAGTCGACAAGGGGACGTGCTAGTGTACAGTACCGCGTAGACAGTTAGAACCCAAACGTGGTAGTGGTGAAAAATTTAATGGTTTTCCTTTAGTTTTTTACCGAGATCAAGTCATTATTTTGCTTATGAATGATTCCTTGGGTTTTTACCGGAGTTTATACCCTGTTTGAGGCAAAATGGTTGACTGGAAAGAAAGGGAGCATGAGAATGATGATTTATTGGCTGAAAATGACCAAGCTACCCTGTCTGCATTGCGGGACTGTGGGTTATTAAAAATTTTCAAGACCAAAGGCATCCGTAAGCAGGCTAAACTTCTCACTCACATTATACAAATGTGGGACCCCGACATTCAATCCTTTCGAGTTGGGGAGCAAATCCTTGAGATTGAGCTCGAGGACATTTATTTTCTTACGAGTCTCTCAAAGAGAGGGGCCCGGGTAAACATAACAGTGTTCAAGGCCTCGGAAGTGAGCACTGATGCCTTGATTGCTCGTTACTGTCATCAGGGTTCCATGAAGAAAAGCGGGAAAGTGGTCATCAAGGATGTTGTGGAACTTCCAATGAAAACTATGTTGTTTACCATCACACATGCGATGGGTAGCATAAGTCCTCATCAGGAATCTCGTACACAAATGAATCTTGCCGTGAAGTGTTTGGCACCAACATTGTTCAACTGGTGCGAAGGGGTACTATCCAATCTCAAGGAGTAAGTAACCAAGCGTAGGAATGGGGAGAACCGCCAATTTGGTTATGGGAGAATTTTGGTCACCTTCTTTCTAGAGAGGGTGCCACTATTGCCTTCGCAGCTAGCCATGCCTATCTGCCCACCCATCGAGCCAGGGATGGGCTGATGGAGTGAGTATGCAGGGCAGCTCAGGGGGCAGAAACATCTATGTAACATCCCTATTTTGACCCTATTGCATTAAAATTGTAAATGATGTAAATATCGTTATTTAATCATGGTGAGGAGCTCAAAGCCAAGGCCCCTCTATCGTTTTTGTTTTGCACAATGGCTGGGAGTGTTACACAGAAATATTCCACCTTGTGAGCATTAGAATTCTTTGGCCTGTAGGATCCATTTCAGTGACTTAGATCCATTTTTATCCTTCAGTGACACTAGTTTTCCCTAGTTTTATTCCTACCCGCATGTTGCATCACTATAGCATGCGTACCCACGAATTGCATCACCATAGCATGCGGGTATCAAGTAAAATTGTAAAAACCACTATTAATTACTTTTTGCTCCCAAAAAGCGGTCATTGGGTGACCTTTGGCTCTCCATCTTCCCAAGTAACGCTTCGATGTGTCCTTTCACCTACCTTTGAGAGGACTATATATTGAGCACATATGGCTTATGGACAGGAGGAAGAAGAGAATCGTAAGAGAACTCTAGTGGATTTTTTCCCTATCTTGAGTCTGCACTCATTGATCCTTGTAGTTGTAAACCATTTATGTTCACCTTCCAAAATCCTCTCTAGTTTGAGTTTACCATTCATAGAGGATTAAAGTGGTGGAGGCACAAGTGGATTGATCTAGATCTTGGTTCAGATTGATTGCCGGCAAGAGGTCGTATCAATTTGTACTTCTTCTTGTTCATTAATAGAAATACTCATATTCTCGTCCATTCATGGTGTGAATGTTGTTTATTATACATTGGGTTAAATTTGCTCATGATATTATGGACCATTGTTATTGATAATGTTAATGCTCTTTATATATTATATGTACTTGTTGGATATTGGTTGTCAAGACTAATTTGTAGATTATGAGTACTTGGAAGTGTGTGGATTGAAAGCTCCAATGGGGATCTACATCAAACGTTGGATTGAGGTTGGTTACATTTCTCCATTATCTTAACATTGTCATTTATAATAGCATTGCTTTGAGAATTGAGTATATTTCTGGTAGTCATCTATCTGTTGTGGTATTCCCAAGCCATAGTGAGTTTTCTCCAATACAGAAATGGTGACTCCGCTGGGGAAAACATCCATGTTTGGGAAATTTTTTGAGCATTAGTCCATAATTAGAGATGTTGTTTATCGAAGCTCTGTCTCATTGATTGGCTGTTAAGATACACTGTAGAAAACTTACTTTTTTTGAGCCTCTGGACTCTTTATTTGACCATTTGCTTTTCCGCACCCGTGGGATGGCTTAGTTCTGCCCATGTATACCCGCCTCTGTTTACACTACTGCTCGTGGGTACCTGTTGGCTGCTTTTGGGCAGACCCAGGTTTTTAGGAGGTGCAGCAACAAACACCCCTTGGTGCACTAGCCCTTTCGGCAATGGGCTGCGCAGCAGCCCGAGGTCTCACCCGAAGTGGCTTTGGGGGGCTAAGGAATCAGGTTTCCTTAACCGGGGTGGTGTGGAATCCAGTCTTCTCTTTTCCCTTTTTACGCAGTAACTTCTGAATAGAGCGTCTGATTCTTTCACAGGTCATACAGCGCAACAGCGCTGGAGCTTACTCGCCTTAACCAGCTGCGCGGTATCTCCACACCTGCGCATGAGGTTTACCCGCTTCGTTCGTTACACAACGTATCGTCTCTGCTCTCGCGCCACAGCGCAGTAACACATTCCTTAAGCGCTGCGGCGATAGTGCTCTTACAGACTCCTTCGATAGTGCATGAGTATAACTTCTAAGGGAGCTTCAAGGACTTACTTTATATACTCATTCATAAAGATAATGAAACATTCATGTAAACATAGATAGCAAGACAGACATGCATTCAAGTAAAACATTACCATAACAACAAGAATTATGTGGTTCACCTCCACGGGGAAATCATGTCCACGAAAATTGTATCTTATATTATCTTGAGATGGGAATTACACAGTTCCACTGCGCACACAGCTGCAGCCTTAGATCTTTCTGGGAAACTCCACACACACAGCTGGGAGCCCTTCTCTTAGATCTACTCTCTTCTTCTACAGAGATTACAATGACTCAGACATCAACTTAGACTATTTGCAAACTCAGTGACTAGCTCTACAGCTATCCAACTCTCTAACTCCTTGACCTTCTAACCAACCTATCTCTGACCCATCTAACCCTTTTCCCTTTACAATTACACATATATATAGGTGGCCCTGAGGGTCGCACCTTTACAAAACTGTGGGCCTTTCCTAACATTGATCCCCAAAAACCCTAACCACTGATAGCTAGGTGTACTTTAGACGCCTCTTGCAGTCGCGTCGCAGCTTCCTGCAGGTTCCGTGATTTTCGGCGAAGATCGCGGATATGGGCGCCGCTTCATCGTTCTCTGCTCCTCGTCCTTTGCCTTCAATGCTTCGACCCGTCACTCTTCCTTGGTCCAAGCAACCTTAACTTTTGTACTTTGCCTTAAATGAGGGTAGTTGAGCCCTCTATTCCGTCGCTTCCTTCATTTACTGTGGTGGTTGAGCTTTCTACTCGGCCACCTTATTTACTCCTTTCTTTGACTTGTGCGCGCGCGCTCTGCGATTTTCGGTCCGCACTCTGCTGTGAGATCGTCCATCTGGCATCGTACCGCGCACTGTTCACTTCCGTAAAAAATAGTGCTTTTCCTCAAAATTAGCACTTCTCCTTCAAAACTTAGTGCTTTTCCCCAAAATTGGCAGCTTTTCCATAGCTGCGGCCTATGCTCCAACAGTACCCTCAGGTATTCCTTCGACAGTAGCATGTAACTCCGGATTTTGTTGGTTTATGGCTATTGGTTGTTGCTGGGTAAGATTGGTTGGTTCCTGAGTCTTTGTTGGCCTCTCTCTTGACTGTTTCATGCCTTGGTTGTGACCAGATCTCTTCATTTCTCTTGGTTGAGCCTTGGTTTTTTACCAATCTTTGGTTTTAGCCTCTTGGTTTCTTACTTTTGAGCTCTTTTCTTTGGCTGAGTCTTGCTATTTAGGATCTGCTGGGTTGTCTTATTGATCTTCTTGGCACTTCAATGACTGAATAGTAGGATTTTGCTTGCATTTTTTCATTCCATATATATTGAAAAAATACAAAAATATTCATTTAGTTTTTTTTTTTTTTGCATTTTCCTTTCTGTTTATAAGAGAAAATACAAAAATATTTTCCATGTACTGCATTTTGCATTAAGTGCTTGTTGCCTTCATTTTAGGTTCTGCTTATGCTGTAATACCCCCAATTCGACCCTTAGGATATATTAGCCTTAAATGTAAATAATGCGTACAGGTGATGTATGTTTTCCTAGCGTGGAGCTCAAGGCCAAGGCCCCGCTAGTGAAAGCCGAATTTTATTTAAAGGGCAAGTATTTGATATTTTGATACCATGTGCTCTTAAGCCATGGAAATTGTAATAGGATGTACATAAACATCATGCAATATAAAATACCAAAGCTGGCTACGGAGGCAACGAATGAGAAGGGGCCACGTGTATCCACTAGGGAGTGGTGAGGGGGCTATGGGAGTGAACCATAGGTTGCCATATGTCATTATGAGAACCCTTTGACTTCCCTAGAGGACATTTATTCATGTTGTAAGAAAATGGTTGAAGAATTAAGTCAATGACTTTGATGGAGTATGGGCAGCCCTGAATTCGTATGGGTAGGTATGGGCTCTTTTGACTTGTCCCACAAGTCACTCTACATCTTGGGGGTTGCTCCATCCTTATCCCCATTCCATTGTGGAAGTATGGGACATCTTTCTCCACCCAAAAACGAGCTCCCAACAGTGAGAAAACCGAAAATCGCGACTGTGAGAGAACCCACGTTTTGGGAAGCCAAAAACGTCCCGATTTGGTATTGGACAGAGAAATCCAATGGGGGATCCATTGGTAGGAACCTTGGGGTGAATTTGGGAGCAATAGCTACCCCAAAAGCCATGGGAAAACCCAGTTTTAATGGCCCAGAAAATCAGTGACGGATTTGGGTTGTTTGTGACAGATTTGTGAGAAATCCGATTGTGGATATATGAATAGAGGATGGGATTGCTGAGTCTAGTTTTGAAGGGTATGTGGCTCTGGGTTTGAGCTCAGTGGACTAGCATCCTCCTCCATCTCCTATTGCATGCTTGAGAAACCCAACTATGTGTTGGATTAGCATGGCTGTTTGAGTGAAACCCTGACTGTGAGTGAGCCATCTAGTGCCTCCTTAGTGGATACACAGCCCAGCTCGGGGGTGATCTCTCAGCTGAAAGAATACAGGCTAGACAGAGATCTATGGTTGGGTGGAACGTTGCTCTCACGTAGCCAGTCGTTGGATATCGCGTTGCAAGATAAGTGCTCTCCGTGACTTTAATTTGGATATATATACCTGGGTTCTGCAATGTGTTATTTGAATGATTATTCTTCATGTTAATGAAATTGAAATGAAGTTTGTGCATGGCATACGAATGAGAATGGGTCTCTTTATGATGAATCATTCTCTGTTGTGGTAAATATGTTATGCAATTACGGTATGTTTGTGTGCTTGCTAGTATGTTCATCCGCTGTGTTTATATGGAAACGAATCTGCATATAGAAGTTTTAAAATGTTAGTTATTTATGTGCAAAAATATTGGGGCTAAGTTTACCAAAAGCCGGTATGTTGTTAATGTTTCCTTCCCTGTTGTTCTATGGAGAAGGGGACATTACATGTGCATTGAAAAGATAAAAGTTTGCATATTTATTTCGGAATTGTTGGTGGATTTTGCATATTAGTGACATTGTTTTATTGGATAGATGAGTCTAGGATTGGATGATGTTGCATACTATTGAGTCTACACATCACTAGTTTCATGACCATATCCCTTGAGTAATCATAGCCACTAAAATTAACGCTTAATCATAAAATTGATTAGACTTATTTTATTTATAGGGTACACCAACTAGCATAGGTTTAGAGTCTTGGAATAGATCATTGTGAGTTAACAATCCAAGACTACTAAATGAAACATTAGGTGTCTGACCAGGGAGTGGAGGAATCCATGGTATAGATCGGTGTTCTTAGGAAAGCTCTACTCAATACAGACTTAAGCACGAGGTCATGGGAGGTTGGTTGAGGAGATATCCCTGTGATACCGGCTGAACGTGGGAGATATATCAAGGATTTGTTCGTATCTGGGGGTACCGGAGGTTTCTCCTCTTGTGCTTCGAGCTTAGCTACCCTGACCATACAATGGGTCCCACCTGCGACTGTCCCCATGAGCATTGGTTATATTGCGGTGAACATAGTTGCCTTACCTAGGTACAACACAGGGTACTTGCAGTGGTTATGCTGTTTGTGTCCTGAGTCAGATAGGGATTGGACATCACAGTTGTGTTTGTGCAGTGGAATTGACCCCGTCAACACAGTGAAGCTTGGGTGTCTCTATAACTGATTATGTTACCTCTGGCTATAGTTTGGGAGTCTCAAGCCTCTCCTAGGCGATACATACCGGCTCTAGTGTCGGGAGCTCATTTAGCCACTCTGTCTGTCTTCTCTTGGCTGTAGATTCTCTAGGTGTGTGCTTTTGATTTATTGTTTTTTGATCGATAGTTGGCCTTTAGGAGATGCTGTGTATCTCTCCGGAGAGAACGTAGCGCGAAGCCCTACTCTCCGCCGGTCCCGTCGGTTGGCTAGTTTAAAGCCAACTTTGGTTACACAACGTATTGCTAGAGGACGTCGGAGGGCTCCCTCTGAGTCTTCAGATTCATACGAGACTTACGTTGAAGACTACATGACTGCACATCCCGATATCGGGAAAGACCCTTCTACTCCTTCGGGTAGAGTTGAGCATACTTCCAATCCCCATACTCCTCGCGAGGATTGGGGAGGTGATCCACTTGAGACTCAACCTGGTTCTATTTGGCCTGATCCACTTGACTGGGATCCGTTTGATCCTTCGAATCTGGATAATTATCTTTACGGGATGCCCAACCTACCCGAGGATGGAGAACAGGACGTGCCTTTTTTTCCATCATTTCCATGCGATTTTAGATACGGGAGACCTGAGACTCATGATGATACCGTCCCTATGATCAACCCCATCGCACTCTCTTTTGGTATGCCTAGTCACAATATTGTCGAACCTTCCACTATGGTTGGTACTCACGCTGGCACTAGTCAAAGTGTTAGCCATACTATACCCACTGGGGGTAGTACCCTCGCTGGGGGCACTACGTTGTCCACCCACTCACATAGTATGGGGACTGGTCAGATTCCTAACAATGCTTATGTTGGAGCACGACCACCTCCTACGAATACACAACCTAGTCGGAATGTTGTTCGGAATACGACTCGCCATCCAAAACCTAATACACGCATCGCTACTCGTCAACCCAGGACTACTTTTGCACATGATACCGTTCCTCCCAACCACGGGGGTAGACACATACCGCATACTTTTGCATCCACCGCCGCCACTAGTAATGCTAATGTAGGGGGTGGTAATATTTCCTATCCACATGGACACCACACCACTAACCCTGCTACTAGTCACGCCAATATTGGACCTGGGAATGCTTCTCATGCTTTTGGTCACCACACGACTGCTCACGCTAATCCTAGTGTTGGGGGTGGGAACATACCATACCACTATGGTCAATACAACATGGTTCCCGCTATGAATAGTACATACATGCCCCATATTCATGGTGGCAACCCTTACTACAACATAGTTGGTGCTGGCCACCAGTATCACCCACCACCCCAATATGGTGCTCAAAACGCGCATATACCTGCTTACTCTCAAATGGGTTAGCCAGGGGGAGGTTATCAATCTTATGGCCATGGGAAAGCTTATGGGCTTTCAGGTCCTCAGTATCAGCAGTTTAATCCTCATGGTCAAGCTTTTGGTCCATTGTATAACATAGTTCCGTTTAACCAACCTTTTATGGGAGCTTATAATCAAGATTTCCAACCTCAGCTCCCGTTCCTTGCATGCTTGAATCTCCCGGATCTTTCGAAGCTCATGAATGATCCGGTGTGTCACGACTGATCCGGTGTGTCACGACCCTACTTGGCCTCCAGTCCCTACCAAGATCCCTTTCGACATTCCGAAGTTTGATGGGAAAGGTGGTGAGGACCCGGGAAATCATGTCACGACGTTTCACCTTTGGTGCTCCTCCAACTCTTTGAATCATGATTCCATTCGATTATGCCTATTTCAACGCACCCTCACAGGGCAGCCGCGAAATGGTATGTGGAGTTTCCCAGAAACACCTATAGGGGATTCAACAAGATTGCTTTGGTTTTCTTAGACAATTTCTAGTTACCGGTATGTTATGATACTGGTACTACGTTGTTGTCCACCTTTTGTCAGAATAAGGCCACGCATATTTCTGACCACGTTCAAGAATGGCATCGGTGGAAGAGATTAGTAAAATCCAACATTCCTCCAGAGTTCCTATTGGAATGGTTCCTTAAGTATTTACTCCCATACATTGCTAAGGATGGTTCAATGTCCGACATTGTGACTGAGGAACAAGCTATCTTGAAAGTCTAGTAGTTAGATCTTCGTTATTCTCAGTCTGGCATTTTGTATGACATTATTCCTGACGTACCGAGAACAAGACATGAGCCTACGTCAGTTCCTGGACCACATGCTGATGGCATTGTGGGGTTCGCATGCACCTTCCCTATAGACTTGGTAGCTAATCAAATGCAAAATTTGTCACTAAACTAGTCTGCACCCGGACAAGTTCACACCTTGTCCACTTCCACTCCGTCGTCTGATGTACACAATGTGCAATCAACGAAACCATCGGGTAACCAGCAACCTGGTGGTAAGAAAAAGGGGAGGAACAATCGTAGGGGTGGAAACAATGGAAGTAACAACAATAGCAATTGTAATACTCCTCGTAAAGAGAATGCCAACCCTCCTCGGGAAGGCGGTAATGCTGGCGAGGTTCGTAAACCTAGGCATAAGGTGAAATTCCCTTGAAAGCTTTGTGGGGAGGACCATCTTACTCACTTATGTCCTCCAATTGAAGAAGCATCGAAGCATTTGGCACAGAGCCCAACTGTGTTGAAGGATCCCCTTCCTCATCATCAAAATATGGCTTCGCATGCTCCCACCACTGGTTATGGTACTAATGAAACGACAATGTCTTCTTCCAATACTAGTGGTTATGGATGTGTGAATATGGTTCAGTCGGAATCTTGTGTTGCTAGTCGACAATGTGATTATGGTGCACCACAACTGAATTTGGGGAATGAGCCTCCCCCTCCTCCTGATAATTCCTTGCATATCGAGAAGCCTTCCATTATGCCGTGGATACCGAAAGGTGTTCTCAAGTGCTCCACGCATAATCCTAATGCTCGAGCCACCCAGAACTACTCCATTGTAGAAGATTTGGGCCAAACTCCATGTGCCATGTTGGCTCTTGAAGTTTTGCAAGCTTGTCCTTCTCAGAAGCATGCCCTTTTGAGTGCCTTAGGAGTTTAGGATGGGGGAAGTCCTAGTGTTATCAAGTTCGATACTACTGATGTCCAGCCTCGCTTACCTTACCACTTGGCTTTTCAAATCCAGGTGGTTTGCCTTAAGAGCTTCGTCAAATGTACTATGGTTGATGAAGGTGCCTCCGCGTCAGTAATGTCGCTAACTTGTTGGAAAGCTCTTGGCTCTCCTCCCTTACTTCCGTCTAGAACTACACTCACTGCATTCGATGGTAGATCTTTTACGCCGCATGGAATTATCCCTTCCCTTGTTGTCTCCTTGGGAGGTAAGTCTGTGCCTATTGAAGTCGAAGTGGTTGATGCACCCATTGACTACAACCTTTTACTGGGTCAGAACTGGATGTACGCTATGAAGGCTGTCACGTCTATTGTATTTAGAGTTATTTGCTTTCCCCATGAAGGCAATATTGTGACAATCGATCAGCTGCATTATGTTGGCACTCCTTCCACAGCATCTATGGGATTTGTAGTCCCACAAGTTTCTGAATATCATCCAGCAACTGGGAACATAGGTGTTGCAATGTACCCCTGATTGATGGGAACTTTTAACGATTCTGCACCTGTGAATTTTACCATCCACGAGTTCCACGTCTGGAGACATTGCACACGTCGAGATGTCTATGCCTTTATCTATAGCGGAGCTCACTTACGATCACATCCATCAAACCACTGCAGATCCAGATCTCTCTTCTTCCCAGACAGTAGAGGAAGATCCTGTTATGCTGCCCATGTGTGCAGTTGACCTATCTTGTTCACATGATTGCCTTGATGATATCCTACCTTCAAATCATGTTTTTATTGAGACCATGAGTGGTGATGACAAGCTGTGGGGGGATCTTTATCATATATTTCATTCCCCTCCTACCCTTGATCTTATTGAACAAGATGAGTCTAGAATACAGTCTACCATACATTTTGATCCAGGCATAGTTTTGTCTCGCCCTGATTTGACATTTGAGTTTGATGAGTCTTTGAGCTCTCCTATAGATCCGCAAATTGGTGATCCTGATGATTTTGATTCTACTTCTAGAATTTCCAACTCCCATGATGATGAATTTGCCACTGCAGATTCCTCCACGTCCTTCATCTTTGCTCTTCATTTTGAAGATGATCATTTTGATCCCTCAGATATTGGTACTATGGCACCTTCAGTGGTTAGCTCTACCTGCGTTATGTCTGAGGTTAACAATAGTGAAGTTGAAATTTTTTCTAATATAGTGACTTATATCAGATTTTTCTTTACGTACGTTTTAGAGATGATCTTGGTACTTATGTTTCTTGGAGACAGGATTCTTAGCCGGACTTATACTTGTTTACTGGTCCTTTTCGACATTTTCTTCACTCATGGCAAGAATATTTGGAAACTTGCATATAGGTTTAGGCCTCCCCATTGTTATGATGCATTTGAACCTATTACTATCTGAATTTGCAGACACCCCTTGAGTGTCCTTATCTTGCTCATGTTCCTTGCATTATGCATAGCTTTGACCCATGTGTTTGGAACTAATCTCGCATGTCCCTAACACTCGTCTGCTCTCATTATGAGCATTCTTCCATATCTCCTTTGAGCTCGTTAAAAACAGTAAGGAGGTCACGAGTTTACTTTTTCGAGCTCGTTAAACCTTTACGGAAAATATTTTTATAAAGTCTTTTTTAAGCCCTTGTTAGACTTTTTCAAAATAAAACAAGATTGCCGAGTATACTTGTTATTTCAGACTTGTTAAAGGATTTGAAGCGACATCCACTTAGGTATAAGTTTACCCCTTTTCCAGACCTTTGTGGATTAATTACAAAAAATGTATACTCTAGTCATACGTGACTAGAAGAGTTCTTCTCTCATTGTTTTACACTTTTTCGGGTGAGGAGACTAACATTATGAAAAAGGACTTTCCTTTTATGTCATATTGTGATTGCATTGCATCATCCTGCTTGCCGCTTGAGCCTTGTGCCAACTCCCGCTTACTCAATTGATAGCGTGGTGCCTGAGCACTTTCCCCTGTCGAGCCCCACAGAGCTTATATTTTCCCTTCACAATTTGATGACCTTTTGACCCTGAGGGAACATACCCCCGAGTGTCCACATCCTGCACGCACTTCCTTGCATTGAGCATAGGTATGTTCCACTGCTTGGGACTAGTCTACTAGCTATTTGACACTCGTTCCCTCACTTGTTGTACTATAAGCAATTTTATTCTTTTTCAAGCTTTTCCCAAATATGAAAAAGACCAAAAAACCAAATATTCCAAAAAGCCGGACGGGATTATGGTCACTATTTCTTGTTGGCAGTTGTTGTGTCACCTTTGAACAAAGCATTCATTCCACTCCGTACATTATGAGTCAGGACTATAGTTGGGCCTTAGGATTTGTACTTGTTTCTCAGTTTTCTTCACCGTTTGGTTAAGCTTCCAGTCATTATGGAGCCCTTTGTAATGCCTCCTGCATTGCACAGTTTATGTCAAGTCTATGCTTCCTGAGTCTATCCATCTGCTCATGCTCTTGTTCAAAGGAAGTCCTGAAACCAGTGTCGGCCACTCCTCAGATCTCTTGACTATTGCATGTCGGCCATCCTTATTGAGTCAGTCCGTTTCACCTGAGATATTCCAAATCTTTTAGCATTGCTAATACCTCGTGCTGGTTGATGGGGGATTCCTTAATGCCCTCCTTCCAGGGAGTCTCATTCCGTCGACTTCAACTCATTTATTTCGGGACTTGAGGCTTAGAGTTCGGTTGAGTACATTGAGGCTTGCAGTCATTAGTGGCAGGTTCTCTTGCCATTGAAAGTTTTGGGAATACATCAATGTCCCCTGATCAATGGATTCATCCGAGTGTTCGACTTCAACCCATTTATTCACACTCTAATGATTGTGCTCTGTGCCTTGATGCCCATTTTCATTACTGGTGGGTCATCTCGAGTCTGTTAACGGTATACATCATTTACTGGTAATCAGACGATGTCTCATCAGGTTCGACCCCAACTCCTTTATTCACTTGAAGGGACTTGCACTGTCGAAGACTTGTGTAGAAGACCCCCGGCAATTGTGGCATTCAGTATGCTACATATGACTTTGACTTTACATCTGAGATATCACCTCTCAGATTTCAACAATCTATACCTACAGTTTGCACCAGTTGTCTTCTTTTCAGCAGAAGACCATATCTTACTATAGAGGGATCATGGCTATGATCACTTATGACATGTATCTACTTATGTACTTCCTATTCATGGCCATTGTATCAGATTGTTGTACTATATCGACATGTATTCAGAGATACTATTGTATTATGATGAGTGAATCGTTCTTTCCACTTGTGTCTCCATCACTCCACTTTTGAGTTTTATATGTATTTTGGCCATCGTAGCACTTTCAGTCTCTGACCTCACACATTAGGGGGCATCTGTTACACAGAAATATTCCACCCTATGAGCATCAGCATTATTTGGCCTGTAGGATCCATTTCAGTGACTCAGATCCATTTTTATCCTTCAGTGACACTAGTTTTCCCTATGTTTATTCCTACCCGCAAGTTGCATCACTATAGCATGCATACCCGCGAGTTGCATCACCATAGCCCGCGGGTATCAAGTAAAATGGTAAAAATCACTATTAATTACTTTTTACTCCCAAAACGCTGTCATTGGGTGACCTTTGGCTCTCCATCTTCCCGAGTAACACTTCGATGTGTCCTTTCACCTACCTTTGAGAGGACTATATATTGAGCACATATGGCTTATGGATGGGAGGAAGAAGAGAATCGTAAGAGAACTCTAGTGGATTGTTGCCCTATCTTGAGTCTGCACTCATTGATCCTTGTAGTTGTGAACCATTTATGTTCACCATCCAAACTCCTCTCTAGTTTGAGTTTGCCATTCATGAAGGATTAAAGTGGTGGAGGCACAAGTGGATTGATCTAGATCTTGGTTCAGATTGGTTGCTGGCAAGAGGTCGTATCACTTTGTACTTCTTCTTGTTCATTAATAGAAATACTCATATTCTCGTCCATTCATGGTGTGAATGTTGTTTATTATACATTGGGCTACATTTGCTCATGATATTATGGACCATTGTTATTGATAATGTTAATGCTCTTTATATATTATATGTACTTGTTGGATATTGGTTGTCAAGACTAATTTGCAGATTACGAGTACTTGGAAGTGTGTGGATTGAAAGCTCCAACGGGGATCTACATCAAACATTGGATCGAGGTTGGTTACATTTCTCCATTATCTTAACATTGTCATTTATAATAGCATTGCTTTGAGAATTGAGTAGATTTCTGGTAGTCATCTGTCTGTTGTGGTATTCCCAAGCCATAGTGAGTTTTCTCCAATATAGGGAGAAGAGGACCACAATTTGGGACTGTTATGGAGGTCATTTTTTCCCCAGAATGTCCATGGATGTTTTTCTGAAAACGGATTTGGCATCCCAGGGTTGTTCCCCATCTTCCATTTTCATTTTTGGGTTTCCCACGTTTTTCTGAAGCTAATGAAAACCCCATATTTGGGCATCTCACTGTAAAAACGTTTCTTCATGCCCAAAACTTATACTTTTGTTGTTATGTGCATCCCTGTTTTGGTTTGAACCTATGAGCAAGAAGTTTGGAGTGGTAGTGGACATAATTGGCTTGATAAACCTAGTGGGGGAAATAACCTCTCAAGAAGATCAAGGGGGATTTGGCTACTTTTCTATGCATACCCTGAGAGCACTAGAAAGGAAGGCATGGCTTGAGGGACTGTGTAGTAGTGAAGAGAATATTCCTTGTGTTGGGTGTGCAGGTATTGTTGGTGCCAAGTTAGATAGAACTTGTAGAGGTATCCATGGCTCTGTGCTTGAGCTCACTAGCTTAGCGATTCTTCCTTTTCCATCTCCTAGTAGCCTGATAAACCCAACTGTTGATTGGCTTTGATGATTTTGGTGTATTTTGGCTATGTGTGAGTCTGCTGTTCCCTTATTCCTTGGAGAAATCATGCCCAGCTCAGGGGTGGTAGTTGTATCAAGAGATTGATAAGCACAACTGGCCTATGGTTGGATGGAACGTTGCAGATGCATAGTTGGTTGCTCAGGGACTACTTTGTTTCAAGATAAGTACTCTCATGTGTTAATTCTATATTGTTTTAATTGATGAATTACATGAATACCTTGAATGTATGATGGATGTGTAATAGAATTTAATTCTGCTGTGTTTACAAATATTTATGCATTTCCATATGTCCATCTTCATTTTATATGAACCTTTGTCTACTAAGTATGGGACTAGATGTCCGGAATTAGAGTGATGTTCTCTCCCATGCTGGTATGATGGGACGGGACATTACAATCTAGCCTTTGGTGAGGACTTCTTCTCATGGCTCGAGGAGAAGATCATGATGATCGAGGACTACCCCTATGTAGGGGTGGACTTCTGTGAGGATATTGACTTGGCATTTCCCGACGATGAGGATTGGGATAACTCAGGTATGACCCTCATTAATGTATTTTTAATTTTTTGAATATGTAATTTTTAATTGTTTTTTGGAATGCGTGAAAAAGACTTAATATGTACATGTGCATGTCGCAGATCATGGACCAAGGAGACATGTGGGCTATTCTCTGTTACGCCGAGGCGGTATCGAGCACCGAGTTGCTTCGGAGGAGTAAGAAGAGGAAGAGGAGGCAGAAGAAGCGGGAGGGGTCAAGATATAGAGCGGAACTTACAAGGTTTAACCCTTGGGGTTCCAGCTATGAGGATGGATGATGTTCCTCTGCACCTTCAGCGGCATACCGTAGGTGTGCCTAGACGTATTGGTCTTCTCCTATGAAGGGTGGCCAGAGCTATAGTCCGCTACCATCAGCAGCGCAAGGAATCTGAGGAGGATCATGATACATCTCCTAGATCTCCTTAGATAGTAGTATTTTACTTTTTTGCGGCATGTACCTTATATGTAGGCTTGAGAGCCAAATTTTTGCATGGGATTGGATCCCAAATTTTGTCTTTTGGACACAAAATTTATGTATTCAGAAAAACACTTTTATATGTGATGATATATACATATGGACCTACTCTGATGATTAACCTATTTACAATGACTTGCATGTTTTTTTTTATGATGTATTCTTCATGTATGGGCTAGATGCCAATCCAAAATGTAGTTAGCTAATGAATCAGCTACACAATTGAATTCTCTCGGTATGTGTGGATATGAAATATAATCAAAAGATCGTTCCAAGAGTCATACCCTTCGAAATAAGCAAAGTAAAATAGGATCGTGGACAGTGTAGATACGGTTCCGATGGGACACCACAAGTTGGGAGTCTAGAAAGACTAACAAGGAGTCAATTCCAAGGGAAGCAACCTCGGTTAAGAGTATAATGACTGCATGGTACTCTGCAATATTGTTGGTTGCGAGGCCTAAGAAAGTGCCTCCTGAAGATATCAACTCGCTAGTGGGATAATAAATTACCCATGATGTGGAAGCGAGGTTCCGGGTGTGTCGACTCGCATCGTTGGTGAATCCGTAGTAGACAGTCATCTACGCATAGAAGTACAAGTCGAGGTAAATAGGGATACATAAGATCCATGCATACATACATAAAAGAGAAATGAAAACAAACTAAGTACATTATGTACAAAAGTGTCTCGCGCAGGATGAACCTACATGTAGAAGCGTTTTAGGTACAGCCTGTTGTGGGGCCGTGCCAACGGTGTGCCATCACAGTCGACGAGTTCATAGGCTCCTTTCTCTAAAACACGTTTTACAACAAAGGGGTCGTACCACATAGACTCTAGCTTTCCTTTTCCAAGTTTATCATGCATCTGGTCATATGTGAGTACGATGTCACCTTTGTTGAAAATTTGAGGTTGAACAGATTTGTCATACTGTGCTTTGACGCGCTTTTTATGGGTTTCATTAGCTAAAGCAGTGTCTCAGCGGTTTTCATCCAGCTTAGCTAGCTATAGAAACCGTTCTTCTTTGGAGGTAGTATTGGGAAGTAGTTCTATGGCTATTTTGAGTGACGGGATTTCACATTCAATCGGTAAGATGGCTTCCAGGCCATACACCAGTTGGAATGGTGTGAATCCGGTAGCACTTTTTATTGAGGTCCGGTATGCCCACAATGCCGAAAAAAGAGTTGAGTTTCGATTGGACTTATGGGTACCCACCATGCGCTGAATTATACGTTTCAGAACTTTTTTAATGGCTTCAACTTAGCCATTGGCCTGTGGGTAGTATGGGGTTGAGTTTTCATGACGAAAACCCGACTTGGCGCTCAATTCTTTGATCATATCGTTCCTGAAGTGGGAGCCATGATCGGTCACAATGGATTGTGGGACTTCAAAACTAGCTATGATATGGTTGAATATGAACTGTGTTGTTGTTTTACTGTCTTCAGCATAAGTAGGCATCGCTTCAGCCCATTTTGTGAAATAATCCATAGCTACTATGACATAGCTATGCCCCCCGGTTGAAGTGGGCTTACAGTGCATGAAATCTATACCCCATTTGGAAAAGGGGCCGACGACAATGACAGGATGAAGTGGAGCAGGATGCGAGCGTGTCTTACTGTGAAAGAATTGACAGGGTGGACATTTCTTAACTGTTTCAATGCAGTCTTTGAAAATCGAGGGCCAAAAATATCTCACTCATAGTATCTTCTGGGCCATAGCCATCCCAAAGAGATGACCACCACATGCTCCAGCGTGGCAGTCATTAAGAACGTGTTCAGCCTTGTCTAAAGTTAAACAACGTCGAAGAATGGTATCAACACCACGATGGTAAAGGGTATCACTGATTATAAGGTAGTACTTGGCATGATGTCGGATACATCGATGTTCATCGCGACTGAGGTTGGCGCGAAAACGTTGGGTTTGGAGATATAGTAAAATATCCATGTACCATGGGTCGGACATGCTGATGAGGAAAAACGATTCATCAGGAAGAGAATCGATGGGCTCAGGTTGCTTAGTAGCACAGGGCAAATTACAAATCAACTCGGCAAAGACCAGATATTTCTTGGATTTGGCTTTGGCAAATTCCAAGTCAAACTCTTGTAGGATGACAATCCAACGGGAATATTTGCCCCCAAGTACTTGACATGTGAAGATATATTACATTGGATTGAAATCCACTATGACAGTGGTCTGGCGGAGCAGAATGTAGTGACGAAACCTATGGACAGCAAAGAATGTTGCCAGAGCCAGTTTTTCAACATGTGAGTATCGAGTTTCGGAGTCAAGAAGACTCTTTCTAAGATAGTATACCACATGTTCTATGCCGTTGGTATCTTCTTGGACTAACACTATGCCAATGGTGGAAATCGAAGCTGCAAGATATAGAATGTAATCCCGTGTGTAGTTGGGGGGTTGAATCACGGGATCTTTAGTTAAGGATGCCTTCAGATTATTAAAGGAGCGCTGGGCTTCGTTGTCCCAAAAGAAGGGGGTGTCTTTCTTTAGAAGCCTCATATAGCCTTTTGTTATCTCGGCAAAATTGCAAATAAAATGACGTAGAAAGTTTGTGTGCCCTTGCAAACTTTGAAGTTCTGGTATGTTCGTGGGGGAAGGAAGGGATAAAATAGATTCTACCTTCGTGGGGTCCAATCATATACCATCTTTGGAGATTATGAATCCCAAAAGTTTTCCGGCTTCAACGCAAAAAACACATTTATGTGGGTTCAAACGAATGTTGTAGCGACGGCACCTAGCGAAGACTGCACCTAAGTGATCAAGATATCTTCCCGAGTCTGAGAATGCGCGGGAAGGTCATCAAGATACGGTTCTGCAATATGTTTGATATCGTGAAATGCGTACGACATCGCCCGTTGGAAAGTTGCCCCGGCATTTTTTAGGCAGAAAGGTAACTTTCGATATGAAAAGATTCCCCATGGGAAAATAAAGGTCGTTTTATGCTGGTCCACTGGGAGTATCTCGATCTTATTATAGCCGGAAAAGACATCCATAAATGAGAAGATGACACTCCTGGTGCAGTTATCGATGATCTGGTCGATGAACGGAGTTGGGTAGTTTTCCTTTGGACAAGCTTTGTTCAAGTCATGGTAGTCGACGTAGACTCTAATCGTACCCTGTTTCTTGGCTACAGGAACGATATTAGATACCCATTCTATCAATTGGACAGGATAGATAAAACCAACACGCAAAAGTTTTTCAAATTCTGCTTTTATAGCGGCCGCCTTACGGGGATGGATGGATCGGAGTTTCTGCCGAGCAGGTCAGGCACCAGGAAAGTTTGAAATCTCATGGGCCACGATAGAAGGGTCTATTCCTGGAATATCTTCATAACTCCAAGCAAAAATGCCGCGGAATGTTTTAAAGAAGGCACTATAGAACTCCATTTCGATGGGAGTGCATGTCTTGCCAATATGAATGTTTTCCACAGCACCAGGCTTCACTGAAATGTCGATTGGAGTGGTCGCCATGAGATTGGCCAAGTTTCCCTTTCAAAATATTTCATGGAATGAAGTGGGAAACGTGATTTGAACCATTCCAAGTGAAGTGCTGGGTTTGGTATTTGGCTCAATCACCTGGATATTGGGGAAAGAAGATTGATGATGGAAATTTCCCCAGGGTCATTCATCACTGCACATAACCCCCATAATTGATTTGTCAGTAGGAAAAATCAATGTGAGAGGATCGATGAGTAGTGGGGATGAACTGGCCTCAGACGAGAGTTGTGCTACTGTGTGATGAATAGTAGGATTGACCCAATCAGTGGCTGACTAGATTGCCTCATATGCTGCAAGGTCCTTGTTTAACGGCATGGAGTTGCCGTAGTTTTCAATATTGGTAGGACTCGGTATCACCCAAGAATCATTGGATGGGGTGATACTTGATGATATCATGTTGACGGGCTGTACGGGGGATCCAAGCTCTGGGAAGATTCCGATGAGGGAGGAATACTTCATAAGACCAACGCCAATGTCTTGGAAATGGTACCGAGGTTGATCCAATAATGGGACTGTGTTGGCGGAGTTCAAATGAGAGTCTGGGATACAGTAATCTAGCTGATCTATGGTGACAATTTTCCCTTCATGAGGAAATTGTACGAGTCGAAAGACAGTAGACGCTATGGCGGTCATGGAATAAAACCAGTTCCGACCAAGTAGAAGATTGTAATCTAATGGTGCATCTACGACTTCAATGTGGATAGATACTGTTTTTCTCCCCAGTTCAACACTGATCGCGGGAATGAGTCCATAGGGTTGAAAACCATGTCTGTCGAATGCTCTGAGAGTACTGGGAGAAGTCGTGACTTCGGGTGAGCCTAAGGCTCTCCAACAATTCAAAGACATAATCGACGTGGAAGCACCCCCATCTAAAACAGTGCGATGGATGCTATTTCCATGGATTTTTGTATGAACCTGGAAGGCTAACTGATGGGAAAGCCAAGGTTTGACATACTCCAAGTTAAACATGATGTTGTTTGAAGTATCCGGGTATACTTCCCCCAGTGTTGAAAGTAAGGTTCTACATTGCATAGGGCAGTGTTGGAGAACCTCGAGAGTCGACATCGCGCAAGGTGCTTGAGCTAGATCCTCAACAATGTTGTAATTTTGGGTAGCTCGCACGTTAGGGTTGAATGTCACCTTTTGGATAGTGCCTTTGGGTGGGCGGAGCACTGTGTCCGTAAGCGGTCTCTTGATGTGGAGATGGCCGTTCGGGGGGGGTGAGAGAAGGATCTTCGACAGGAGACTTGCCTTTGGTTGTCTTTGGATGTTTGTTTGAACTTGGGGGGTTTTCGTACGTCTTTGACCAAGTGGTTATATGAATCTCTTCATTACTCGTCATCAGGATTTCACGATTTGCGGATCTCTCTCCGCGAGGTGGGTTGTTCGGGTTGCCCCCTTGCGGGGAATAGTGGCAAACCATCTGTTGTTGCTGTTGAGGGAAAGGATCGGTTAACACTGTCGGGTGGGAGGATCCTTTGACGAATTTATTGACATATTCTTTGTAGGGACAGTCACGTGTATAATGATCCTCCTGGAAAATAAGGCAGGGAAAATTTTCCTTCTGACGTGGTTTCAGGTCGTTGTGGGTGGGTTGTGGTTTGGGGTTCTCCTGCTGATTAGAAGTTTTCTTGGATTTTCCACGATTGTTCTTTTTCTTTCCTCCGAATGATTGTGACGTAGATTGAACTGAGTTCACCTCGGAGGAGACAGCAGGAGAAGTAGAATCTTTTGGAATGGCCTGGGGTGGAGCAGGGGAAGTAGAAGCTTGCTGCCTCGTCGATTTAGTGGTAGGATGGGCCTTGACTGAACCAACAATACTGTCTATAGGGGGTTTAGTGGCAGGCTTAGTTGGATCAGTAGTAATGCAGGTGGCGTGGGGAAGAAGCTCATGTAAAGTGCCAGATTGGGTATATACCAAATCCATGTACTGAGTAGAAGAGATGGCTTGTTCCTCCGTAACGGGCCCGTGCATAGCAATGTCCCTAGCTATGGGAGGCAAGAAAGACTTTGTGAACCAATTAGCGAGTAACTGGTCGGGAATCGGTGCCTTGATTAACCTACGACATCGATGCCATTCATGGATATGGTCCAAGATATGCATGGAAGTGGTTTGACGTAACGAGGTTAACAGTTATGTTCCAGTTTCTTATCGGATGGGGAGCTAGAAATGGGTCAGAAACTGCATAGCCAAGGTATTAAAATCATGAAAGGAGTGTTGTGGTAGCTCGATGTACCATTTTGCTGCCGTGCCGGTAAGCGTGCGCTGGAAGAGCCATAGCTGAATGGAGTCGTCCATCAATGAGTTGGATGAACACCAAAGATGGAAGGTCATCACATGGTTCTTGGGGTCTTCCCGGGCTTGGCATCGAACTTAGGAATGTCCGGTGGAAGTTTGGCTGGGATAGGTGGCCAGTGAGGTTCATGCCATATAGGATCGTTGATGAGCCTCGACAAATCAGGTAACTCTAGCATGGCCAAGAAAGGAAGTTGACGGTTGGGCTACGGGTATGAGTAGTAGCTATAGGGTGTAGGGATGCTTGAGGGGCCATGCACAACATATTGCTGCGTGTTGTACCCATACATGTTTCCTGCAGGGTACTGCTAAAAGTTCTGGGGGTAGTAGGCCATTTGGTTAACTGGTTGTGTGTTGGAAGTCATTTCCTGACTAGGAATCACAGTGGTAATCGGTTGTTGGACATTTTGCTGCGTGGGGATGGTGGGTATTGTACCCTGGGGTTGCTGTGTCCCAGGAATGTTTGCTGCTCCTTGTTGGGGAATGGTTCCTTGGGGTTGTTGGGTCCTAGGAATGTTACCACTACTTTGAGTAGGTGGAGGATTTCCTGTACTAGGGTTAGGGGGTGGCTGCAAGAATCATGTCCATGGAATATGGGTTCCACCCTGATGAAGAGGTGGAGGTTGAAGGGATGGGTTCCATGGAGCTATTGTAGTCGAAGGGTAGGGGAAGCCAGAATTCAAGTTGGGGGTGATGTGAGGTTGCCCCCCAGCTTGGTTCCAGTTTCCAAGCAATGAGTACCCCTCGCTCTGTGGGATTTGAGATCCCCAAGAAGGAAGCATGCCTGATGAGGGATGTTGAGGATGAGGCCCCGTTGGAATACCAGCATAAGGTTGTCCACTGCCAGGTGTGTTATACATACTGTACTGAGTAGACGGTGCTGGTTGGGAGGGTTGTTGAATGGTGCTAGTGGGGGTGTTAACGAGTGGGAATCCTCCAAGTGAAGGGCCTTGTTGAGTCGGTGGGGGAGGTGGAGGTGTTGGTTGAATCGTCCCGCTTTGAATGGTACCGAGGGGTTGTCCGCCAGTAGGTGGATGATTGGATGGTCCTATGGGAGGGGGTTGGTGACTAGGAGTGGCATTTCCAGCAAAAGGTTTTCCTCCTGTATGCTGGGTTGATTTCCCGCCAGGAGGGGGTTGTTTGTTGGGATTAGTGGTTCCAATAGTTGGTTGTCCACCTCCTGAAATGGTGTAGATGGTGGCCGAAGATGAACCTCTAGTCAACCTGGATGATCCAGCAGTCTGACTTGATGTTCTTCCGACACTAGAAATATGCGATAGTGTTGATTGGTCGATGGCACCAAAGGTGCCGATCTGTGGAGGGGGTCTTCCATACGTGACAAGCGGGGAAAAAGAGAATAATGGGTTATCCGTCATAGAAGGTGTGCCAAACATACTTGACGGTAGTAAATGTGGGGAATTTAACCGAGGGGTGTCAGGAGTTTTGTCCATAGTGTCTTGAATAGTAGGAGGACCATTGAGGAATGGGCCCGGATTTCTGTCCTGGAAGGGGTTGAAAGTGCGAGCTATGTGTTTGGAGTCTGGAGGGAAATGAGGTATAGTAACATCTGAAGGTCCAGAGCCGTTTGCATAAGAGTGATGAAACTCTTTGCTAGACGGAATGTTGAGAGCTTGGTAGTCGGGAGGACAGGTAGCAGGGGGATATCTAGAAGCCGTTGAGAGCATTTGCTCAGTATCACGTTTAAACTGTGCCGACGCTAAAGGGGAGTTAGCTAGACTAACCATACTAGATTGGATCGATGCCATGAGATCGTGTCCCGGAGGGATATTGGGGATGGATACCGTATGAGGTATGTTGCTAGAAGAACCGGTTTCCTGTGAATGAACATTTGACGGTATAGTGATAGCCGGTGGAGGTTCCGCCTAGGAAGGGAGAAAGTCATAGTCAGGTTCAAAAGGTGTATCAGGGAGTTGGGTTTCTTCGATAATTTTGACGTATCCGCCCGGGACCGTAATCAGTTCGGATATGTCTTGGTCAGATCCTTCGGTGGTGCCAACAAATCCTTCTAGAACATCGTAGAAAGTATCTGGTGGAAGGGTAGTGCTCACATCGGGGAGGATGATGGCCTCCGGTCTAGTATCTTGGGCAGTACTATTTTCAACCGCTGCAGTGTTATCCACTGTGGCAGGTAGATATGGAATAACAGTGGGTGAAGTGACGTTCAGAAGCTCAGGTGTGTTACTGGTTGCAGAAACTTCAAAGGGTTCTGAGACCTTACTGTGAGTAATAGTTACAGGTGGAACTAGAGATGTAGTGCGGATCAACGGTGGAACGTTCCCTTGGCTAGCACCACGGCTAGGAGGGACAGGGATACATGATGTAGGTGGACCAAAGGTCCATGGTGGTGGTGGTGGGATTCGTCCCTGTACTCTTCGTGATCTCCGTGGTTCAAACATACTGGTAGGAGTACAAATTTCGGGGATAGTCTCGTGAAAAAAGAACTCAAAAACCCTAATGCAGTTGAGTGTGCAAAAGGGGAGCTAGAAAAAGCAAGGCTCGCAGGCCAAAAATCAAGCTCTAAAGACTACATTGAGACCGACGTCACAGTAAGCGAGCTAAAAACCAAAATGGCCAGAATGCCAACAAGCAATCACTAAAAGAAAAAAGACCCTCTATGAATATTAGATAACAAGAAAAACCTACTAACTAAGAGCTGGAGACCTCAACAAGTTGTATCCTTCGCAAGGTGATGAAATCCAAGTCGAACAATACAACATGAGAGACCAAATAATATAAGGATATCCCTCTACCGAAAGGGATCCTAGGTAAAAGAACCCTAGTAGAAAAGTCACTAAGCTACCTCGTTCATGACACGTTGGAAAAGGTTTTCGACGCTTCTGCCTTATCACCCTTGTATCACCAGTATGGTGGCCGGAGAATACAAGGAAGACAATGATCGATGTTGCCTTAGGGCTAAGTGGAGTGCGGCATTCCACAGAGTCCGTCTGGTTCTCGATCTCGCGGTGGTTTAACCCCTGAAACAACAGGAGGCCCCTCCACAAACTAGTGTATGACCGTGTCAACAAATACTAGAGGATTTTGGTACCCTAGAGGAAAACAACTATGTCTCAGATGATAATGAGAAGGGAGAATTATTTGGATGCCTATCCCTAGTGTCCTATCGAACTAACAAGTTCTTTTTCTCCTCAAGTGAGGTTATGATGTGTTGTGTTAGGGGGTGTAAATTTTAGTGGTTGTATTACTCAATCAGGTAAATAGATGTGAAACTTGGTGATGTTGTGACGAACCAAACCATGCAAATGAGAATGAATCGAAAGGACCTTTTATTCGATGAAATCTAGCTACAGAAAAGAGAGAGTTTCTCGATCATTATGTGTGAATCTTTTAAGAACAAATGAAAAAACCACAGCAAAATTTTTGTTTTCTTTTTCCAAGCAAGCCAAACTGAAATAAACACTACCTCCAAATGTAACTGATCTTACAACTATAATGCTTCAACGTGAGAGTTTATGTGGCAAATACAAATGGATGATTCACTCCTAAGCATGCAAAAGAAGGACTAGATCTTTTCAAATGAAGGAAAGACAATGTTCTTAAAGGATAATTTCCAATATCAATTTGATAGCAAAAATGGAAAAGATAGCATTTGTAAGAACAGTGTGATCTTCAACATTATATAATCAAGGGAAAGAAGAAAGTGACAAAAATTTGATTATAATGAAAGGATCAAGCTAATGCAAAAAAAATGAAGGGGTGATCTATGTGTAAATTATGCCACTAACTCAACAACTTTAAACTCAGACCAACAATGTAAACAAACCAAAAAACTTGCAACTAGCTGATGGTGACAGTAGAAGTAGACAAGTAGCAACTGGGAATGAGGTTGTAAATATGGTGATAATGGCCAACCAAGAACCCAAGGTTCAGAGTTTTCTACAAAGCTTACACAATCAAGTGGAAGTACTGTGGCTAGGAAAGTTGCAGGATGTGTATGAGCAACAGGAAAACCAAAACAAGGTAGAGAAGGTCTAAATGACCTGTGGGAACCAAGAAAGTGTCTTTTTGTATAGCACTACCGCATCCAGACCATACACCCAGGAGCGGTAATGTACACTACCGCATTCCAGAAAATGCTTAGAGCGTGGTACTACCGTGCTAGATGGGGTTATAGGGGCACAGTACTGTTGTAAAAGATGGAACAGGGCGCAACTTTAAGAAAAGTTCTGAACTTTTCGAGGGTGTGCAGACCCAGAGGACTTACTCATCAAAAGTAGAGAGCTAATGCGGAGGGAAGGGGAATGAATGAAGGTCATAAAATACCGAATTCTACTATTGGTTTGAAGGGAGAGAAAGATCACAATCAAAATGACTGAAAGTGAAGGAACTCAATCAAACAGGGTTCAAACTAGCGGAGTCGCCAGTTTTTGTTGTAGATATTTCTCCCTACGGATAAAGAGAAATTCTCTTAGGATAAAGTAGATTAGGCTAGCTCTAAGCTAAGACAAAAATGAAACAAATGTAATCTTGAATCCTGGATTAAACTAGTATTTCAGAGATTTTACATTAGAAGGAAAGGAAGAAAGTAACTCACCTCCATTCTCAGCTTTTGTCCTGCTTGTAGTTTTGATCTCGAAACCCTCGCGATAGATCTGTGGAGACAAAACAATACACAAGCACATACAATCTTCCAATGTCTTTGAATTACAAGTTAGATTCCAAATATATATAGACATAATTCATGAAATTGAAACATAATCAATACACACGAACTAGGAAACAAGGCAAGTTATATTATTGAGAAGCATGAAAAGTGCTTACAAAGGTTGCTTGATGTCCAAGCCAATCTTCCAGCTCTGATTGCTTCCACCTCTAGCTATCTCCACAAAAGGTTTGTGATCATAGGTTTGATGCCCCAAAAGTCCTCCCTCTGGCTCATGGAAGACCTGTCTCTTATAGCATGTGGGAAGGTTAACCAACAAGAGAGAAGTGTGGATCTATGGAGTGTTTTGTGGATCAAGCCATCCAAACATGGAGAGGGTTAGGATCAAATCATAGGTAGTCAATCCCATCAAAATCTCCCGAAGGTTGAGATACCAACATCCATGGAAAAAGGGCTATAACTGGACTACCGCTCCCCTACAATTGAGCATAAAGTGATAGTACCGCGCAACAGTAAAGGAGCATTACGCGATAGTGAGGACTACCGCGCAACAGTAAAGGAGCATTACGCGATAGTGAGGACTACCGCGCAGCATCAAGTGTGCAACACGTGGTAGTGTTGGAAAAGATGACTGGGTTGGGATGGAAAATGAAAGGGTTTGTCTTCAGTGGTCAATCATTAATATTTTCTAGATGTTTAATCAGTAGGGGGAAGTGTCGTCGATGTGTTTTGGTGTAAAGATGAGACACTAGGTTGTTAGGTGCGATATTGAGGTATAACAATGGGCTCTTACAAGCTCTTGCAGTTGAGTTGGGTGGAAAGACTGTAACCGTTAACGTGGAAGTGGTCTCGGCCCCGATAGATTGTAATCTCTTGCTTGGTCGTAATTGGTTTTACGCCATGCAGGCGGTAGCTTCTTCAGTCTTCCGCATAGTAAAATTCCCCCACCAAGCATGAATTGTTACTATCGACCAATTATATTTTTGCGCACCAAACGCGACTACTCATCCTGGTGACCATGTTCCTTCCATTGGACAAATGTCAAAACAATATGAGAGTATAGGGGTTGGCCTTTTGAAAGATTCATCTCTCATGGGCGTTTTTCCGTTGACGGACCCCCCTAATCATGTCGCTACGGTGAACATGATCTCCATAGAGATTTTATCTCACTCTACCAATGCTTGGCTTGTACCGGATGAAGCCACAACACACCTGCTTGGAGATATAATTCCTCTTTCACCCACTGAATGTATTTACGAGGCTATCCAATCGGCACCAGAGGACCATTTAACTATGGTCTCTCCATCCTATTCTCTATGATGGACGCCATCTCTACCTAATCTCTTACTTTGGACTTTTCATTCAGACGATTCCATCATGGAAGTTATGAATGTTGATGACGGCCCGTGGGATGATCTCCACCATAGGACATCTTTTCTTCCTCCTTTGGAGTACATAGAGGACAACATGCACACCCTCTTTTCACCATACATCTACCTGTTCCCTCATTCCCCCATTCTTACATGTCTTACGGACACAGAGGGCAACTTGGCCAACATTGAGCCAACCGCCCCAGTAGACATCTTGGTGAAACCTGGTATAGTGGATCACATTCGCATAGGCCATAAGTGTTCCCCTGAAGAAATAGCTATTGGAACGGCCTTATTCAAGCAATTTTGAGGTGTATTTGCTTGGTCCTATGAGGAGATGCCTGGGATAGACCCCGCAATTGTTTCTCATGAAATAAAAACCCATCCCGACGTCAAACCTGTATGCCAAAAATTGCGACCGGTACACCCCCTGAAGACGGCGGCAATCAGGGCTAAGATTGAAAAGCTCTTAAAGGTTGGTTTTATTTATCTTGTCCCATTAACATATTGGGTCTCAAACGTCGTCCCTGTGAACAAAAAGCAGGGTACCATTCGCGTCTGTGTCGATTATCGAGACCTTAACCGAGCTTGTCCAAAAGACAACTACCTGACCCCTTCATCGACCATATTATCGACAATTGTGCCGGAAGCGTCATCTTCTCATTTATGGATGGATTTTCTAGTTACAACCAAATTGAGATCAACCCCGCTGACCAACACAAGATGGATTTCATCTGCCTATGGGGAACGTTTACATATTGCAAACTTCAGTTTGGCCTTAAAAATGTTGGCGCCACGTTTCAGCGGGCTATGTCGTATGCCTTCCATGACATTAAGGACTTTGTGGAACCTTACCTGGACGATCTCCCTGCTCATTCAAAGCAGCGTGAGTTCCACATTGATCATCTGACAGCCATTTTCCTCAGATGTAGATGGTACAATATCCGTTTGAATCCTCATAAGTGTATATTTTGCGTTGAGTCCGGACACCTCTTAGGATTTATCATTTCGAAGGATGGGATCCGCATTGATCCCTTAAAGGTGGAGGCCATCATCAACCTGCCACTCCCGACTAATGTGACGAAACTTCAAAATATCCAAGGGAAGGTGACTTATTTAAGACGTTTTGTTTGCAATTTTGCAAAGAAGACTCAGGGGTACATGAGACTACTCAAGAAGGACATCCCATTCATTTGGGATGACCAAGCTCAAAAGTCCTTTGACAATATCAAACATGCCATCACGCATGCCCCTGTGCTCTAACCACCCAATTATTATCGAGATTATATCTTATATCTCGCTGTTTCTGCTACCACTATCGCCATGGTTTTGGTATAGGAGGATCAAAACGCCTAGGAACATGTAATATACTATGCAAGTAAGGGTCTTGCTGACGCTGAAACTAGATATTCACATGTTGAAAAATGCGCATTTGCGGCGGTCATCACCGTCCAGAAGTTCTGACACTATATCTTTCTTCGAACCACCACCATCATCGCAGATTCGAACCCCATGTACCACGTCTTGACACGTCAGGTGCTTAGGAGCAAGTATTCACGCTGGATCGTGATACTGCAAGAATTTGATCTTCTTTTTGAGAAAGCCAAGTCAAAAAAGTCTTTGGTGTTTACTGAGCTGATTTGTGACCTTCCCCGTCCTGATGTAGAAATTGAGCACAATGACTCTTTTCCTGATGAATCATTGTTTCTCACTAGTACGACTGACCCATGGTATGGATATATCTCATTATATCTTCAAACCCAACGCTTCAACCTTCAACTGTCTCATGACGACCGTCGTAAGATACGTCACCATGTGAAGTATCATTTAATCATCAATGATACTTTGTATCACCATGGAATTGATTCAATTCTTCAACGTTGTCTCACTCATGATGAGGCTGAACGCGTTCTCAATGACTGTCACGCTGGGGCATGTGGCGGTCACCTCTCTGGGATGGCTACAGCCCAGAATATTTGGCACGCGGGATATCTTTGGCCTACTACCTTCAAATATTGTGTTGAGGCCGTAAAAAAGTGTCCTCCTTGCCAACACTTCCATACGAAGAAGCACACCCATCTCGCCCCGTTACACCCAGTTATTGCCGTGGGCCCCTTCGCAAAATGGGGCATCGACTTTATGCATTGTAAGCCTACCTCAGCCGGGGTGCATAGTTACATCATTGTAGTTGTGGATTACTTTACAAAGTGGGCCAAAGCTATTCCTACATACCAGAATGACGGCAAAACCGCCACACTCTTCATGTTCAATCATGTAATAGTGCGGTTCGGAGTTCCTCAGGAAATTATTACCGATCATGGTTCCCATTTTCAAAACCATATGGTTGATGAACTGAGCGACAAGTTGGGTTTTTTCCATGAAAATTCGAGACCCTACTACCCGCAGTCCCATGGACAAGTCGAGGCCATTAAGAAAGTCTTGAAAACCATGGTCCAAAGGATGGTAGGTACACATAAATCCAATTGGCATAACATGCTCTTTTCAGCGTTATGGGCCTACAGAACCTCCATTAAAACTGCCACAGGTTTCACTCCTTTCCAACTAGTCTACGGATTGGAGGTTGTCCTAACTATAGAGTGCGAAATTCCATCTCTACAACTCGCTGTCGAACTTCTTCCTAATACTACTGCTGAGGAAGAACGTCTCCTGCACTTAGAAAAACTTGATGAGTCTTTCCGAGAAGCCGCTCTTGCTAATGAAGCGCACAAGAAATGCATCAAAGCCCATTACGACAAGTCAGTTGAACCTCGTATCTTTAACAAGGGTGACCTGGTCCTCACTTATGACCAGAAGCACAACAAACTAGGAGCAGGAAATTTCGAATCCATGTGGCATGGACCTTACATTGTCAAACTTGTTTTGGAAAAGGGAGCTTACGAGCTTGAAGACTATTACAGAATCTCTTTGGGTGAACCCCGCAATGGGCTTTACCTGAAGAGATATTACACCTAAACTTGTCACGCTTAGACTTTCTTGTATATACTGTACATGGCATGTTTTTTGTGTTTTTGTGTGCTGTGACGCTTTTGGTTTTTAGTGTCTTTAGATATTGTTTCTGCTCCTTATACCATGTTCTGTCTGCATGTGCAGATGGCAACGTGCTATGGATTCGCGGACGGCACCATCCGGCATACCCGTAACCTTGCTTCGGCAGCCTAGGTAATATATTCCCCAACAGGTGAGCTCATTAGCTTAGGAGGAAGTTGCCTAGGGTTTGTGACTAACAATGCCACAGAGTATCAGGCACTAATCGAAACCCTAGCTAACGCCATTTCCTTGGGTATGAACCACATTGTCATCCACATGGATTCTCAATTAGTGGTTTCCCATCTTAATCGGGTTTACGCCATCCGTGATCCCACCTTACTCCGTCTCTTCAGACGAGTACGTCTCCTGGAAAGGTCATTTGAATCTGTTCAGTACCTACACATTCCACGAGAGTTAAACATAGTTGCTGAATCGATGGCCAACTTCATTTTGGATTGGTACATCACACACACATAATATTCATAATATGTAAAAGCATTCACATGTAAATAATGCAATGTATAAAATCAAACATGTAAACAAGATCACATCACTCATCATTTTAAAACACATAATGTATAAATCATCGAGAATGTCTATATATATATATATGTCGCTCAAAAGTAGTGCTGGTACAAAATCTGAAGCACGATGGCTTTCAGTGAGTCTCTACAAAATCTGAAGCATCATAGCTTTTAGTAGTACAAAATCTGAGGCCTCTACGCTCTCAGTACAAGTATAATATTGTCATCAGGCCTGACGCTTGAACCATACACCACTCCTAGCACGGACAACCCACTGTAGCTGAGTGAGGAAGCAATCCACGGTCCTCGCTACCTTACGGAGTAGGGAATTGAAGCGTATGGATGATCCAACCCCAAACCTCTGCATAGGTCTCCGCAGGTCATCTACCATTGGCTCAGGAACCTCCACTGTCAACTGGGACAAGTTCCTGTATACCTCCTCCATCTCCTCGATGGCAGCATGAGCACGTGGGGTCACAACTGCTTCCCCACCTCTGTCTCTCCTCACCAGGAGGGAAATTCCTACTGGCCGTATGGGCCCCACATCTGCACACACATGTTATATACTTGTCAGCACTGCATAAAAAATTTTATAAATATACAAAACTAAAAGTACAAGGGTTTTTGTTCTCACCTATGTCACCCCATGCTGCACCCTCGGGCAGCACCAAGTCAGGATCCTCTCTGAAATCCGTACCGCTATACGGGAAGTCCTCAACGATGAGTAACTGTCCTTCCAGCCAGCTGAAGAACTTGGGACCAAAGATGATGATAGGTCCTCCACCATGGCAGGTCATCACCTTAGCCCATCTGAGCATGTGGGGATCTCTAGGATCCCTGTCATCTAGTACTACCTGTGGATGCAAGAGAGGAATCTGCTCCAAGAGAAACGATACCATGATCGACCTATAACCAAACTGCTTGAGCTCTCCCCGCTGACACTTGGTCAGCTGAGCTCAAAGGTTTGCGAGGAGACCCTTGCACCAATTGAAAACCATGGGGGACATGCAGTCCTCCGCATAAAGCATCTGAGTCCGAGTAGCCGTGTGTGGGGCTTGGCTACCCGCCACTCTAGTAATAGTAAACAATATCGTACGCAGTGGGCATCTCACCACATCCCTGACAAGGATCTTTCCACTGGAAGATCAAGCAAGAGCAGTACAATGTTGTGACACCATGTCATCGACTGTACGGTCATTGGCCCGTGTTCTAGTAAGAGCTACAGGGTCCCCTCTCCGGGACAAACCAGTAAGGAAATAGATGTCCTCGACATCTATTATGAGGATGTGCTCACCAATCATGAAATATTGTTGGGCTGCATCCCAACTCTGGAGCATGTGTGATAGCAATGGGATTTGGGATCTCATCCCCTAAATCTCAAAGAACTTGAGCAAACCGTAGTTCCTCAAGGCATCCACGCATTGTGGATCATTGGCAGCTTGTTCATCTTCTACTTCGTGCTCTCTTTCCTGCCACTCTAAAACCATGTTGGCTTGCTAGCAACCTGCCAAAAGGGACATTTAAACAATGTTAGATCCTACTTCAACCACAACAAGTTATTTTTTTTAGTTCATTTTGATGTTTGGGAAATGCAACTCCGCTGTCGCACTTTACTTTTGCATACAGTGCAATGTCGTCGCACTTCACCCATTCGAGACTTGCACCGAGTCGGTCTCATTGCAGTTCCTGAAAGGGCCACTTGCGACGATCCGAGAGCACAGTAGCCCTCCATGAATTCATCAAAAAACCCAAAAATTGAACCTAAAAACAAAATCTAATCCACTGGAAAGTTGCTGGATGAAGTTTAGGCTTACCTACTCCTAACAGTGGGTGAAATGGCGGATCGTAGCTCCCAGAATCGCCAAAGGAAGTTTTGGCTCCAAATTGGTACTTCTCCTCCCAAATTGGCAAATGAAACAATGAAATCTATTTTTGGCCCATTTTTCTATTTATAAATAGAATGGAATATTCTTTTTCAAATATTTTGATGCTCTTGGGCCATTTATCATAGTTTTTGACCATTTTTGTCATATTTGAGGCTATTTGACACATTTTATAGTGTCCAGGAGTTGTAAGTAGTCTTTCGTGTCGTTTCTCGTATCACAACCGTCATCGCAGGTATGAACACTCCCTTGAACGTTTTGTCATTATTTTTGCAACAGTTAGTCTGTAATTATTGCGTGATGATGAGTTTACTCTTCATTTTTTCTCGTACTCACGGAACTATGAGAACAAGTACCGAGTTATGATTTATCACTTTTCCGGGCTCGTTAAACTTCCACGGAAAAGGGAACCCCCAGAGTCTACCGTTAATCTCTTTTCAGGCTCTCGAAAAATGAAAAGATTTCCAATCGAACTTGTCACGTTCATGCTTGTTAAAGTATTTGAATGGTCGTCTTCCTGGTGATAGTTTACCCCTTTTTCAGACCAGGAGGCACTAATTATGAAAAAGGTATACTCCAACCAATCATGACTGGAAGAGTCATCTCCCGTGTTGTTTTACCCTTTTTCGGGCGATGAGGCTAACTTTACGAAAAAGGACCGTTGGAGTATTCTTTAGTTCTTTTCAGACTCTCTAAACATGAAATGATGACCGAGTTTACCTTCTATGGACTCATTAAAATTCTCACATTGAAGGGCCCATCTGTTAACACCCAAAAAGTGTTCACTACCTCATCTACCCCATTACATGGCTCATTTGTCCATTTTCATACCATATTTCCCTTAAAAACCCTAAAAATCCCACTAAAAAGCCTCCAAAAGGCCTAAAATGCCTCCAAAAGGCCTAAAATGCCTCCAAAAGGCCACAAAACCATCAAAAAAGCCTCAAAAAGGCTAAAAAACCCCTTTTTCCTCCAAAAATATCCAAAATTTCTCTAAAATAGCAAAATCCCTCTAAAAAGGGAATAAAAAATATAAAATAATGAGGAAAAGGAGGAAAAAACCCTATACAGCTGCCCTAAACCATATGGTTCCCAAAACCATGGGCCAGCACTCCACCACCAAAAAACTATAAATAGGTGATGGAGACCCCTTATTCTATATCCACAATCAAGTATACCCTTACTCTGCCAAAATCTCTCTTGAAACCCTAGCTCACCATTGAGCCACTTTCACCTTGAGAGCCCCTTTTGGCCCATCCCCACCATTGGAGAAAGAGAAGGAGCCTGTTGGAGCTTGGAGCAACCCTCTTGGACATTCCAAGAGCTTCACCAACCTTCACATTGGAGGTAAAATTAATACAAAAACCATTATTTAAATTTTGTTGTTTATGTTTCAGGCACATGTTTTAGAGTAGTTTACATTTCTGTTTTAGCATTTTAATTTCCATTTACTGAACTGCTACTAAGGAGTCCATTCTCCTTAGTAGGTGCTCATTCGCACAAGCTAGGGGTAAAACCCTAGCTACAGTTTTGGCAACTCCACTAAGTTTGAATTACTGGTTACAATTTTTAAATCTTTTTTATGTTTGGTTGTCCCTTTCGGCCACTGTATGCCGCATTTTTTTCCCCCACAGTCGCATTCCGACCGCGTCTTTCAGGCACTTACCTGCGACCCAACCGCAGCTCTCAGACTGTTTCCGACAACCTGCCGGCCGCTTTCAGTCTGTTACCTGCGATTCGGCTGCGGCTATTAGCCTGTTTGGGATGGTTTGACTTTGGCTATTACCCCCTTTTCTGCGTCCCGCCTGCGGCTTTCGGCCAGTTTTCCGCAACCCGCCGGTGCCTTTCGGCATCTTTCCTACGTCCCACCTGCGACTTTCGGCCAATTCTCTGCAACCCGTCGGTGCCTTTCGGCGTCTTTCCTGCGTCTCGCCTGCGGCTTTCGGCCAGTTTTCCGCAACCCGCCGGCGCCTTTCGGCGTCTTTCCTGCGTCCTGCCTGCGGCTTTCGGCTAGTTTTCCGCAACCTGGCGGCGCCTTTCGGTGTTTTTCCTACGTCCCGACTGCGTTTTTCAGCCTAGAACCCGCAACCCGCCTGCGACTGTTCATCTGTTTTCCGTTGTCCGACCGCCCAAATTTGCCAAAAACCCGCGGTCTGATTTCTATAAATTTTTCCCTGTTTTGAACCCAGCCCCTTTGCTGCACTATTTTCTGCCCTAGTACAGCCATATGTCCTACTTGCAGCCACCCTTCCTTACAGCCTTTTCTACATTTTTGTGAGTATTTTGATCACAGAAGATCGAGGAGCTATGGAGAACCTCACAAAATCGAATTAGTTTGCAAAAAATGTGGAAAAACTTGAAAAAAGAGATAAATTTACACACAATGTATGCTCAAATCTTTGATTAACTGACTGTCTAGCCTGTGAAAATGTTAATAACAGGTTTTTATTACATTCATGAGAAAATCGAGAGCATTAGGTGGCTCAAGTTGAGTGTACAAGTCATCAATGCCAAATTGGCCTCAATCCCCCCTAGGTGGGTCCAACTCAATCCCAATCACCCCAAACAGCTACGAATTCTGGTGTGGAGGTGGCTGAAGCATGCTGAGTCATTAATTAGCTCAAGGCAGGCGTGGGTGAGCAAATAGAGGAGGTTTGGGGGCCCAAGGGAGCATTAAATGCTCCAAATCTAGCCAAAAGTGGGCAAAAATCCACCCTAGCGCCCTTGGTCAACTAAATTCCCCAAAACAAGGAGAGAGGGCGCACCAGCAATAAATGAGGGCGCACTTGTGGACAAAACTGGAGGCTGGGTGAACTGGTTTGCTCAGAAGTGGGTGTGAACACTCTCAAAGTGGGTTTTTGACCAACTATAGTCACTTAATCCAAAACATGGTTTAATTAAGCACATGGATAATTAAAATTTATGGATTATGGTACTAAGTGTGGTTACTGTTCTAACACCCCCCCTTAACCATAACTTTGTACATCTCATGAAAGATAAGTGGGAGGCCTTGGCAACAAAGGCTCAAGTCACCTCAATACAAACATAAATTTTATTTGTCCATATGAACCGAGGAAAAGAAGTAAAACCTCATGGGATAAAAACTTCCCTCAAAAATGGACATGGGGCTGAACCTGCAATTAAATTGCAGCAATCACCATCCATCACTCACTCCAAGCAAAGATCTCAAGTAAGTGAAGGTCTTCTCTGTAAAGCACTTGGTGAAAATATCAGCAGTTTGCTCAGTGGATGGGCAATACTGCAGTGAAATCACCCTGTCATGCACCAAGCCCCGAATGTAATGCATGTGGATCTCAATGTGCTTTGTTCTTTTCCTCTGTACTGGATCAGTAGATATCTTGATGGCACTTTTATTATCCACCCAAATATTGGTTGGAGAATCAATAGCAACACCAAACTCCCGAAGAATGCCTTGCAACCAAACACACTGTGTGGCTGCGTTCACTGCTGCCCTGTACTCGGCCTCTGCTGATGAAAGAGAAATTGTATGCTGTTTCTTACTTGACCAGCAAATAGGACCTTCAGCAAACATAAACACAAAACCTGAAGTGGACTTTCTATCGATGGGATCTCCCGCCCAATCGGAATCAGAAAATCCAGCTAGTTGAAGTGAAGAACCAGCTGCATAGTGTACCCCGAAGCTCTTAGTTCCTTGGACATAATGAAGGATTCTTTTGGCTGCCTTCCAATGGATCTCATGTGGCTGCTGCATATACCTTGCTACAGCACTTACAGCATAAGACAAATCAGGTCTTGTATGTGTAAGGTACAGCAAACTTCCAACTAGCTGCCTATAGAGTGTGCAATCCACCACCGGAGAGTCTTCAAATTCACCTAGTTTTATGCCTGAAAGGAATGGGCACTTGGATGCCTTACATTCAGCCATTTTGAACTTGAATAACAGGTCTGAAGCATACTTAGATTGACTCAGCAAAATACCTCTCTCAGATTGCTCAATTTCCAAACCCAAAAATTGCCTTAGCAATCCTAGGTCGCTCATGGCAAATTCACTGTGCAAAGAAGCTTTAATTGAGCCAATTTGTTTGGTGCAGCTCCCTGTAATTAAGAGATCATCAACATACAGTACAATGACCTGCAAATTACCATCACAATGCTGCAAATAAACATTTGGATCAGACTTGCATCGACAGAAACCAATTGAGAGCAAAAAAGCATCCATTTTGGCATACCAAGCCCTGGGGGCTTGCTTGAGTCCATAGAGTGACTTCTTCAACCTGCATACAAGTGTGGGATCCTCTTGGAATCCTTCAGGCTGCTGCATATATATCTCTTCCTGTAGCTCACCATGCAAGAATGCACTTTTGACATCCATGTGGTGAACTTCCCAACCTTTACTAGCTGCCATGGCTAGAGCTAGTCTAATTGAGTCCATCTTTGCAACCGGTGCAAAGGTCTCTGTATAATCCACACCATGGATTTGTGAGTAGCCCTTAGCCACTAACCTAGCCTTATATTTCAGATCAGAACCATCAGCAACAGGTTTGGTTCAAAAAATCCACTTACATTGCACTAGTTTCCTCTTGGGAGGAAGAGGTACCAAATCCCATGTTTTGTTCTCTTGCAGAGATTGGAATTCTTCTTGCATTGCTGCCCTCCACCTTGGATCATGATGAGCTTCCTGATATGATGTTGGATCAGATCCAATCATCATATAACAGTGATCATCAAGCTCACTCTCATTTGCAAAGGAAGCATTGATTGTTTGGGATCTAGTCTTCCTAGGCTCTTGGGGATTGCCTGCCAATTCACCTGCAGCTTCTATGATTTTTTCAGCCCACTTGGGCCTTGATGGTGACTCATGTACAGCAATGTCATCTTCAGCTATGTCATCTTCAGCAATATCAGAAAAATCAGAGGAAGAATCATCACTAATCTCTTTGAGGTGTGGAGGAGAGGAGCTTTCCCCCGGTGCAAGCTCAAAATCTGGAATTGGTTCTTCTTCGAATTGCACACTTCTCTCAATGAAAGTTTTAAGTGTGGATGTGTCAAAGAGCTTATAGCCCTTTGTGTCCTCACCATAACCAACCATGATACATTCCCTGCTCTGTGGCTCCAAAGCCTTCCTCTTTTCTGATGGAATTCGAGCCCATGCTCTAGACCCAAAAATCCTGAAATTTGACACATTTGGTTTTTGGCCAAACCATGCCTCATAGGGGGTTTTTCCTTTGACTGATTTGTGAAAGGCTCTGTTTTGAATATGAGCAGCACAATTGATGGCTTCAGCCCATAGCTTAGGGCTTAGATCCCTAGCTTCAATCATGCAAGTAGCCATCTCCTTGAGAGATCTATTCTTCCTCTCTGCCACACCATTTTGCTGAGGTGTGTAGGGGATTGAATGTTGCATTTGGATGCCACATTCCTCACAAAGGTGCTGAATGTTATTATTCACATATTCCTTTCCATTATCAGTCCTAAGGATCTTTATCTTATGACCACTATGGTTCTCCACTAGGGCTTTCCAAATCTTCAGTTTCTCAAACACTTCTGACTTCAATTTAAGGAAGTAAACCCAGCAGAATCGAGAGTAGTCATCTATGAATGTAAGTACATACCTTGATCCACCATATGATGGAGTGGGAAGAGGACCAATGAGGTCTGAATGTACCAATCCAAGTGGTTGAGTGGCTCTCCTTGCCATTCCCTTCTCATAGCTGCGCTCAGGATGCTTTCCAACTACACACCCAATGCATGCACCATTCGATGATCTGATTTCTGGAAGCCCTTCCACCATCTCGTCCCTGTGCAATTGCTGGAGATATTTGTAGTTCATGTGGCCAAATATTTCATGCCATAACTTGGAGGTCTCATTGGCATGAGAGACAAGAGCATGGTCACTAGAATTTGGAATGAAATTTGAGAATTTATACATTCTCTCATCATGATCTGCATACCCTACTGCCACAACTTGATTTGAGGAGATTTCTGAGATTTCTACCAAATCTGGAGTGAATGTCACTCTCTTGGCTTCTCCTGTATGGGTCATTTGATAGACTGATAGCAAATTTGCAGCCAATGAAGGTACATAGAGCACATCACTGAAATAGCCATGCTCCATGTCAATCCTTCCAATCCCCTTGGTTTGGAGTTCTGAATCATCTCCCATTCGAACTGTTGGGCCACCATTCGAATGCAAAGAGGAGAAGAGCTCTCTGGATGAAACCATATGTCTGGAAGCTCCTGAATCAATGATGAAGGATGAGGGATTCGAAGTACCTGCTACCAAAGCATGACACTTCTCCTTATTGTCAGGGTTTGAGGTGCTCTCTTTCTTCCTTGCGCCCTCAGGGACTGGGATGTTGTTCTTCTCCAGCAGCTGCGCCATTGAGTCAATGGTTTTCTTCATACATGAGCTCTCTGGATGCCATCCCCTATGACAATAGGTGCATTTGGTCTTTTCCTTTCCCTTCTTGTCCTTCTCCTTTGACAGATTCGAACCCCCATCTGCAGACTTGGTCTTGTCAAACTTCCTCTTCTCTTGCTGCTTCGAATTCTTGGCTTTCTGCTTTCCTTTGCTTGCATTTGAAACACCCATTGCCAATGCTTGGTCCTTTGATTTTATGGTGCCCATCTGAACTAGTTTGTCCTGCTCCTGAGTGAGACACTCCATGAAGGTAGCTAGTGATGGCATTTGCCAATTTCGAAGGGTCATTTTGGCTGAGTGAAATGTGCTAACAAATACTGAAAACTCTGGGCCTAGCTTCGAAAGGATGGACAGAATCAGTTGTTCCTCCTTCTTAACAATTCCACATTGTTGCAATTGAAGCACCAGTGACTTGAATTTCGTGAAGAACTCCTGGATGGTTTCAAAATGTGCTGGGCTCAAGCTAATGAGCTCGTTTTCAAGCTGGTGGCCTCTCAGTTCATCAGTTTTCCCAAAGAGTGATTCTAGCTTCACCCATACTTCATTGGGAGTTGTCAAACTGTCTGTATGAAACAAGAGTTCCCTTGAAATGCTCAGGCATAGCAATCCATAAGCTTCATCAAGTCGATTGTAGTACTTTGCTTTCTCCACAGCAGAATTTGGCTCCACTTCTGTGCCCATGGTCACTCTATAGAGACCCTTAGATCTCAGCTTGATGACCATCTCAGCCTTCCAATCGAAAAAATTGAAGGGTGTGAGCAACATTTGGTTTGCTTCCATGACTGCTGCGTTGATGGTGAGAAAACTACTGAAACACCTGCAAAAAACACTCAATTTTTGTCTGGAAATCCTCTCTAGAATGCAGTTCAACGCTCAATGTTGGCCTGCAACTCACTAAATCCACGATGGCTCTGATACCATGTGAGTATTTTGATCACAGAAGATCGAGGAGCTATGGAGAACCTCACAAAATCGAATTAGTTTGCAAAAAATGTGGAAAAACTTGAAAAAAGAGATAAATTTACACACAATGTATGCTCAAATCTTTGATTAACTGACTGTCTAACCTGTGAAAATGTTAATAACAGGTTTTTATTACATTCATGAGAAAATCGAGAGCATTAGGTGGCTCAAGCTGAGTGTACAAGTCATCAATGCCAAATTGGCCTCAATCCCCCCTAGGTGGGTCCAACTCAATCCCAATCACCCCAAACAGCTACGAATTCTGGTGTGGAGGTGGCTGAAGCATGCTGAGTCATTAATTAGCTCAAGGCAGGCGTGGGTGAGCAAATAGAGGAGGTTTGGGGGCCCAAGGGAGCATTAAATGCTCCAAATCTAGCCAAAAGTGGGCAAAAATCCACCCTAGCGCCCTTGGTCAACTAAATTCCCCAAAACAAGGAGAGAGGGCGCACCAGCAATAAATGAGGGCACACTTGTGGACAAAACTGGAGGCTGGGTGAACTGGTTTGCTCAGAAGTGGGTGTGAACACTCTCAAAGTGGGTTTTTGACCAACTATAGTCACTTAATCCAAAACATGGTTTAATTAAGCACATGGATAATTAAAATTTATGGATTATGGTACTAAGTGTGGTTACTGTTCTAACAATTTTTATTTCTGTTTCATTTACAGAATCATTTTTTACATTTTCAGCACTTTAAATTGAAAAAAGAAAATTGTGCATTTTAAAAGTTCATTTCTGTACTGTTATTGCTAGATAGAAAGTTGCCCTCCCTAGTGGCACTTTCTACTTGGGTTCATCATCATCTCACGAGAACACACTCTGTCACATAATTCAAGTGAGCCTTAAAAACTACTTAACTCAACCAATATTCTAACCCCACTTGGGGAACACAAAAGAATCTTTGTAGTTAGGTAGGATCGGGGGGATAGGCTTCCAATAACACCCCTTGGTTACTTACACTTGAGACATAGCTGTTGTCCAATTAGGGAACCAAATCTCCTAGTACTTTTTGGCACGGTCACAACCAGTTTACCAGAGGGCCTCTCCCCTAGGAGGGTTGAAGTTGCGAGACTGGTTCCGGAGGCCTGAGTGGAATACTGCACTCCATTCAGTAACCGAAGGGCTACCTTTCGCAGTTCTCGGGATATCCCTGTATAGGGGTATTGCGGTAAAAGGACCAAACGGCAGATTCACCTTTCTGGACGTGTCATGAACAGGGTATCTTAGTTTCCATTCTTCTAGGATTGACTACCCAGTGTCCCTCCTGGTAGGGGGACATCTTAGCCACTTGGATTTCCTATTCATATTGTTTGACTTGGATTTCATCACCTTGCAGAGGATATGTCTAGTTGAGTCAGAATACTTTTTAGTTAGGTGTTTGCATGCTCCCTTACCTCCTTTTGGTCTAGTGAGTCCACCATTTTTTAGTTTTTAGGAAACCTGCTGCTTGTTGGTATTCTGACCATTTTTGTTGACACTCCACCTATTGTAGCACAGCTGTTACAGTGGATGTTTTGAGTTGGTTGTTGGCCTGAGTGCCTTGTTTTTTGAGCTCTCCTTCTGCACACTCAGTTGCATTAGGGTTTTTGAGCTGTTTTTTACTCACCTCAACCCACAGAGATTCGACACCATCTGCCACCATTGAGTCCCCGAGACATTCTCGATGCCTCAGAGGCGAGCCACCACAGCACGGTTCACTTGACACCACCTGTCATCGCCACAGATCATCATCACTTGATACCACTTATCACAGATCTAGAGCCTTGTCACTTGACTCCACTCATCAATGACATAGGACTCCGTCACCAGATATTGACACCCCTTACTTTACCTCCGATTCTGAAGAAGAGTCTGAGAACCCCATTTACACTGCCCCTACTAGCCCCATGGCTGTCGTGACTTCCACTCCTTTCGTTATAGGGACCATTGGTGGCCTATCCACCACTACACCGGTTACCACTCCCACTGTGGGTATGCCCTCAATGGGGCCCACATCTACCGTTCCCCTCACTGCATCTATTCCCGCAGCTGGAATACCTATCTCCACTCCATCAGTGGGTCACACTACCCATGGTGGTGCAGGACCATCCTATACCACCTTAGTTCCCCCACTTAGGGGAAACATCCCAAACCTTGTCCTCCACTTGGGGGCATTGGCCCCAACTTGGTCCAACCCACTACTGTGTCACATCCTTCTTCCAGTTTTCCATTCATGGCTAGCCTCAACCTGCCCGACCTAGCCAGATTGGCCAACGATCCTATCCGACACGACCCTGCGTGGCCTCACATGCCCACCAAGCTCCCCTCTGACATCCCTAAGTTTGAGGGCAAGGCAGGTGTGGACCCACAAAACCATATCATGTCTTTCCATCTATGGTGTTCCTCGAACTCCATAGTGGATGACTCTATTCACCTCCATCTGTTACAGTGCACCTTCACTGGCTCTGCAGCCAAGTGGTATATTGAGCAACCCCATGGGACCCATGCCACCTTTACTTCCCTTGCCTCGATCTTCCTGCAATTCTTCCAATTACCAGTCCGCTACGATGCGGGCGTTGAGATTCTCCTGTCTTGCAGACAAAACATGGCTACCCACATCACGGACCACATTCATGAGTGGCGTAGACGTCGTAGCTTATGCAAGATCAAATTAGATGACCGTATCTTCCTAGATTGGTTCCTCAAGTCCCTTCTTCCTGTCATTGCTAAGGATGTAGCTTCTGAAAGACTCCAGTCTGAAGAAGAGGCCATCCTTAAAGCACAACAATTCGACCTCATTTATGCCCAGTCGGGTTACCTATATACCATTATACCTGACGCCCCTCGTGGCGAATCCTCCCAGCACGATGCGCCGGGGGCATCCCATGCTACATACGGCATCATCGGCCGTGTTTCTTCGCATCCCCAACCCTTTCCCATAGCACGTCCTACCCCGGGCCCCGACCTTTCGCAGGCTACCTCACAGTTTGGGGCTTCCAACTCGTATGCTCCTATGACACATCATCATCATTCCCATGGACCCGCCTATCCACCTCAGTGCTTTGGTCATGCGGCCCCCTCTTACCCGCCTCCGGTCGCACCTCAGCCCTATTACCACTAGCAGGCTGCACCAGTTCCTGCGCCTTCTCAGGCCCAACCCGCTTATTACCACCAGCAGGCTGCACCAACTCCTGCGCCTTCCCCGTCCCAACCCGGTTATTACCCACCACAGGCAGCCCCTGCGGAAAATCCACAACCTGCTCCGTAGATATATCAACAACCCCCTCAAGGTGCTGCACGTGCACAGCCTCCACCTACATATCATCCACTGCAGCCTACTCCCGCACCTGCACAACCTCAAAACCCACCTGCTGCCCAAGGGCAAGTGTACGCCCAACAAAATCAGCAGCAAAACCAAAACAACCAGGGCAACCAGGGCCAACAAAACCGCGGCAAGGGCCGTAATCGTGGGAATAACCAACCTACAGACCAAGGTGGTCAACCGCCTAATCCCCCTGACAACAACAATGCGGCCCCCGCTAATCAAAACCCGGATCGCCCGCCCAAGTAGGATAAAAACCCCAACTTGCGAACAAACCATCCTTGTTCTATTTGTGGGGTCTATGGCCACTACACACATGCTTTCCCACACTTGGAGTGAGCTCGACAACTTTGGGTTGATGATGCCCATCGCCAAGGACATGCAGCTCCTCAAGCGCAGCCCAACCCCCCACAATATCAGCAGCCACCTTTGGTGCTGCAAAACCCCTTACCAACCCAAGGTGTCATGAACACTCAGCTGTTGGTCCCCCCCCAAGCCAATGCGCCACCCCAACAACAACAGATCACATACGCCGCTCCTGATCAACACATGTTCAACTCAGGCACCCACCACTTGTTGATGATGTCATCCGCTGATGTCAACCTCCAAACCCGTCGGAACCAATATGGCTCCACCTCTGAAGCCCCTCCCGCTGATAAAACCACTAACGCTCATCCCACTGATCAAGCATTACGTATACCTCCCCCTTCGATAGATGGCACTTCCAAAGCACCTCGCTTCCCACTTCGCCATATCAACAATAACCCCAATGCGTGCGCTGCGTCAAACTACAGCATCGTAGACGACTTAGCCCAATCTCCCGCAGCCATGTCTGCGTTAGAAGTCTTGAAGAACTGCCCCTCCCAGCGCAAGACTTTACTATCAGCCATTGGGGCTATTGACCCAAATTATTTGAATTTGATGGCATTTGATTTGGACCAATTCGAACCACGCCTGCCTTCCACCTTAGCATTCCAAGTTTCTGTTTCTGTTCGGAATCTTGTCATCCATCGGTGCATCATCGATGAAGGTGCCTCCACATGCATTATGTCTACATTCGTATGGCAGAATTTGGGATCCCCTACCCTCCAACAGTTCACCACTGCATTACGTGCCTACGACGGTCGTTCGGCTCAGTCCCAAGGTCTCCTAGCCAATGTCCCCGTCCAGTTAGGTGGTAAAACCGTCCTCATCGATATTGAGGTTATCAATGCCTAGCTTGATTACAACCTATTACTCGGTCGCAGATACATGTATGCTATGCGGGCGGTTGCTTCCTTTGTCTTTCGTACCATGATGTTCCCCCATGACGAACGTGTGGTTAAGATCGACCAACTCACTTACTATGATCCAAATGCCCCCGCTGCACCCGAAAATGTTCTCCCCATGGTTGAACAACCTGTTAATGGTGCCGCTACCTCGTTTGTTTCCTCGTTGGGACCCGGAGTTTACTTAGACCCACCGATGACATCCACCTTCCAATCCATTCCTCCCCCGTCATCTACGCCCGAAGTGTCTGACTTATGTACCCTCTCCCACGATAACCAAACACCTAACAATCAACCACCCTTGTTGCCTAAACCACCATTGGTACCTAGCCACATTGGTGTTACACCTATCCATACGATTCCCTTCCTAGTCCCTCCATTGGGAGTAGTAAGCACCCCGGTTATGGCTACGCTTAGCCTCCCTGGGTTAACCTTGGGATTACCCGTCTGGTATCTTTCGCCTCCCATTCCCCCGCCGACCCCAAGCGTCGTCCTCCAACCGATGCAACCCATGGCTACTACCACTCAGCCACCCCCCGGTGTCTCTACCCCGTTGTCCTCCATGAATCCCCCTCCTCCTCTTACCAAGCCCACTAGGGGCAGAGGTCAACAACCTTACACTGCTGTGCCACCTCCCAAGACAGTCAAAAACCCCCCTGTGTTTCGTGCTCCTCCCAAATGCTCGTTGTGCGATGATTTAGGCCATGCAACTCACCAATGTCCACAGTTATCGGCATTACAGGAACACATGCAGATGCTTGACGATGACCCCAGTTTCCCGGTTGTCAAACTAGATCCCACTCCTAAGCCTCACGACAAATCATTGCGCACTAACCACCCCTGTGCCATATGCGGTATTTACGGGCATTACTCACATCACTGTCCCGATCTCCCTGATTACAGAGCAGCTCTCTATGAGATGAACAATCTGGATCTTGAGACGGCACCAACCACCATTGAAGAGATTCACCCCCCAATCTCACCCCCATCAGGGGAGTTCAACACCATTTACATGATCTCTTCAACTACCATTCCCTCGTCAACCGATTTGACGACTCAAACTTTCCGTACAGATGAGGAGATTCTTGAGGCACTCACTGCTCTGGAGTATCCCTGGGATGACATGCACCATCGTTCGTATTTCCTCCCAGAAGCATCTTCCTCTAGCACCGCTACCCAATTTGCAGTTGAATCCAAAGATTTCCTTCCTACCAAGGTCGACTGGTTTAAGGACCCTATTCCTGCTCCGGATGCCTTTGAGGAAGGAAACATGGCCAATATTTCACCCGTCATCCACATAGATATCTCTGACCCACCTAGCGTCAATGAATGCATTTCCTTAGGAGCCTCCTGCAGTGAACAAGAGATTGAGTACAAAAAACTCTTCCAAGAATTTCGTGATGTCTTTTCCTGGTCCTATACTGAGATGCCTGGTCTCGACCCCGCCATTATAGAGCACCACATCGACACATGGCCTGATGTACCCCCTGTGCGTCAGAAACAGCATCCCATTCATCCCTCAAAGCTCCCAGCTGTCAAAGCAGAGATTGAGAAACTTCGCACGGCATGATTCATTTATCCTATTGCTTATACCACCTGGGTTTCAAACCCTGTTCCCATTAACAAGAAACAAGGCACCATTCGAGTATGCACTGATTTCTGCGATTTAAACCGAGCTTGTCCCAAGGACAAATTCCCCATGCCATTTATTGACCAACTCATCGATGCGTGTGCGGGGCATGAAGTCCTCTCTTTCATGGATGGTTTTTCTGGATACGACCAGATTCAGATCCGTAAGGAAGACCAGTACAAAACTACCTTTACCACCCCATGGGGCACCTTTTCCTATCGTGTCATGCCTTTTGGCCTCAAAAATGCTGGCGCCACCTTCCAGCGGGCCATGACCTATTGCTTTCACGACTTGGTCCATCTCTTGCTAGTCTACCTTGATGACCTTACAGCTCGTTCCCGGAAACGATCAAACCACCTTAACGACCATCGGCAAGTTTTTTTGCGTTGTCGCAAATACCAAATCTGCTTGAACCCACACAAGTGTGTCTTTTGCGTTCCGGCAGGCCGACTGTTGGGTTTCATCGTTTCCCAGAAAGGAATTGCTGTTGACCCCCTGAAAGTCCAAGCTATCTTAGACCTCTCCTCTCCTCGTACGCTACAATAGCTCCAAAGTCTGTAGGGGCGATGCAATTTCCTTTGTCGTTTTGTTCCCGATTACGCCACTACCGTTCATGGTTTCTTGTGCCTGCTCCGTACCCATGTACCCTTTGTTTGGGATGAGCAAGCAGAAGCTGCATTCGGAGCCCTCAAAAAAGGTCTCACACAAGCCCCCTTCATCTCCCCTCTGGATTTCTCTCAGGAATTCATCCTTTATGTCTCGGCATCCGAGCATGCTGTGTCCGGAGTCCTGGTTCAAGAAGACGCCTCTCACCAAGAGCATGCATTTACTACGTCAACCAGACTTTGTCTGGTCCACCCCTACGTTACCCATATGAGGAGAGACTAGTCCTAGTTGTGGTATTTTCCATCCAAAAACTGTGACACTACATCTTACTTAGTCATACTACAGTCCTTGTTGACTCCAACCCCATGGTCTATCTCCTAAACCGGCGACTACTGCAAGGTCATGTTGCTAAATGGGTCATTATCCTTCAGGAATATGACCTCACTTTCCGAACACCTAAGAGCACTAAAGCCCTTGCGCTTGCCCAGCTCATCACTGATCTCCCTTCCCTTCTCTCGGCCCCACAAATCTCCGATGAGTTACCCGACAAACACTTGTTCACTATCTCATCTGATGACCCATGGTACGGGGATATTTTGTTATACCTGCGCACGCAGAAGTTCAAACCCAAAGTCACCCATAATGGACGCCATCGCATACGTCACCAGGCCTCTCGATATCTCCTCTTAGGCGATGTCCTTTACTGGTGAGGGGTAGACACAATTCTTCGTCGTTACCTTACACACGAGGAAGCTGAACACGTCCTTAATGAGTGTCATAGCGGTGCCTGTGGTGGCCATTTTTCAGGGATGGCCATTGCCCAAAAGGTCGTCTGCGCCAGATACTTCTGGCCCACACTATTCACCGACTGCATCACTGCGGTCAAGCATTTCCATAACTGCCAACTTTTTGCCCCCAAGGCCCAGACACCACCTGCTCCGTTACACCCAGTCGTCACCGTTGGTCCCTTTTGTAAGTGGGCAATCGACTTCATGGAGTGTAGACCCCCGTCTGCCAGCGGCCACAAGTACATCATTGTCGCCGTCGATTACTTCACCAAATGGGCCGAAGCCATGCCTACCTTCAATTGTACCGCTGACACAGCTGCCCGTTTCTTTTTTAACCATGTTATCACTCGATTCGGGGTTCCTAAACAGTTGGTCTCAGACCATGGTTCACACTTAGAATATTACGTTTGGCGTGAGTTATCCACCCTCCTAAAATTCGAACATCAGTTCTCCTCTGCTTACTACCCTCAAGGGAATGGCCAAGTAGAGGGCATTAACAAAATCCTCAAAACCATCCTTCAACGCACCGTTGACCGACATAAGTCCAATTGGCACCACATGCTCTTCCCCGCCTTATGGGCTTACCGTACATCCACAAAAACCGCCACTGGTTTTACCCCATTTCACTTAGTTCACGGCGTCGAGTCTATCCTTCCCATCGAATGTCAGATACCTGCCTTACATATCGCCGTTGAGCTTCTCCCCGATACCTCCGCACTTGAGCAACATCTGCTATCCCTCGAACAAGCCGATGAAGACCGTCGTGCCACTCTCCAGACCATTGAAGCTGCCAAGAACCACTCCAAAGCTGGTTACGACAAACATGTTCACCCTCGAACTTTCCACGAAGGGGACCTTATCCTCGCCTATGACCAAGCCCATGACAAAACCGGCAAAGGGAAGTTCGAATCCATGTGGCAAGGTCCTTACATCGTGCAGACTTGTATCGGCAAGGGGGCATACATTTTAGCTGACTCCGAAGGTCACCCTTTGCGCAACCCTCATAATGGGTTGTATCTCAAACGCTTTTATCCCTAAATAACTCGCGGCCTCATTGGTCCGCATTGTACAGTTTGCTCTCTTTTTTGTTTTTCACCTTTTTTACCGCGATCTTACATTCCTCATTTTTGCATGACCACAGATGGACCATCTTCCACCTCATTACACTGGCTTTGCCGATGGAGCAAGCCGCTGGGCTCCCAACCTGGCTTCTGCAGCGTGGGTTTTATATTCCCCTGCCCATGAAATGATTCATCTTGATGGAATCTGCATAGGCACTGCTACCAATAACCAGGCTGAGTATGATGCTGTGACCGGTCTCCTGACTGCTGCCCTCCAGATCGGCATACATCACCTTCATGTGTTCCTTGACTCCCAGTTGCTTGTCTCCTAGCTCAACAATTGCTATCAGGTGCGTGTTCCCTGCCTCTTTAGAAAATTCCTGCACACAAAACAACTCAGCCGACAGTTTGAATCCATAACATTCACCCATGTCCCAAGAGCTCAAAATAGTGTCACGGACCAAATGGCCAACAACATCCTAGATTGGCATATCAGTCACACCATGTAAAACCTCCATCATGCATAGCATCTCATAAAAATATATAAAAACCCAAAAAGATTACAAGGGGCATCCACGTGCCTATCATCACATAAACTTTTGCATCCATGTGCAATAAAAAATACAAACACATTCATATACAGGGGCATCCACGTGCCCAGTCCTACATTCATAGTGTTGCATCCACAAGAGGCATCCACGTGCCCAGTCCTACATTCATAGTGTTGCATCCACAAGAGGCATCCACGTGCCCAACATCCTAGACTACTTGCATCCACGTGCATACAACTAAAACATCATCACAAAAAGGTGCATCCACGTATATATATATATATATATATCAAAAAATACATGTTCATCAGCTATACATGTCCTGAGTACCCCTGTACTCATCTATACACAAAAAATATCTATACATCTCATAAGATACATGCCAGAGCTACAAAACTCGGGGGGAGTCCCCTGTACTCCCTATTGAGAGTCATAACCTGCATCACTACCTGCATCTGTTGCCTCTGAGTCCTCCCCTCGCTCCTCCTCCAGCAAATCCTCATCCCCTACCAGCTCCTGTGCCCGTGCCTTGTCCGCCAAGATAGCCACCTGGATCGCAATAGATCTGAACTCTCGGGGTGCCCTCATGCAATCCTGAACTACATCGAGATCCACATCCTGCCATCCCTCGTCGGTTACTCCAACTAGTAACCGATCTAGCAACACTCGAACGGACTCCAAAGTCCCCTCCACATCCCGCCGACGCACCTCCCCTCGACCCGGTAAGGCTGGTACTGCCACATGTCCCCTACGTGCGACGTGTCCTGGCGGTTGTCTCGGACCCACATTTGTAGATCACACATCAGTGAGTAACAGTATATATCATAACACACATCATATATAACACTTGACATCCATAACATGCAAGTACATCAATACATACCGTCTAGTCCCCATGCCTGTCTTGGTTCTCGCGGCGCCTCTGGGTCTCCCGTGTAGTCCATATCCCTATACGGATAATTGTCCAGTGGTAGTGGCATCTGTAGCCACTGCAGGTATATCTCCTGCGTGAAGTATCTACCAACCACTCCGCCACCATGGCAGTGCATCATCTCGCCCCACCGCACCATCCGTGGCTCCCTCAAACCTCCTGCCCTGATCGGTACCCGCGGCCGCAAGGTACTACCCTCTCCATGAAGAACGCACATAGGAAGGAACCATAGCAAAACCCTTTGCCAGATTCCTTCACCGCTGTTAGCTGTCGCTGTACACAGGTGAGGAACATCTGGCCCCGCGCATAGTAGACCCCGTCCAGTACGCGCTCCACAAGCTGCATCTGGCCACCAGACACCTTCTCCGGTGACTGGGACCCCAACACATGGACCACGCATGCTGCAATCGCCCGTATCGCCGGCTCCTGCAGGTCTATCACCCGAAGTGCATTCCTATGCACCCTCGCCTCTGGAGCACAGTATCGCTCCAGCATGTCCTCCATATCCACATCGGCGGATACTCTCGGCTGCGTATCCGCCACCCTACCCAGACAGGGCAACCCCGTCAGGAAGTATACATCTGTCAGGGTGAGGTCCACCCTCTCACCCTGCACCATGAAAGCCTGTATGTTTGGCTCCCAGAAAATCACAAGCTGGTTCAACAGTAACCCTGCTGAATGCATCATGGGTACCTGCACGAACTTCAGCAGTCCGCACATCCCCAACACCGCCCGCAGACCATTGTCCCAGATGTAATCCACTATCTCATATGGGATCTCCCGCTCTCTCCATAGTACTAGCGGCATCCTGTCAAACACGCAAGGCAAACTCGACAGAATCATGTCAAAGAAATAAACCTTGCCCCCCCCCCCCCCCCGGGAAGTCCTAACAGCTCATTCCAAAATGCGGCTTTAGGCCCCTTTGCCGCGGTTTCCGACCATGGCTGTTTGACCCATAGTCGTGATCCAAAACTGCGACTGTCAGTCCCGAACACATGGTACCGAACCGCGTGTTCAACCTCGGAACAGGCGGTCCCAGACCATGTGTTCTGCGTCGAACCCCGCGGTCTCCACGCACGTCATTCACCGTGGAACCCGCGGTCTTCGACCGCGGCTCCCTCCTGAAAACCCGCGGTCCACCCCACGTGGACTGTACAAATAAGCCCTGGGATCCACTACCCACCCTCCGAACCCAAAAAACGTGCAGGTATGAGTTTGACGGAATACCTATATCTCTCGAATCTGAAATCGGCCAGTCGGATCGTCCAGAAATGACACCTCAGCTCTGGTCCACTCTGATCACTAGTCAAAGTCAAATTGTACAACTGCCACTTGTCATGTTGGACCCACTCACTATTTATAGTCCGTTGACTTTTTCTTGTTTTGGCCATTATGAACCCATACGAAGACCATTTTTCGAACCATTTCCACCATTGGAATCAGCACGATGAGACCATCCTGATGGTCACCTCGTTGCATTATTTTGTCCCCGTCATTTTTTACACATTTTTCAGATGCCACTAGTCACCTCAGTTTGCGTGCCACATCGACCGTTCTCCATTTTTAGCATATTTTGTATCATCGGATTCATTTTTCCGAGCCGGTGATGATGCTTGAGATCATTTCTCGCTCTCACCCCAGTTTTTTTGGGTATTTTTTCCAAAACGCCCCCCGTCGCCTCGGTTTGCGTGCCACATCGACCGTTATCCATTTTTGACGCTCTTTATATCGTCGGATTCAGTTTTTCGAGCTCGTGATGATGCTTGAGATCATTTCTCGTTCTCACCTGGTACAATTTCAACATTGTGTCCCGACACCTTGCTGCCTCGGTTTGCGCACCACATTGGCCGCCATCGGATTGTTCCACACTTTTACATGAGCCATTCACTCCTGTCATACTACAAATGTTTCATTATTTTGCCACCATTCCATTCACCCCCGCAAGGAGGCCCACCAGTGTTCCCCCCTACCCTCGTTCTTGGTCATCATTAATGTTCCTTGATTGAACACTCACTCCTTTCCTGGCCATTCCTTTTGTTCGGTATAATTTTATCCCTTTTTCGGGTCGGACAAGTCCTTTACGAAAAAGGCACTTAGGGAGTTTCCGTTAAGCTCTTTTCTGACTCCTAAAACAATGAAAAGATCGCCGAGCAATCTTGCTTCCTTTCATGCTCGTTAAAGTACCTAAAAGGGCGTCTATCTGGTATAAGTTTAACCCTTTTCCGGACCTGGTAGACTAATTACGAAAAAGGAATACTCTAGTCACACCGGCTAGAAGAGTTCTTCATTGCATCCTTTTATGCTTCTTCGGGCCTTGGAGACTAACACACAAAAAAGCAACCCCCTAGAGTCTTCTTATTTGCTTTGAGACTCTCTAAAATTGAAAGCAACCATGAGCATGAACTGTCCTGGACTCGTATAAATCCACACGACAGTACCATTCCATTACTTCAGAGTCTTCTTATCGCTTTCAAACTCCTTAAAATTGAAAGCGACCACGAGCATGAACTGTCCTGGGCTCGTATAAATCCACACGACAGTACCATTTTATACACACTTCTTCTAGTTCCCTAACCCATGAAGAAGGCCCCCTCCCGTGCCTCCTGGCACTATGATCGATCATCTCGGCAGCACCCCCAATCAGGTCGCCTTTGTTCAGAGTATTCTGCAGTCTCCTACCATTTTACCCCAGCTTGAGTCTCCCTCAACCTAGTCCCCCTCCCAGATCCATTACAGCTATGATCCCTTTCCCCTCAGTTAGTTTCATATGCTACCCGATCATCCCCGTTATCATACTCTGAATAAAGGAAGTTTGAGTCCACCCACTCAACTTACCCAGTTATTCCCCTCAGTTTGTCAGTCCTGCCATCAGTACTATCACATTTCGGTTCTCCGCCTCGTGCTCCTGTCAAGGAAACACCATTGCCTTGATAGTTGCAGGCCTACCTCTGTCGACGACAGCCCCTCTATTCCAGAGGATAGACCCAGAGGCCCCCTGCGCCTTGGACCCATCATCATATGTGGTGAGTTCCTACGGACCATTTTGGGAGGAGTCATCATTGCCTCTCCAAATGGTTGTTTCTCACATGCTCGACTTCAGCACCTTGACCGCATCGCCGAGAATCGCGCAGGATTTACATTCCTACCATTATTTGTCGAAGACCCCGGATTTCCCCCGACTCTAGCACATTGGTGAGTCACTTCGGAACACCCAGTTATATGTTCCCGTGGATGTCCGGGCTGCGTTGGCGATTGTATTCAGAAGCTATCTAGTTATATGCTTCCTTGAGTACCCAGTTCAGTCCCAGATCAGTTCCAGTTCAGTGTACCATTGCGAGTGTACCCCTTGTCACTCTGATCCAGCAGCTCATCAGTTCCTCTGGTACCACACTCAGTAGTACTGTTGATTGTTCCAGTGTATCAGTTCTTCCGCTCAGACATGGTCAGCCCAGCAGTATGTCCCAAATTTGTGTCCCCTCTGGACCCTTATTATGTACACAGTGGTTCTCTATGTATCTTACAGGTCCCTCTTTTTGGGCCTCACAGTTCTTTTTATGTATCTTGATACGAGCATGGGTATGCCCGCCTCGTCCATATATCGAGATTCTGCCTCATTCAGTATTTGAGGTCATGTATATTTCAGGTCCCCATTTTCTGGACCCCATTGTTATTATTATGTTATATCCTGATACAAGCATGGGAATGCCCGCCTCATCCATATGATCAGATGATTCCTCACCCATTATTGAGGTTATGTACTTTTAGTGCTTGCATTTTGTTCGGGATCATTGTTCCGGGCTTTAGTTTGTTTCTTCTCTTCTCCATACCCCAGGAAAACCATATATGACTTATGATGTCCATCTGCCATACGATGAGCTCCTGCCCTCACACATCAGGGGGCAATCTGTTAACACCCAAAAAGTGTTCACTACCTCATCTACCCCATTACATGGCTCATTTGTCCATTTTCCTATCATATTTCCCTTAAAACCCTAAAAATCCCACTAAAAAGCCTCCAAAAGGCCTAAAATGCCTCCAAAAAGCCACAAAACCATCAAAAAAGCCTCAAAAAGGCTAAAAAACCCATTTTTCCTCCAAAAATATCCAAAATTCCTCTAAAATAGCAAAATCCCTCTAAAAAGGGAATAAAAAATATAAAATAATGAGGAAAAGCAGGAAAAAACCATATACAGCTGCCCTAAACCATATGGTTCCCAAAACCATGGGCCAACACTCCACCACCAAAAAACTATAAATAGGTGATGGAGACCCCTTATTCTATATCCACAATCAAGTATACCCTTACTCTGCCAAAATCTCTCTTGAAACCCTAGCTCACCATTGAGCCACTTTCAACTTGAGAGCCCCTTTTGGCCCATTCCCACCATTGGAGAAAGAGAAGGAGCAAGTTGGAGCTTGGAGCAACCCTCTTGGACATTGCAAGAGCTTCACCAACCTTCACATTGGAGGTAAAATTAATACAAAAACAATTATTTACATTTTTTTGTTTATGTTTCATGCACATGTTTTAGAGTAGTTTACATTTCTGTTTTAGCATTTTAATTTCCATTTACTGAACTGCTACTAAGGAGTCCATTCTCCTTAGTAGGTGCTCATTCGCACAAGCTAGGGTTAAAACGCTAGCTACATCGTCATGGGACGAACCCCTCCTATCCCAGGTTCAGAAAATATTTGGGATTGGACTCATCTATGAGATGAGCTATACCAAGCATCTGGTTACCCTCATCAAGCTCGTAAAAAACACATGAGGCCGTCATCATTCATGATGGGGAAAAAGGAAAGCGTTTGTGTTACATACCTTATTAGTGGCAGTATGTAGTCGTTCTTGAACATGGCACTCATCTGCATTTGCATACAGCACTTGGATCATCCATTTGTCTTCGAGCTCAACTTATTTCCTGAGTATTAGTACTCCTTTGAGTCATTCAAAGAAAATCTTCCCTCATCAGTTGCTTTGAGAATTTGTGTCACACTCGTCATGTCAATACTTCCAAGTCATGCCTTGCCCATGTTCAAGAATATGTCTATCATTTATCATCTGTAGTCAGTACACCCACCATTACGTCGGTCCACTCTGAGTTAGTCTTGCATGTTACTGTACCATCCGATCTACCCTATACATTTTTGTCGTGTTTCGTACCGATTGATGGGGGATTCATTATGGCCCTCCTTCGACGGATTCATCCTTGTCAACTTCAACACATCATCCGAGGATTGAATCTAGAAACCAATCAAGTACCTTGGCCCTGCATGCCTCAATGGCAGGTTACCTCACTTTCATCATGAATTTACATCATTGACTCTTGATTGAAAGATTTCATCTTGCATTCGACTTCAACTCATTTATTCACGCTTGATGATATGTACTGTAATACCTTGGGAATCATTGACATCAATGTTGATTTCCCTTGCGCTTGTTAACAGTATACATTAATGACCGGTAATCAAGTGGTTTCTAGCATGTTCGTCTCCAAAACATTGTAATCACATGGATAGATTCGTATCATTGCAGGTTCAGCTTGAAGACCCTGGGGAGTCATGTTTTACCCAGGTTGCAATGGATTTTGTATGGAGTTATATCACCCGGATCCACTGTTGTATTGGTCGTGGCTATGTTATCATCTCATCATGGATCTATGCTTGTGTCTAGTAGCCATGATTGTGTTCAGTCGGTCATTACTACCATGGATCTGCAATGTATTGGTCGGAAGCCATGTTGTACTTCATATGAGATTGTCAGTTCAAAGTCCGTTGTACTGCAGCAGTGTCCTTCGTCTGACAAGTCTATTTCCATTACTTCTATCAAAGAACTTCACATGTCTATTTTCAATAGCTTCATGCTTTGGGGGGCATTCTGTTACACCCAAAATCTACTCATCATAAGAAACAGTGTATACACCCCTGAAGATACTTGGACTAAGTAATCATCTTGGGAGGATTTGTACCCAATTGTGCTAAGTTTTGAAGGGTCGTTGTAGGCTACACACTAGCAACATGCGACGTTGCACCTTACCCCATTACAGGGTGCGGCGAAGTCAGTTAGATAGAAAAAATAGCTTCTTCGAGGTCCATCGCAAACCTTGCTGACTTGGGACCCTATCCCTGACCTCTTGGAAGAGTTGGCACTTGGTTCCTAAACCTTTGGAGAGATCCCTTAAGCCTCTCCTACCATCTCTCAACCTATCCTATCCATACCCTATCCATTTAGTCCTATATAAATGAAGCAAACTCCCATCCCAAAGGGAGGAAGGCTATGGTATCTACATGCTGGTGAAATCACTCTTAGAACATCTCCACTCACCCATTGGAGAACTCATACTTCCTTGGAAGGATATGGCAATTGGCTTTGTCAGAGAAGGGCTACAGTGTTAAGCCTTGGTTGTAGTTCTATATCTCTATTATGTACTCCTCTTTTTGCAGTAATACAAATGATTTCCACTAATATTGTTCATGTGTGCAATGATATTGAGTAGTTTACTTGCTTAACTGTTTACTTAGATCTCTTATTGTATAGATGTCTTTTACTGGTTTCTCTTGTTTCTTGTCTTGACAGGTCTTGCAGCTTGGATCTGACGACCGTGAGACGTGGAGCAAAATTCAGGAGAAAGGATTGTGAAGTGAAAGGTAAGACATCTAGTACTCAATCCTTAAGTAGATCTAGGAAATGCATTAGTAGTCTGTTCTATTTTTTCTAGACTCACTTTGAGCTGGGGAGATCCTGCTCGCGTCCGCTCGAGTGGATTGTCCGATAACAGTGGTTATGTTCACATTCACATTAGTATTTTCATTGGAATGAAAGAGAGAATTGGTTGGAGTAACTCTATACATATTGGCCATTGGGATTACTGATGGGGAAAGAGAATTAGGTGAAGGTGACAATCTAAATTACAAGGAATTGTAGCTAGAGTTTTACCCCCTAGCTTGTGCAAATGAGCACCTACTAAGGAGAAGGGACTCCTTAGTAGCAATTCAGTAAATTGTAAATTAAAGTGCTGAAACAATAATGTAAATTACTCTAAACATGTGCATGAAACAGAAAAACAAGATATAAAGAATGGCTTTTGTATTAATTTTACCTCCAATGTGAAGGTTGGTGAAGCTCTTGCAATGGTCCAAGAGGGTTTCTCCAAGCTCCAACTTGCTCCTTCTCTTTCTCCAAATGATGGGAATGGGCCAAAAGGGTCTCTCAAGGTGAAAGTAGCTCAAGGGTGAGCTAGGGTTTCAAGAGAGATTTTGGCAGAGTAAGGGTATACTTGATTGTGGATATGGAATAAGGGGGTCTCCATCACCTATTTATAATTTTTTGGTGGTGGAGTGTTGGCCCATGGTTTTGGGAACCATATGGTTTAGGGCAGCTGTATAGGGTTTTTTTCCTCCTTTTCCTCATTATTTTATATTTTTTATTCCCTTTTTAGAGGGATTTTGCTGTTTTTAGAGGAATTTTGGATATTTTTGGAGGAAAAGGGGGTTTTTTAGCCTTTTTGAGACTTTTTGATGGTTTTGTGGCCTTTTGGAGGCTCTTTAGTAGGATTTTTAGGGTTTTTAAGGGAAATATGGTAGGAAAATGGACAAATGAGCCATGTAAGGAGGTAGATGAGGTAGTGGACACTTTTTGGGTGTTAACAGATTGCCCCCTGATGTGTGAGGGCGGGAGCTCATCGTATGGCCGATGGACATCATAAGTCATATATGGTTTTCCTGGGGTATGGAGAAGAGAAGAAACAAACTGAAGCCGGAACAACAATCCCGAACAAACTGCAAGAACTAAAAGTACATAACCTCAATAATGGATGAGGAATCATCTGATCATATGGACGAGGCGGGCATTCCCATAATATAACATAATAATAACAATGGGGTCCAAAACATGGGGACCTGACATATACATAGCCTCAAACAAAGAATGAGGCAGCATCTCAATATATGGATGAGGCGGGCATTCCCATGCTCGTATCAAGATACATAAAAAGAACTGTGAGGCCCGAAAAGAGGGACCTATAAGATACATAGAGAACCACTGTGTACATCATAAGGGTCCAGAGGGGACACAAATCTGGGACATACTGCTGGGCTGACCATGTCTGAGCTGAAGAACTGATACACTGGAACAATCAACAATGCTACTGAGTGTGGTACCAAAGGAACGGATGAGCTGCTGGATCATAGTGACAAGGGTCACACTCGCAATGGTACACTGAACTGGAACTGAACTGGGTACTGAAGGAAGCATATAACTGGATGGCTTCCGAATACAATCGCCAACGCAGCCCGGACATCCACGGGAACATATAACTGGGTGTTCCAAAGTGACTCACCAATGTGTCGGAGAGGCAATGATGACTCCTCCCAAAATGGTCCGTAGGCACTCACCACAGATGGTGATGGGTCCAAGGCGCAGGGGCCTCTGGAATAGAGGGGTTGTCGTCGACAGAGGGAGACCTGCAACTATCAAGGCAATGATGTTTCCTTGACAGGAGCGCGAGGTGGAGAACCGAAATGTGATAGTACTGATGGTAGGACTGACAAATTGGGGGGACAACTGGGCAAGTAGAGTGGGTGGACTCAAACTTCCTTTGTTCAGAGTATGATAACGGGGATGATCGGGAAGCATATGAAACTGACTGATGGGAAAGGGATCATAGCTGTATTGGATCTGGGAGGGGGACTGCGCTGAGGGAGACTCAAGCTAGGGTAAAATGGCAGGAGACTGCAGAATACTCTGAACAAAGGCGACCTGATTGGGGTGCTGCCGAGATGATCGATCAGAGTGCCAAGAGGCACGGGGGGACTTCTTCATGGGTTAGGGAACTAGAAGAAGTGTGTATAAAATGGTACTGTCGTGTGGATTTATACGAGCCTAGGACAGTTCATGCTCATGATGGATTTCATATTTAAGGAGTCTGAAAGCGATAAGAAGACTCTGAAATGATGGACTGGTACTGTCATGTGGATTTGTACGAGCCCAGGACAGTTCATGCTCATGGTTGCTTTCAATTTTAGAGAGTCTCAAAGTGATAAGAAGACTCCAGGGGGTTTCTTTTCTGTGTGCTAGTCTCCAAGGCCCAAAGAAGCATAAAAGGATTCAATGAAGAACTCTTCTAGCCGGTGTGACTAGAGTATTCCTTTTTCGTAATTAGTCTACCAGGTCCGGAAAAGGGTTAAACTTATACCAGATAGACGCCCTTTCAGGTACTTTAACGAGCATGAAAGGAAGCAAGATTGCTCAACGATCTTTTCATTGTTTTAGGAGTCAGAAAAGAGCTTAACAGAAACTCCCTAAGTGCCTTTTTCGTAAAGGAGTTGTCCGGCCCGAAAAAGGGATAAAATTATACCGAACAAAAGGAATGGCCAGGAAAGGAGGAAGTGTTCAATCAAGGGACAGTTATGATGACTAAGGACGAGGGTGGGGGGGGAACAATGGTGGGCCTCCTTGCGGGGTAATGAATGGTGGAAAAATAATGAAATATTTGCAGTATGAGAGGAGTGAATGGCTCATGTAAAAAACATGGAACAATCCGATGGCAGCCGATGTGGCGCGCAAATCGAGGCAGCAAGGTGTCAGGACACAATGTTGAAACTGTATCAAGTGAGAGCGAGAAATGATCTCAAGCATCATCACGAGCATGGAAAAAGGAATCCGATGATATAAAGAGTGTCAAAAAAGGATAATGGCCAATGTGGCACACAAACCGAGGCGACAGGGGGCGTTTTGGAAAAAATACCCGAAAAATCTGGGGGGTGAGAGCGAGAAATGATCTCAAGCATCATCACCGGCTCAGAAAAATGAATCTGATGATATAAGGTATATAAAAAATGGGCTACGGAAGATGTGGCATGCAAACCGGGGCGACAAGGTGTCAGGACACAATGTTGATATTGGTCCTGGTGAGAGCGAGAAATGATCTCAAGCATCATCACGGGCATGGAAATATGAATCCGGCAGTGCAAATGGTGCAAAAAATGGAGGTCATAAGGACTCCAGAATGGTCAAAGGAAATAACTATGCGTATCAAATCAAATCAAATATACAAGTGATACGTGACCTCAAACAATGGTTGAGATCACAAATGTGAAAAAGTGAGCAGGGTTAATGACCTGCCCCCATGCTATGTGCATGGGGTTTGTGATTGTGGATCACATATGTGTTGGTTGGAACGATGGGTTCATTGATGTGCTGAGATAGTGGTGATGGGGGTAGGGTCAAAATGATTGATCATGCCCCTTATCCCAGGGTTGAGGTAATCTATTATGCCCCCTAACTCAGAGGTGCCAACTTGGTGCTCGATGATAGCAGGGTCAATACCAAGCGTTTCGGTGTAGGACCAGGCAAAGACATCGCGGAACTCTTGGGAAAGTTTGTTGTACTCTTCAATCTCAGACTCACTGCAGGAGGCTCCTAAAGTGATGAGTTCAAGGGCACCTCCAGGGGCAGAGTTATCTACGTGGATAACGAGAGAGATGTTGGCCATGTTACCTTCCTCAAAGGCATCAGGAGCAGGAATAGGATCCTTAAACCAGTCGACTTTAGTGGGAAGGAAATCTTTGGACTCAACCGCGAATTGGGTAGCTGTTTTAGAGGAAGATTCTTCTGGGAGGAAATACGAAGGATGGTGCATGTCGTCCCAGGGATAATCCGGGGCAGTCGGAGCTTCTAGGATCTCCTCATCAGTACGGAAAGTTTGGGCCGTCAAATCGGTTGATGAGGGAATGGTAGTTGACGAGATCATGTAAATGGTGTTGACCTCCCCGGATGGGGGTGAGATCGAGGGGTGAATCTCTTCAATGGTGGGTGGTGCCGTCTCAAGATCCAGATTGTTCATATCATAGAGAGTTACTCTGTAATCGGGGAGATCGGGGCAGTGATGTGAGTAATGCCCGTAAACACCGCATATGGCACAAGGGTGGTTAGTGCGCAGGGATTTATCGCGAGGCTTAGGGGTGGGATCTAGTTTGACAACCGGGATATTGGGGTCATCGTCAAGCATCTACATGTGTTCCTGTAATTCCTGTAACTGTGGACATTGATGAGTCACATGGCCTAACTCATCGCACAACAAGCATTTGGGAGGAGCACGAAACACGGGGGGGTTTTTGACTGTCTTGGAAGGTGGTATAGTAGTGTAAGGTTGGGGGCCTCTGCCCCCAGTGGATTTGGGAGGAAGAGGGGGATTCATGGAGAATGAAGGGGTAGCGACACCGGGGGGTGGCTGAGTGGTAGTAGCCATGGGTTGCACCGGTTGGAGGACGACGCTTGGTGTCGGCAGGGGAACGAGAGGTGAAAGATACCAGACAGCTAATCCCAAGGTTAACCCAGGGAGGCTAAGGGTAGCCATGACCGGGGCGCTTACTACTCCCGAGGGAGGGACTAGGAAGGGGATTGTATGGATAGGTGTAACACCAATGTGGCTAGGTACCAGTGGTGGTATAGGAAACAAGGGTGGTTGATTGGTAGGTGTTTGGTTATCGTGGGACAGGGGTACATAAGTTAGACACTTCGAGCGTAGATGACGGGGGAGGAATAGATTGGAAAGTGGATGTCATTGGCGGGTCTGAGTAAACTCCAGGTCCCAAGGAGGAAACAAACGAGGTATCAGCACCACTAATAGGTTGTTCAACCACGGGGAGAACATTTTCGGGTGCAGCGGGGGCATTTGGACCACAGTAGGTGAGTTGGTCAATCTTGACCACGCGTCCATCATGGGGGAACATCATGGTACGAAAGGCAGAGGAAGCTACCACCCGCATAGCATACATGTATCTACGACCGAGTAAGAGGTTGTAATCAAGCTGGGCGTTGATGACCTCTATGTCAATGAGGACGGTTTTTACCACCAAACTGGATGGGGACATTGGCTAGGAGACCTTGGGGCTGAGCCAAACGACCGTCGTAGGCGCGTAATGCAGTGGTGGACTGCTGAAGGGTAGGGGATCCCAACTTCTGCCATACGAATGTAGACATAACGCATGTGGAGGCACCTTCATCGATGATGCATCAATGGATAACAAGATTCCGAACAGAAACAAAAACTTGGAATGCTAAGGTGGAAGGCAGGCGTGGTTCGGACTGATCCGAATCAAATGCCATCAAGTTTGAATCATTTGGGTCAATAGCCACAATGGCTGAGAGTAAAGTCTTGCACTGCGAAGGGTAGTTCTTCAAGACTTCTAACACAGACATGGCTGCGGGAGATTGGGCTAAGTCGTCTACAATGTTGTAGTTTGACGCAGCGCGCGCATTAGGGTTGTTGTTGATACGGCGAAGTGGGAAACGAGGTGCTTTGGAAGCGCCATCTATTGGGGGTGGAGGGATACGTAACGCTTGATCAGTGGGATGAGCGTTAGTGGTTTTATCAGCGGGAGGGGCTTCAGAGGTGGAGCCATATTGGTTCCGACGGGTTTGGAGGTTGACATCAGTGGATGACATCATCAACAAGTGGTGGGTTCCTGAGTCGAACATGTGTTGATCAGGAGCGGCATATGTGATCTGTTGTTGTTGGGGTGGCGCATTGGCTTGGGGGGGAGCCAACGGCTGAGTGTTCACTATGCCTTGGTTTGGTAAGGGGTTTTGCAGCACCAAAGGTGGCTGCTGAGGTTGTGGGGGGTTGGGCGGTGCCTGAGGAGTTGCATGCCCTTGGCGATGGGCATCATCAACCCAAAGCTGCTGGGCTCGCTCTAAGTGTGGGAAATCATGTGTGTAGTGGCCATAGACCCCACAAACAGAACAAGGATGGTTTGTTCGCAAATTGGGGTTTTTAGCTTGCTTGGGCGGGCGATCAGGGTTTTGGTTAGCGGGGACCGCATTATTGTTGTCTGGGGGATTAGCCAGTTCACCACCTTGGTCTGTAGGTTGGTTGTTCCCATGATTACGGCCCTTGCCATGGTTTTGTTGGCCCTGGTTGTGTTGGTTGTTTTAGTTTTGCTGCGGCGTTTGTTGGGCGTATACTTTCCCTTGGGCAGCAGGTGGGTTTTGAGGTTGTGCAGGTGCGAGAGCAGGCTGCAGTGGATGATATGTAGGTGGAGGCTGTGCAGGTGCAACAACCTGAGGGGGTTGCTGATATGGATATGGAGCAGGTTGTGGGTTTTCTGCAGGGGCTTCCTGTGGCGGGTAATAAGCTGGTTTGGCGTGGGAAGGTGCAGGAGCTGGTGTAGCCTGCTGGTGGTAATAGGGCTGAGGTGCGACCAAGGGGGCGTAAGCAGGGGGCGCATGACCGAAGCACTGGGTGGACAGGTGGGTCCATGGGAATGGTGTTGATGTGTCATGGGAGCATACGAGTTGGTTGCTCCAAACTGTGAGGTAGCCCACAAAAGGTCGGGGCCAGGGTTATGACGTGCTATGGAAAAGGGTTGGGGATGCGAAGAAACACGGTCGATGATGACGTCTGCGGCATGGGATGCCCCTGGTGCATCGTGATGGGAGGAATCGCCGTCATGGGCGTCAGGTATAATGGTATAAAGGTAACCCGACTGGGCATAAATGAGGTCAAACTGCTGTGCCTTAAGGATGGCCTCCTCTTCAGACTGGGGTCTTTCGGAAGCTACATCCTTAGCAATAACAGGGAGAAGGGATTTGAGGAACCAATCTAAGAAGATCTGGTCGTCTAGTTTGATCTTGCATAAGCTACGGCGTCGACGCCACTCATGAATGTGGTCCGTGATGTGGGTAGCCGTGTTTTGTCTGCAAGATAGGAGAATCTCAACGCCCGCCTCGTAGCGGACTGGTAATTGGAAGAACTACAGGAAGGTCGAGGCAAGGGAAGTAAAGGTGGCATGGGTCCCATGGGGTTGCTCAATATACCACTTGGCTGCAGAGCCAGTGAAGGTGCGCTGTAACAGACGAAGGCGAACAAAGTTGTCCACTATGGAGTTGGAGGAACACCATAGATGGAAAGACATAATATGGTTTTGAGGGTCCTCACCTGCCTTGCCCTCGAACTTAGGGATGTCAGAGGGGAGCTTGGTAGGCATGTGAGGCCATGCAGGGTCGTGTCAGATAGGATCGTTGGTCAGTCTGGCTAGGTCAGGAAGGTTGAGGCTAGCCATGAATGGCAGACTGGAAGAAGGATGTGACATAGTAGTGGGTTGGACCAAGTTGGGGCCAATGCCCCCAAGTGGAGGGACAAGGTTTGGGATGTTGCCCCCAGGTGGGGGAACTAAGGTATAGGAGGGTCCTGCACCACCATGGGTGGTGTGAGCCACTGATGGAGTGGAGATAGGTATTCCATCTGTTAGCACTCGGATTTTCCTTGGGCTGTATCAAAGAAACCCGAGGTAACCTATTTCAAACCAATCTTTAGACTGAAAGTTGGCCTCCTTCAGCCAGAGAGGGCTCTCTCGGCAAATCTGCCATCCAATGTCACCACGACAGCAGTTTGACAATGAAACTTAAGGGCCAATTTGTAAAATAATAATAATAACTTGTAGGCTTTAAATGAGGTGGCTAGATCAACATGAATAAGATACCATTGGGCAATGGAGTCGAGGAAACAGAAAAATATCAACCCTCAGTCAAACAAATATTTTCATACAAAGGCAAGATAGCTGTCTTGTTACAGTCAATAAGATTTTTGCAGGTGATAGGGAAAGAAATAAAGACAGTCCATTAACAACGGGCATCAATTTTCAGATGAATCCACTGTTAATTTTGGAGAAATAAATGGATACTCAGATGCGGATAAATCGAGGCATAAAAACATGAATCTCAATCTATATGAACGTCCATCTAAGCATAGAAGAAAATGACATAATGAAAGACATAAGGCAGAAATTAAACTTGCACAGGTAGGGAAAGGGAAAGGGTACAGACTGCAATTTTTAAACAGCACATGAATCTTTGAAGAAAAATCTGTTCAATTCTGAGGTCTTTATTAACTTCTGAAGCCCTTCAAAACACCCAGAATGGGTTTCTCCTTACTGAAAATCCAACCCTTTACATTGCAAAAAATGCAAAATTTATACAAAATTTTTCCCTATGAGCAAACCCTAACTGTATTTTTTCTAAAAATAAACCACCGATACTAAAATAACAATCAAATAACTAATCGTTACTTTACAAGAATTAATTTTTAAACTCTAAATGACGGAAAATCTGGAATGTTGTTCTCGGAAACTAAAAGATGGCTGCCAGCTATCTCTATTTATTCACTTCTTCCACCGATATTTAATATTCTGCCACCTGTTGATATTCTGCCTGGAATTTTGGGCTTTCGGAGGCGCTCCATTTCATCGCCACTACTCCATGGATCTCGCAATTCATTTCAGAAAATAATACTGCTGCAAAGATGTTTCAATGCCTTCTCATATCATGAATACCACATTTTGTTGTCACCCGATTTGGTTTAGGAATTACTCCGTAATTAAAATAAAAAACATTGTATAGTGGCACATATATTCCATCACCTCCACGTCCTCTGGGACCCTTTTGAAAGCTTCTTTAGCTTATCGAGCTGTTTGTAGTGCCTCTCCATTTCTTTCTGTCGCGTATGCTTGCATATACTAGCAGTCCATCCATATTTCTTATACATCTTCTGTCTTTTTCTTTTGGGCGAAATGGCGTTAGGGTTTAGAAAGTTTTGACTTTTCGATTAAAAGGAAAAAACAAATGCCGAAAATGGGACCACCTCCCTTTTATAACATTCCCAATGGATGGTATCCGCGCGGGTTTGGAGTGGTTTGCAATACAACTTTTCACGTATCCGGACGCATCAGAAATGGACACGTTGCATGGTGGTTTTTGTTCCGCGACCACTAACCGACGTTATCTCACGAACATGTGAACGACGCGGGATGGATTAGGGACCGTAGATCTTTCTCTCTGACTTTTGGCAAACATCCCATACGATATATCTTGACAGACTTGACGCCCTTGCTATGTCTTCACCTGCCGTATCAATTTCCTTAGCAACATTACTTCTGTCACCAATATTTGAATGCAGAATATAACTGCTTCCAACTTGATATTTTCCATCTTAACTGTAAAAAGTACGTAGCCGAATGGAGGATGGCGTATTCGTTGTAAGGTTGTTGCTTCTGCTTCTTGCTGTCACTTTCAACAACGAGTTCAGCATTGCAATTTTCACAGTGAAAACTATCCTCAGTAAGGCTGATCAGTTGCATGCATTTAAGGCTGAATACCTGCGACTGCAATTAGGACAGATATATTCCTGAAGTGTATTCCTGTCCTCTAGTTCATCTTTCAATCTTTTCTTCCTCCGATGGATTTTGTATCTGACAACATCGTAAGTCTGTGCATAGTCTAAACAACAATAAGAATGTGTATGGAGCTTCAGCTTTTCTTCACCTATAATCCTGTTCACGCCGATAATAGATGAACTCTGACTTTCGAGCTTTACATTCCCTATTTTTATAATTACCACGGCAATTATTATTTGTGACAACCGATGCTTCCTCAACACAAATGTTGTGATCTGAATATAAGGGTTTATCTTTTGATAGCGTCTCTTCATAGACTCTAATGTCTTCGGCTTCGGCATTTTTAGGGTTCTCTCCAAGTATTGTTGAGACCAAAGAAGTTCTACCTTCAGCAGTATTACCAAGAACATCAAAAAAAAACCCCAATCGAGACATCAAGATGAATGTTTGGATATTGTAATTCTTTATGCTTTCAGGACTGTCAATGATTTAACTGATCTTCTTCGAGGTACTCATTGACGATCGATTGATTCCCTAACCTCTCCTTCCTGGACTTTTGATATTTAAAAGATACCTGGGCACACATTTGTTTCTGAGAGACGGTCTTTTGGGGTGTTGTATACATCTGCTAAAAACAAAACTCTACAAGTCGATGGATCTACTTTGCGAAAATAACTTCCTCAATTGCAAAGGCTCTGTGATTTTCATTTTTAACTCTGAAAGTTTATCTCATATGCATAGCGGATCATTTCTTTCCACTCTTTATATATTCCAATACCTTCAATTTAAGCCAAGCAACGAAGGAATGAGAGGCTTTAAGCCTCGGCGCTAGAGTGATGGAGGATATATGTGGTCTTCTCGGCTCGGTGCTTGGTCCTGTGGTGAGCCCTCGGTGTTGGATGTTCCAGCATATGATATGGTATTTAACTCTATGGACTGGGCGATTGCACTCAAATTCTACAGGATTTATACCGCATGCTGCAGCTGGATATGAAATAGCGAGAAATCGTAACTCCATCAGAGCCGATTGTGTCAAGACACTGATCCTTTCGGTTTTTCCACTGTCATCATATATACATTGTCACGACCTCTCCCTTTGTATGCCAAATTAAGCTTGAAGAAATGCCCGGATGTGCCACGTTTGGCTTCAATGCGCTTTTATATATGTTTCTAATCTCATCCTTTATCCCATATGCAATAGAAACAAACTGCCCTCTTTCTTTATATATCCTTTTGCTTCCGATGTATACTGAGTAACAAGAAAAAGAGAGATTCTCGTTCATGGCGCTTGGAATGTGGAGACTATGTTGGTCCTTGACTCGGCTCTAGTCATTTGACAAGCCCTCGGTGCTGGGCATCATATCTTTTGCTCCAGTTTCTAATTAGCATTCGGGTTCATTATAAGAATCAAAGTCTCCTTTGTAAGAATGTGGTCATGGGCTATATTATTTCATATAAAAATTAAAAGTGCTTTGCCTCTTAACTTTTGACTTTGGCTAAAGTCTCTTTTGAAAATCCTCTAAGTCCCTTATAGAAACATAAAATTTGAACATAGGCTCATGACCAAAATTTATTTTATTTTTATTTAAACAATCTTCCTTTCGTAATATTGGTATAGTACCGTCGAGGACAAAATGCTTCTTTCTTGGCCAAGTTTAAAACCATCATGCAAACTGATCTGTTTTGCGCCATCAATGTTGCCAGAAGATAATTAACCAAAATTTTTACTGAGTGCCAACAACTGGCTCCTACTGGGGATGCTGTCCTCCCAGCGAGGCAGCAAAGAACACCGTAGACCATGTGCCTGACCATTGGGCGGCTCCCAATCCTGAAAACTGCAACCTGTAACCTGTATCCTGTATCCAGTCCTCCATCCAAAACTGTAACCGAAAACCTCTTAACTATAGAAAACTGAAAACTCACATGCTGAAACTGAACTGAAGACAATACTGTACATACTGAAGACTGCTTGCCTGGAAAACTTATTTCTCCTACCTACCCTACCTTTAGAATGTCAAAGAATTTCCATCAATCAAGTAATTCGGAAACACCAATAAAGCCAATCCATTAGGTTTCCAAACAATCTAACTCCTTTGCCGTGTTCAAAATAAGCCAATAACAGAAAATATGACAGTATAGGCAACCACTGATAATCTTTATTCTCAAAATAAAAACCCAGCTGCAAATCGAAACTGAGAAATTTCTTCATATACTCAAGTATAGGATCAAAAAAGATACATTTTATTTGAAGTACCTTTGGATTTTTTGCAACTTGACGGGAGAGTTGGAATATTTTTTCTTTCTTAACATTCTTTTCCACAAATGAATGATTATCCTCATAATCTAATGCCTCCTCAAATAGCAAACACTCTGCAAGGTCATTAAATATGACAGCTCTATCTTTTTGATGAAAGAAACTGGTGTCTAATAGATGCTTTTCTTGCGGAGAATCATCATCACTAATGGATTCTTTCAAAAGATATTCATTACTGTCACCATTTAATTTCAGATTCACATGCCCAAAAATGGAAGAAGATTGACTTACATATTCCGGAATATGTGAACACTGCAAATCTGTATAAGCAGGTGTCGTAGCATGACTCTGCAGGAGCTGATCTATTTCTTCTTCTGTTAAAAGAGGAGGTGGCTTGTGCATTTTCTGAATCAAACAACTATCATTTTCCTTCTCTTCTGCAGATTGATGCTGAGTGCATTCTTCATTTGTATATAAAGAAGTAGATGAATCATTATTTGTTTCTGAATAGAGCTCATGGGAATCTACTTTTATTTCTCCATTGACTTTATCTACAGCTAGCTTCTCTTGATCATCATGGCTATGGACTTGCGAAGAAAAATGATAAAATATTTCAGACATGTCTTCATCATTCATACCTTCCAGATCTTCGTCAATATTTTCAAGATATTGTATGAAACCCTCAAACTGATCACAACAGTTTTCCACTAAAGATAAAGCTGGAAAATCTACTGTATAATGCTCATAAAATGCTATGTGAAAATCTTTTAAAGAAAACAAGCTACCAGGTCTTAAACTTTCATACCAATCCCTTGCTTTTCCTTCTAAAGAAGCCATGAACATCTTCATCAGACAGTCCTCATGAAACCTAATCTTCAGCTTGTGTATATGCGCATGAAATTTGATTAAATGTAAAGCAGCATTATCACTATTTTCATCTCTGAATTTAGGCAAATAAGACTGCCAATCTATTTTAGGAATTTGATTCGGAAAACCGGGAATATGAGACCTGCTCATAGGAGCATACCTTCTTAATAACGAGGCCATCTCGAAATACTGGAGCTGTAGATTCTGATATGAAAACTGAGGAGACTAGCCTGTGAACCAATGCAAAACTAGATTTCTTTAATGTGGAGTCGCCATGAAATTTCTGAAAACTGGATTCTTTGGAGATGGAGTCGCCAGGTGAAAGATGCACAGCCTGTTTGATATATGACCGTTGTTCACCATCAACAATCAAATCTGCAACTTTGTCGTTCATACCCAGGGAAAATGAAACCCTCGTTCCCCGGCAACGGCGCCAAAATGTTAGCACTCCGGATTTTCCTTGGGCTGTATCAAAGAAACCCGAGGTAACCTATTTCAAACCAATCTTTAGACTGAAAGTTGGCCTCCTTCAGCCAGAGAGGGCTCTCTCGGCAAATCTGCCATCCAATGTCACCACGACAGCAGTTTGACAATGAAACTTAAGGGCCAATTTGTAAAATAATAATAATAACTTGTAGGCTTTAAATGAGGTGGCTAGATCAACATGAATAAGATACCATTGGGCAATGGAGTCGAGGAAACAGAAAAATATCAACCCTCAGTCAAACAAATATTTTCATACAAAGGCAAGATAGCTGTCTTGTTACAGTCAATAAGATTTTTGCAGGTGATAGGGAAAGAAATAAAGACAGTCCATTAACAACGGGCATCAATTTTCAGATGAATCCACTGTTAATTTTGGAGAAATAAATGGATACTCAGATGCGGATAAATCGAGGCATAAAAACATGAATCTCAATCTATACGAACGTCCATCTAAGCATAGAAGAAAATGACATAATGAAAGACATAACGCAGAAATTAAACTTGCACAGGTAGGGAAAGGGAAAGGGTACAGACTGCAATTTTTAAACAACACATGAATCTTTGAAGAAAAATCTGTTCAATTCTGAGGTCTTTATTAACTTCTGAAGCCCTTCAAAACACCCAGAATGGGTTTCTCCTTACTGAAAATCCAACCCTTTACATTGCAAAAAATGCAAAATTTATACAAAATTTTTCCCTATGAGCAAACCCTAACTGTATTTTTTCTAAAAATAAACCACCGATACTAAAATAACAATCAAATAACTAATCGTTACTTTACAAGAATTAATTTTTAAACTCTAAATGACGGAAAATCTGGAATGTTGTTCTCGAAAACTAAAAGATGGCTGCCAGCTATCTCTATTTATTCACTTCTTCCACCGATATTTAATATTCTGCCACCTGTTGATATTCTGCCTGGAATTTTGGGCTTTCGGAGGCGCTCCATTTCATCACCACTACTCCATGGATCTCGCAGTTCATTTCAGAAAATAATACTGCTGCAAAGATGTTTCAATGCCTTCTCATATCATGAATACCACATTTTGTTGTCACCCGATTTGGTTTAGGAATTACTCCGTAATTAAAATAAAAAACATTGTATAGTGGCACATATATTCCATCACCTCCACGTCCTCTGGGACCCTTTTGAAAGCTTCTTTAGCTTATCGAGCTGTTTGTAGTGCCTCTCCATTTCTTTCTGTCGCGTATGCTTGCATATACTAGCAGTCCATCCATATTTCTTATACATCTTCTGTCTTTTTCTTTTGGGCGAAATGGCGTTAGGGTTTAGAAAGTTTTGACTTTTCGATTAAAAGGAAAAAACAAATGCCGAAAATGGGACCACCTCCCTTTTATAACATTCCCAATGGATGGTATCCGCGCGGGTTTGGAGTGGTTTGCAATACAACTTTTCACGTATCCGGACGCATCAGAAATGGACACGTTGCATGGTGGTTTTTGTTCCGCGACCACTAACCGACGTTATCTCACGAACATGTGAACGACGCGGGATGGATTAGGGACCGTAGATCTTTCTCTCTGACTTTTGGCAAACATCCCATACGATATATCTTGACAGACTTGACGCCCTTGCTATGTCTTCACCTGCCGTATCAATTTCCTTAGAAACATTACTTCTGTCACCAATATTTGAATGCAGAATATAACTGCTTCCAACTTGATATTTTCCATCTTAACTGTAAAAAGTACGTAGCCGAATGGAGGATGGCGTATTCGTTGTAAGGTTGTTGCTTCTGCTTCTTGCTGTCACTTTCAACAACGAGTTCAGCATTGCAATTTTCACAGTGAAAACTATCCTCAGTAAGGCTGATCAGTTGCATGCATTTAAGGCTGAATACCTGCGACTACAATTAGGACAGATATATTCCTGAAGTGTATTCCTGTCCTCTAGTTCATCTTTCAATCTTTTCTTCCTCCGATGGATTTTGTATCTGACAACATCGTAAGTCTGTGCATAGTCTAAACAACAATAAGAATGTGTATGGAGCTTCAGCTTTTCTTCACCTATAATCCTGTTCACGCCGATAATAGATGAACTCTGACTTTCGAGCTTTACATTCCCTATTTTTATAACTACCACGGCAATTATTATTTGTGACAACCGATGCTTCCTCAACACAAATGTTGTGATCTGAATATAAGGGTTTATCTTTTGATAGCATCTCTTCATAGACTCTAATGTCTTCGGCTTCGGCATTTTTAGGGTTCTCTCCAAGTATTGTTGAGACCAAAGAAGTTCTACCTTCAGCAGTATTACCAAGAACATCAACAAAAACCCCAATCGAGACATCAAGATGAATGTTTGGATATTGTAATTCTTTATGCTTTCAGGACTGTCAATGATTTAACTGATCTTCTTCGAGGTACTCATTGACGATCGATTGATTCCCTAACCTCGCCTTCCTGGACTTTTGATATTTAAAAGATACCTGGGCACACATTTGTTTCTGAGAGACGGTCTTTTGGGGTGTTGTATACATCTGCTAAAAACAAAACTCTACAAGTCGATGGATCTACTTTGCGAAAATAACTTCCTCAATTGCAAAGGCTCTGCGATTTTCATTTTTAACTCTGAAAGTTTATCTCATATGCATAGCGGGTCATTTCTTTCCACTCTTTATATATTCCAATACCTTCAATTTAAGCCAAGCAACGAAGGAATGAGAGGCTTTAAGCCTCGGCGCTAGAGTGATGGAGGATATATGTGGTCTTCTCGGCTCGGTGCTTGGTCCTGTGGTGAGCCCTCGGTGTTGGATGTTCTAGCATATGATATGGTATTTAACTCTATGGACTGGGCGATTGCACTCAAATTCTACAGGATTTATACCGCATGCTGCAGCTGGATATGAAATAGCGAGAAATCGTAACTCCATCAGAGCCGATTGTGTCAAGACACTGATCCTTTCGGTTTTTCCACTGTCATCATATATACATTGTCACGACCTCTCCCTTTGTATGCCAAATTAAGCTTGAAGAAATGCCCGGATGTGCCACGTTTGGCTTCAATGCGCTTTTATATATGTTTCTAATCTCATCCTTTATCCCATATGCAATAGAAACAAACTGCCCTCTTTCTTTATATATCCTTTTGCTTCCGATGTATACTGAGTAACAAGAAAAAGAGAGATTCTCGTTCATGGCGCTTGGAATGTGGAGACTATGTTGGTCCTTGACTCGGCTCTAGTCATTTGACAAGCCCTCGGTGCTGGGCATCATATCTTTTGCTCCAGTTTCTAATTAGCATTCGGGTTCATTATAAGAATCAAAGTCTCCTTTGTAAGAATGTGGTCTTGGGCTATATTATTTCATATAAAAATTAAAAGTGCTTTGCCTCTTAACTTTTGACTTTGGCTAAAGTCTCTTTTGAAAATCCTCTAAGTCCCTTATAGAAACATAAAATTTGAACATAGGCTCATGACCAAAATTTATTTTATTTTTATTTAAACAATCTTCCTTTCGTAATATTGGTATAGTACCGTCGAGGACAAAATGCTTCTTTCTTGGCCAAGTTTAAAACCATCATGCAAACTGATCTGTTTTGCGCCATCAATGTTGCCAGAAGATAATTAACCAAAATTTTTACTGAGTGCCAACACCATCTACGGGAATAGGTGCGGTGAGGGGAACGGTAGATGTGGGCCCCATTGAGGGCATACCCACAGCGGGTGTGGTAACTGGTGTAGTGGTGGATGGGCCACCAATGGTCCCTACCAAGAAAGGAGTGGAAGTCATGCCAGCCATGGGGCTAGTAGGGGCAGTATAAATGGGGTTCTCAGACTCTTCTTCAGAATCGGAGGTAAAGTAGGGGGCGTCAATATCGGGTGACAGAGTCCTATGTCGTTGACGAGTGGAATCAAGTGACAAGGCTCGAGATCGATGATAAGTGGTATCAAGGGATGATGATCTGTTTCGATTACGGGTGGTGTCAAGTGAACCGTGTTGTGGGGGATCGCCCCTGAGGCACCGAGAATGTCTCGGGGACTCAATGGTGACAGATGGTGTCAAATCTCTGTGGGTTTAGGTGAGTAAAAAATAGCTCAAAAATCCTAATGCAACTGAGTGTGCAGAAGGAGAGCTCAAAAACAAGGCACTCAAGCCAACAACCAACTCAAAACACCTACTGTAACAGCTGTGCTACAATAAGTGGAGTACCAACAAAATGGTCAGAATACCAACAAGCAGCAGGTTTCCTAAAAATAAAAAATGGTGGACTCACTAGACCAAAAGGAGGTAAGGGAGCATGCAAACACCTAACTAAAAAGTATTCTGACTCAACTAGACAAATCCTCTGCAAGGTGATGAAATCCAAGTCAGACAATATGAATAGGAAAGCCAAGTGGCTAAGATGTCCCCCTACTGGGAGGGACACTGGGTAGTCAATCCTAGAAGAATGGAAACTAAGATACCCCGTTCATGACACGTCCAGAAAGGTGAATCTGCCGTTTGGTCCTTTTACCGCAATACCCGTATACAGGGATATCCTGAGAACTGCGAAAGGTAGCCCTTCAGTTACTGAATGGAGTGCGGTATTCCACTCAGGCCTCCGGAACCAGTCTCACAACTTCAACCCTCCTAGGGGAGAGGCCCTCTGGTAAACTGTTTGTGACCGTGCCAAAAAGTACTAGGGGATTTTGGTTCCCTAATTGGACAACAGCTATGTATCAAGTGTAAGTAACCGAGGGGTGTTATTGTAAGCCTATCCCCCCGATCCTACCTAACTACAAAGATTCTTTTGTGTTCCCCAAGTGGGGTTAAAATATTGGTTGAGTTAGATAGTTTTTAAAGGCTCACTTGAATTATGTGACAGAGTGTGTGCTCGTGAGATAATGATGAACCCAAGTAGAAAGTGCCACTTTGGAGGGCAACTTTCTATCTAGCAATAACAATACAGAAATTAACTTTTAAAATGCACAATTTTCTTTTTCCAATTTAAAATGCTAAAAATGAAAAAACGGTTCTGTAAATGAAACAGAAATAAAAACTGCAGAAAAATGCTGTAAGAAAGGGTGGCTGCAGGTAGGACAGAGGGCTGTCCTGGGGCAGAAAATAGTGCAGCAAAGTTCTGGGTTCAAAACAGAGAAAAAGGGAGAAAACAGACCGCGGGTTTTGGGCAAATCTGAGCGGTCGGACCGCGAAAATCAACTGAACAGTCATAGGCGGGTTGCGGGTTTTGGGCTGAAAAACGCAGTCGGTACGCAGGAAAAATGACCAAAGGCGCTGGCGGGTTGCGGGAAACTGGCCGAAAGCCGCAGGCGGGACGCAGGAAAGACGCTGAAAGGCATTGGCAGGTTGTGGGAAACTGGCCGAAAGCCGCATGCGGGATGCAGGAAAAATGCCTAAAGGCACCGGCGGGTTGCGGGAAACTGGCCCAAAGCCGCAGGCGGGACGCAGAAAACAGGGTAATAGCCGTAGTTAGACCGTCCCAAACAGGCTAATAGCCACGGCCGGATCGCAGGTAAGAGATTGAAAACGACCGACAGGTCGCCAGAAACAATCTGAGAGCCACGGTCGGGTCGCAGGTATGTGCCTGAAAAAACGCGGTATACGACGACTGAAAGGGACAGCCGAACAGAAAAAAGATTTAAAAATTATAACCAGAAATTCAAACCTAGGGGAGTCGCCAAAACTGTAGCTAGGGTTTTACCCCTAGCTTGTGCAAATGAGCACCTACTAAGGAGAAGGGACTCCTTAGTAGCAGTTCAGTAAATTGTAAATTAAAGTGCTGAAACAATAATGTAAATTACTCTAAACATGTGCATGAAACAGAAAAACAAGATATAAAGAATGGCTTTTGTATTAATTTTACCTCCAATGTGAAGGTTGGTGAAGCTCTTGCAATGGTCCAAGAGGGTTGCTCCAAGCTCCAACTTGCTCCTTCTCTTTCTCCAAATGATGGGAATGGGCCAAAAGGGGCTCTCAAGGTGAAAGTAGCTCAAGGGTGAGCTAGGGTTTCAAGAGAGACTTTGGCAGAGTAAGGGTATACTTGATTGTGGATATGGAATAAGGGGTCTCCATCACCTATTTATAGTTTTTTGGTGGTGGAGTGTTGGCCCATGGTTTTGGGAACCATATGGTTTAGGGCAGCTGTATAGGGTTTTTTCCTCCTTTTCCTCATTATTTTATATTTTATATTCCCTTTTTAGAGGGATTTTGCTATTTTTAGAGGAATTTTGGATTTTTTTTTAGGAAAAGGGGTTTTTTAGCCTTTTTGAGGCTTTTTGATGGTTTTGTGGCCTTTTGGAGGCATTTTAGACCTTTTGGAGGCTCTTTAGTGGGATTTTTAGGGTTTTTAAGGGAAATATGGTAGGAAAATGGACCAATGAGCCATGTAAGGAGGTAGATGAGGTAGTGAACACTTTTTGGGTGTTAACGGGAATCTAAATATAATTATGATGATGGGGAACTAAATGGGTAGGAAGGAATATAAGTGTTCTATTCTCACACATTAAGGAGGACTAACAACATGACTAGGAATCCTAAGAGTGGGATCTTGTTGCGAGGATATTTGAATGCAAATATAGATAGCAAAGCTCAAATCCCAAAATGGCTTGGTGAGGGCCATAGATATAGGTACAGACAAATGACTTATCATTTCCCTAAAATATCTTCATCATTTATTAAATTTTGAAGGTAATGGAAGGAAGAAGAAGAATACATGTTGAAGCATGTTCATTTTAAAATCTTTTTCTTGTTCATACTTGCTAGCTTGATGCTCCTTAATCTCTCCAAAATACCAACGCATAATCAAATCTATACCTTTATTATTCGTTCATTTCATAAAAACTAATGAAATAGTTTGAAATTGAGATCCTATTGCCTACCAAAATAATAACAGACCATTGAGGGGAGATTTAATCTATTTGTATTAAATCATAGATGAATTAGAATGATTACAACATTTTCATTTGAAACATTGACATCATCGTCCATTATCCATGTTCACTCCTTCACCCTTTAGTGTTTCATCACCTAAATTCATAAGTGAATAAAGTCTCATGCAATTTCTTGAGTGCTTCCACACTCTCCAAATCATCCTCCTAAGTCCTACATCAAATTATTTCTTATATAGCTTTGTATTGTAAGAAACTCAACATGGGATGAAAATTCCCAATTAGTTTAGCTTTTCATACTTTTCATTGGACTTTATCTCCATAATTTTAAGAATTTCATGTTTATTTGAGGTTTTCACACATACAATACACATTTCATGTATTTTCCTTCACTTGAGGTTCTTGGTGACTTAATCTTATCTCATAATAGGTAACTCAATGATTGTGGTTACCCCTTTTAGAGCCTTATCAATCACCTCTTGAACCTTTCTTCTAGGAAAGTAGAGGTTAGTCGATTAAAGAGTGTCTCTTTTTAGTTCTTCATCTCAATGTTCATGTTGCAGGTGAACTTAGTATATGCTTCCTTCCTTCACATTTAAGGGTGTTAAATATTGTGATAACAAATGTAAAATTTCAATACATTGTGAATGTCTAAGAGGTATGAGAGGCACAATCTTGATGGATAATTGTGCAATTGCTATCTCAAACAATATCTCTAACATGGAATAATAATAGGGGTCCAAATTAATTATCATTAATTCTAATTTATACTTAATAAAATTCAAGCGCAATGTGGGTGCAAGAGGTGAATCAATAACACAAAGAAGTAATGTGAAAATAAACACCCTAGAAAACAAAAATGACTCACTAGGGATAAAGGATAGATATTAAAAAATGTTGTAAAAGATAAAGAAAAACTCTTTCAAATATTCCTTAACAAGTGGTATTGAAAGGACCAATAGTTGGGAAGAAGTAGAAAGTCAAAGAAGGGCCTTCCAAACATGCCAATTTATTAGATGTTAGGTCCACAATCAACATGAGTGAAGATATGAATGAGCATGTTGTAGTGAAGGACACTGAGAGAAACTCTAGTTGGTCGATTAGATGCTATCCCTCTTGTGAGAGTCACTTGGGTAGGTACCTAAAGATGGGCCATTGAGATACCTCTTCATGGGTTCATGAAACAATTTACCTTGCTTTCAAGATAAAATCAAATGATTAAGGGATAATTAATATGAGATAGCTAGGAGTCTTAATCAAATTTTTGATTCCAACTTGAAATTATCCATTATGAAGGGCATGCTTGCAGCTGGATGGTTTTTGAACCGCACCCAATAAGAAGGGTTTTAGGCTCCCTAAAAGTCAAAAACCATGTTCAAAATATGAAATATTGTGTTAAATTATTTGGATACCTATCCCCACAATCCTAACCTATCTAAAATATTAATTTGATTCCTCAAGCGAGGATTTTAGTTGGTTATCTTAAGTGTTTATTTTAAGTCTCAACTTGGTGTCATGAACTAAGCAAGGATAATTTTAGGGGCAAAATTTAGCCCATGGGCTATGCTTCCATGTTTTTTTCTAAAAAAAGATTCGCTAATTTGCAGTTTTTGAAGCCCCATTTCGCCCAATTTTGATGGGGTAAACTTTTTCACTCTAAAAATCACCAAATTATTATATAAACTATATAAAATCCTTAGAATCTGAAATAATTTTAGAAAAATATCGCCAAATATTTTATAGTTGACATTTTAAGAATTGGTAAGATTCGTCAAGGTTTATACACTTTTAAATAAGTATGGGTCCTTAAAATTATCCCCTGAAACTAAGCGTTGTTTGAGTTAAGGTGTTATGTGCGTGCACAAATGGTGTGTACAACAATAAGATTTCATGAAAAGTAAATGTTAGAATTATACAGTGATGAAAGAAAATAATTAGAATGCTTAGTACTCAAGAATTAATTATTTTTTTTCTTCACAAAAAAAAGCACTTTTAATGTTAACACCCAAAAATTGCTCACTAGCTCATCTCCCTAGTCACATAACCCATTTGTCCACTTTTCCTACATTTTTGGCCTCCAAAACCCCAAAAAACCACAAATTGGTATCCAAATGGGAAAGAAATCATTATTTCCCTCCTCAATTAATGAAAATCCTCCAAAAAGGGATAAAATCCCATAAAAAATGGTCAAAATCCCCAAAAAAGAAAAAGGGAAAAAGTCAAAATAAAATAAAAAAGAGGAAAATTCAAAATACCACTAGCCAATACTATTGGTTTCCCAAACCCATGGGTCAATACTTCACCACCCAAAATCACTATAAAAAGGTGATGATGGAGGCCCCCCATTTCATATACATCCATGATCACTCTTCACACCCTTATGCTGCCAAATTTCCTGCAACACTCTAGCCTACCCTTTTGAGCTTTTGTGCCCATCTAGTTGAATCTTGGCCACCCATTTGAGAATTTGGAGAAGAGAAAGGAACTCTGGAGACCCGACGGGCTACTCTTCCTACTGCTGCGAAGGTCCCTATCACCTCGTCTTCTGAGGTAACCATTATTGCAAACCCTTGTATTCCATATAATATAAAGATACAAATTCTATTCATGGGTTCCTCTTGATCTGTCATTTAATTGCAATAGTTAGATTTATTTTCTATTTTTATTGGCACATATAATTTGTTTATTATCTAGTTTTTATCCATGTTTATGAACTGATACTAAGGGTTACATAATCCTTAGTAGGTTCTCTTTAGCACGAGCTAGTGTGAAAACACTAGCTACAGTTTTGGCGACTCCATTAGGGATCAAACAGGTTTGTTGACGCCACTGGGTTCAATCTCTGCAGATTTATGGTTTCAGTTGACCACCCTTCCTGTTTGTTTTTCATTTTATCTCGCTTGGTTTGTTTTATTTTTGGAAGATTTGTAAATCTGGGCCGTGATCCCCACCAGATCTCTCCATTTCAAGTCAGATCTATGCCCTACCTTCACTTTGCTAGAATTTTGAGGCTGGTTTTGTAACGGATATAGCTTTCATGCTATTAATCGGAAATATGACATATATATGTCAAATCAAACCCCATAAAAGTTCCGATCCAATGTAACTGGTATGGTCGAAATATGATTATCCAGTAAAAAGATATCCTCTCTGCAATATTTTCATCCGTGCGGAAAATTCCTGAAAAAGTGCAGATTTGAAAAGAAGATATCTTTGCTTCCTGGAATCGGTTTTGACTGGTTTTTTTCTCTTTAGATCATTTTTATTCCAAGAAGAATTCTGATCTATATTTTGTTTTTAAAAATTATGTATAGAATGTTACATAAATTAGTCTAGGTTTTGCTGCAACATTTGCATTTTTTTTCAAGCAATTAGTTTTTACATTTGAAAAAAAAAAGTTAAAATTTTTATTTCAGTCTCAGTTGTTTATTTCAGCATTTACTATCTAGCGATATTGGGTTCACACCACTTGTTCATACACACTCTCCCCATAATTCAAGAGATACTTAAAATAGGCTTAATTAAACTCACTTTAACCCCCTTTGGGGAACACAAAAAAAATTCTATAGCTATGTAGGACATTGGGGTTAGGCATCCAAATAACACCCCCTTTGTCATTCACATTTGAGACATAGTTGTTGTCCATTAGGGATCCAAAATCCCCTATTAATTAATGGTACGGTTTACACCGATTTGTTGGAGGGCCTCTACCTTAGGAGGGAAAGTAGCAAAATTGGTTCCAGAAGTATGATTGGAATGTTGCACTCCATTCTATACTGAAGGACACCAACTCGTTGTTCTCATTGTGAATATTGGCACCCATACTGGGTGTCTGATGGCCAAAGAACTGAATCTGCCATACACCTTTCCGGACATTCCATGAACGGGGTATCTTAGTTTCCATTCTTCTAGGTCTCTTTTACCCAGAGTCCCTCTCGGTAGAGGGATATCCTTTATTGATTTGGTTCGAAATTTCATATTTCCTTACTGCGAATTTCATCGCCCTGCAGGGGATACGATTTGTGTGAGATTACATATCTCTTAGATAGGTTTTTTCATGCTCCTATACCCCCATTAGATAAGTGAGTCTACCTTTTTATTTCTAGTAGTGTTGCTTGTTGGTATTTTGACCATTTCATTAACCTCTCTACTTGTTGTAGCACGTTGTTGCAACACGTGTTTTGAGCATTGTTTTTGGCCTGAGTGCCATCTTTTTTGAGCTCTCTCTTTGCACACACGGTTGCACTAGGATTTTTGAGCATTTTATTCACCACAACCCCTCAACACTTTTACACCTATCACCATTGATTCACCTAGACACTCTTGTCTCCTATGGGGACTATCCCCGTAGCATGGTCCACTTGGCCCCACTCATCACAGATGCACATCATCATCACCGGATCTTCATCCCGACACCCCTTATTTTACTTCTGATTTTGAGTCAGATTTACCCATATACACAACTTCATCTAACCCCAAGGCCAACACGAACCCCAACACCTTTTATGGAGGGATTTTTGGTGGTGGTTCCACCACTAGCCCAGCCACCAATTCAGCATATATCCCTGCTATGCCATCTACAGGACCTACACCTAGCATTTCAGTCACTACCTCCATACCCACTAGTAGCGGATCTATTCTGACCACCATCCCTTTGGTCACCAGTAGTACTTGGGGGCACAGGCCCTTCCTACACGATCCCGCGACCATTTACAGGTGGTCCCTTGATCCCCGTTATGAATCACGCCACTGGCCCATGCCTCGGTGGAGGTGGCCCCACGATTGCCTCCATGGCTAGCACACAGGCCACTTCGACTATATCACATCCTCCTGCTATTTTGTGATTCATGGCCAGTCTCAACCTCCCTTATCTGGCCCGATTGAACAACAATCCGATCCAACATGACCCCACATGGCCTCCCATGCCTACCAAACTCCCTTTGAACATCCCAAAGTTTAAAGGGAAGGGTGGTGAGGACCCCCAAAACCATATCATGTCCCTCCACTTATGGTGTTCCTCCAACTCCATAGTGGATGGCTTGATCCACTTACGCATTTTACAATGGACACTCACTGGATTTGCATCTAAGTGGTATATTGAATAGCCACATGGGACATATTCCACTTTTACATCCCTTGATTCAACTTTCCTGCAGTTATTCCAGTTACCCATCTGTTATGACGCTGGTGTTGATATTTTACTATATTGCAGATAGAACATGGCTACCCATATCACTTACCATATTCATGAATGGAGTAGACTTCGTAGTTTGTGTAAGATCAAGTTAGACGATCGCATCTTCTTAGATTGGTTCTTGAAATCCCTCATACCAGTTATTGCCAAGGATGTGGCATCTGAACGGCCCAAAACCGAAGAAGAAGCCATCCATAAAGCCCAATAGTTTGACATTATCTATGCACAGTCGGGTTACCTGTACTCCATTTTACCTGATCCTCCTCGTGGTGATTCCTCCCGTAAGGACGCGCCAGGAGCATCCCACCCTGCTGATATAATTATTGGACACGTTGCATCTTGTAGTTAGCCATATGTCCATATGCATCTTTCTACCTCCTCGGCTTATAATCCTACGCCTAATTCTACCATGAGTGGTTCTAAACTTTCGCGCGCCACAACCCATTCAGGAGCAACACCTTTGTATGTTCCCCCAGCCCAATCCCCCCATATACATGGACCTTCTTGTCCTATGCATTGTTACGGACATACTCCTCTAGCATACAGCCCCCCCGCACCACCTTCCTACTACCACCCACCAGCAGCACCTGTGTTTTCACAACCTCAAGCCCCTCCTACTTATTATCCACTGCAGGCTGCCACAACACCTTCTCAACCGCAAAATCCCCCTTTTCCCCAAGGGAAAGTTTATGCTCAAAAAAACCAACAGCGGAACCAACCTACCTAATGGAACCAACAAGGACAACAACATAGGTACAAGGACATAATCACAGCAACAACCAGCGTCCTGGTAGAGGTGGTCCACCACCGAACCCCCCTGATAATTATGGTTCCGCCTCGGCTAACCAAAATCCTGATCAACCACCTTGGCAAGGTAAAAACCACAACCTATGCACAAACCATCCATGTTTTATTTGCGGGGTATATTTCCATTACACACATAATTTACCCCATCTAGAGAGAGCTCGCCAACTTTGGAGTGGCGATGCCTAATGCCAAGGACATGCTGCACCTCCCGCACCCCCAAATCCACCGCAACCCAACACACAACCTATGATGTTGCAGAACCCCCTACCCACGCACGCGGTATTAGCCACCCAAACTTTGGCTCCCCTCAAGGGGCTTCCACACCACAACAATGAGTTACTTACGCTGCTCCTGTTAGTCAACCCATTGAATCAGGAACTCAACACCTTTTAATGATGTCTTCATCTAACATCAACCTTCAAACACGCCATAACCAGTATAGTTCCACCACAGAACCCATTCCTGCGGACAATGCTACTAACACTTTTCCCACATATCAATTGTTACGTATACACCACACACTGTTCGAAGGGGCCCCCAAATCTCCTCGCTTTCCTCTGCTCCGCATCAACAACAACCCGAATGCTCGTGTTGCACCCAATTATAATATCGTGGATGTTTAGACAAGTTCCCTACTGCTATGTTAGCCCTTGAAGTTTTAAAAAACTGCCCAACGCAGTGCAAAACACTATTGTCCTCCATAGGTGCGATAGATCCTTCTGACTCAGGGATGATGGAATTCAACTTAGACTAATCTGACCCACGTAGACTAATCTGACCCACGAATTCCTTCCAGATTAACATTTCAAGTCTCTGTGTCTATCCAGAATCGTGTTATCCATCGATGCATCATCGATGAGGGTGCCTCTACATGCGTTATGGATACATTCGTGTGGAAGAAAATCATATCCCCTACTCTACAACGATCCATGACTGCCTTACGAGCTTATGACAGTCGTTCATCTCAGCCACAAGGTCTTCTGGATAATGTTCCAGTCCAATTAGCTGGCAAAAATGTCCTGATTGACATCAAATTCATCAATGCACAACTCGACTACAACCTGCTATTAGGACGAAGTTACATGTACACCATGAAGGTTGTTTCTTCATCGGTGTTCCGCATTATGATATTCCCCCATGAGGGATGGGTTGTCAAAATCGACCAAGTTACTTATTATGACTCTAAGGCACCCACTACTCCTGAGTCTCCCCATGGTTGAACAACCTATTTTTGGTGCGCCCACCTCTTTGGTTTCCACTATCGCCCCTGGAATTTATTCAGAGAGCCCAATGGTCTCCACTTTTTCGGTCTTTACCACCTACCCCGTCGGCCATTAAGATATCTAATTTGTGCACTGTTTCGTCAAAACAATCGGTGCCTACCCCTCAACACCCACTATTTCCTCAACCATCATCGGTCCCCAACCACGTTGGAGCCACACCAATTCACACGATCGCGTTCTTGTTCCCACCCTCAGGAGTAGTAAGTATGCCAAGGGTGGCCACGCTGAAACTCCCTGGGTTAAAACTAGGAATACTCGTGTGGTACTTACTTGCTCCTAATCCTACTACGATGCCACAATTTATCCTTCAACCGGTCCAACCAATCACCACCTCCAATCATCCACCTCCCGGTGTGGCGGCATGATCCTCCTCCAACACCACCCCTCAGTCATAAAAAAACAAAGGGCACAAGGCCACGCAAAATCCTACTACACCACATGCAACTAAAATCGTGAAACCTCCCTCTCCATTCCGCGCACCTCCTAAGTGTTCTTTGTACAATGATTTGGGCCATGCCACCCATAATTGTCCACAATTTCCAAACCTTCAAGAACACAGGAAGACATTGGATGATGACCCCAATATTCCTGTTGTCGAACTAGAAACCACCCCCAAACTGCATAACAATTCATTTTACACCAACCATTCTTGCTCCATATACGCAGTCTACGACCACTATTCCCATCATTGTCCTGAATTACCTGAGTATCGACTGGTTCTACACGAATTGAATCAGTCTTCTTTAGAATCATCCATTACTACCATCGAGGAGGTTCACCCACCCGAATCCTCCTCATCGGCTGAGGTTAAAACCATTTACATGGTTTCCACTTGCAATCCCTCTGTCCTGTCGGCCCCTTCAACTGAACCCTCTGACCCACCTATTTAACCTTTTCAAATTGACGAGGAAATCACATGTACACAACATGGGGGTAGGCCCAAAACATTTCTTTCTCATTATCATCGTCATTCTCGTCGGCAATACTGGGGGCATACACCCCACAAGGGGAATCCCCCATCATCATGTCATCACTTCAGTATGCCACCATGACCCACAACCTCATGGCACACCCTCCCCGCCAGTAGTTGGTCGACACCCTGTTGATCCCTCTTTGAGACAAAATCTGCACCACATTGACACCTTTGAGTTAGGGGGAATAATAGATTACCTCGACCCTGGGATAGGGGGCATGATCAATCATTTTGAACCTTCCCCGTCACATCTATATCAGCATGTCAATGATCCCATTTCTCAACCCAACACATATTTGATCCACAATCACAAACCCCATGCACATAGCATGGGGGGAGGTCATTAACCCTGCTCACTTTTTCACATGCGCGATCTCAACATTTTTAGAGGTCATCTGTCACTTGTATATTTGATTTGATTTGATAAGCCTAGTATTTCTACTCTGTAGGTCATCATTTCTCCCCACCACCACATCCTTGGCTTGGTGGGCTCCCCTTTATTTATAGCCATTTTTACCCTAATTTTTGCTTTGACCATTCTGGGGTCATATGACCTCCATTTTTTGCACCGTTTGCACCGCCAGATTTAGAATTCTGAGTCCATGATGATGCTTGAGATCATTTCTCTCTCTCACTTAATATTTTTTAGGGCATTTTTTCCATTCCCCTCACTTCCTCGATTTGCATTCCACATAGGCCGCAATCATTTTTCGCAATCATTTTTCCTCCTTGCTTAGCTGTTATATATGTTCAGTATACTTTTATCCCTTTTTCGGGCTGAGCAAATCCTTTATGAAAAAGGCACTCAGGAATTTTTTGTTAAGCTATTTTCTGACTCCTTAAAGAATGAAAATATCGTCGAGCAATCTTGCTTCCTTTCATGCTCGTTAAATTACTTGAAAGGGCATCTATCTGGTATAATTTTAACCCTTTTTCAGACCTGGTAGACTATTTATGAAAAACGAATACTCTAGTCACATCGGCTAGAAGAATTCTTTATTGCATAATTTTATTCTTTTCCAGGCCTTGGAGACTAATGCACGAAAAAGAATCTCCTCGGAGTCTTCTTATTCATTTCAGACTCTCTAAAATTGAAAGCAGGCACGAGCATTCACCGTACTAGGATCGTATAAATCCACATGACGGTACCTTTTCACCATTTCAGAGTCTTCTTATCACTTTCAAACTCCTTAAAATTGAAAGCACCCGCGAGCATGCACTGTCCTGGGCTCGTACAAATATACACGACAATACCATTCTAAGCACACTTTTATCCCTTCTTATATCTCCTTAAACCATGAAGAAGGCCCAAATGGTGCATCTCGGTGCCACGGAATATCATATATAGTCCCCACATTATGGAAGCACCCCCAGCATGGTCTCCTTTGTTCAGAGTATTTTGAGATGTGTCACCCTTGGAGTCTTCTGATCTCACTCACCAATTTCCCCCTTGAGTCTCTCCCATTGCAACCACCGTCATTTATCTCCTCAGCTATGATCCCATTCCCCGAAGATAGTTTCATATGCTTCCCGGCCAATCTTTCCATCATAATCTGAACAAAGAAAGTTTGAGTCCTCCCACTCTGCGACCCCCATATACACCCACAGTATGTCAGTCTCACCTCTAGTACTATCACCTCTTGGTTGTACACCTCGCGCTCCTATCAAGTAAAAATAATTTCCTTGGTATTTGTTGGTCTCCCTTTGTGGACTCCAACACATCTACTCAAGAGGATAGACCCAGAGGTCCCTATACCTTGGACTCATCTCCATCAATGGTGAGTTCCTACAGACCATTCGAGAGAAGTCCTTAATGCCTCTTAGAATGGTTGTTTCTCATGTTCTCAACTTCAAATCCATCATCGAACTTTGGATATTCATATGGGGTATTGGTCCCTTCAGTTATTGGTTGAAGACCTCGGATGTCCCCTGACTCTATCACATTGTTGATTCTATTTGGAACCCCCCATTTGTATGTTCCCGTGGATACCTAGGTTTCGTTGGCGACAGTGTCAGAAACCCTTCAGCTATGTGCTTCCTAGAGTATCCAGTTCAGATGCAGTTTAGTGTACCTTTTAGATTCTGACTCTTAGTTGTTGAGTCCATACAGTTGTTAGACACCTTCAGATCTAGTAGAGAATCAGTTGTTGTGGTACCACATTCAGGATGAATTCCATTGTTTCCATGTATCAGTTCTTCAGCTCAGACATGGTTGGACCATGAGTATGTCCCAGATTTGTGTCCCCTCTGGACCATTATGATGTACATAACAGTTCTCTATGTATTGTTCAGGTCCCCTTTTGGGCCTCATTATTATTTGTATATCTTGATACGAGCATGGGTATGCCTTCCTCGTCCATATATTTGAGATTATTCCTCATCAATTATTGAGTTGATGTATTTCCAGTTTTAGCCTTTGCAGTTTGTATGGAGCACGCATTCCGGTCTCCAACCAGTTTCTTCTCTCCACCATCATGCTCATACCCCTGGAAAAATACAGAACCTATGATGTCTATCATCCATATGATGAGATCTTTCCCTCACACATTAGGGGTCAATCTGTTAACACCCAAACATTGTTCACTAGCTCATCTCCCTAGTCACATAACCCATTTGTCCACTTTTCCTACATTTTTGGCCTCCAAAACCCCAAAAAACCACAAATTGGTACCAAATGGGAAAAAATCATTATTTGCCTCCACAATTAATGAAAATCCTCCAAAAAAGGATAAAATCCCATATAAAAGGGTTAAAATCCCCAAAAAAGAAAATAGAAAAAGGGAACAAGTACCAATAAAATAAAAAAAGAGGAAAAACTCAAAATACCTCTAGCCAATACTATTGGTTTCCCAAAATCACTATAAAAAGGTGATGGAGGCCCCCCATTTCATATACATCCATGATCACTCTTCACACCCTTAGGCTGCCAAATTTCCTACAGCACTCTAGTGTACCCTTTTGAGCTTTTGTTCCCATCTAGTTGAATCTTGGCCACCCATTTGAGCATTTGGAGAAGAGAAAGGAACTCTGGAGACCCGACACGCTACTCTTCGTAATGTTGCGAAGGCCCCCATCACCTCGTCTTCTGAGGTAACTATTATTGCAAACCCTTGTTTTCCATATAATATAATGATACAAATTTTATTCATGGGTTCCTCTTAATCTGTCATTTTATTGCAGTAGTTAGATTTATTTTCTGTTTTTATTGGCACATATCATTTGTTTGTTATCTAGTTTTTATCCATGTTTATAAACTGCTACTAAGGGTTCCATAATCCTTAGTAGGTTCTCTTTAGCATGAGCTAGTGTGAAAACACTAGCTACATTTATGAACATGTAAAGGCCCACATTCAATATTCTTCTAACAAAACAATTCAAATGAAAACTAGAAATTAAATGGTGAAATATAAAAAATGTATGCAAGAAATACTAATAGTTAATACTAAGAATCAAATGAGTTATTTTCTCAACTAATTTTTTTTTAGCAATGCTGGAATCAATTTAATACTGAGAGGGGAGGTGAATCAATATTGACACAGTTATTAGCACAGTCTTACCTTCTTTAACTGATTAAAATTTACTTAACATTCATCATCTATTATGAATCAGTAATTAAACATTCACATTCACATGCACCACATCATCAACACATAATACACCGAATTTTTATGTGGAAAACCAATTGGGAGAAAAACCATAGAATGCTTCTTTATAATATGAAAGAATACATTAAAGGAAGTACCAAATTATTGTGTTTACCAACAACAACTAGAAGGAGGATCCAACCCCCTGAGTTTTCTCTAGCATCAACTGAAAGGAGGAACCGACCCCCTGTCGCTTTGTTTTAAAGGCTCCAACCTGAAGGAACCTGCGACTCCCTGTATTCTCTCTGTTTTAAAAGCACCAACCTGAACAAAGGTCCAACTCCTTGTCTCCTTTCCCCGTCTGACCACCTTGTTGTCTGGTATGCTTTGCTGCCTTGTATTTCTTCAACTCTACGCACTTCTTCAGGTATTCTAATGATGCTTCTGCTGTGCACAAATTCTGTATGCAGACTATATTCTGTTAATGCACTGCATACATCACTTGACTTCTTTATCTTCTCAAATCATACCTCTACTGATGACTTACTTCTTGGATGATGTGCTCCGCTAATATTGCAGTCTGTGCTTCTAGTTCAATGTACTTCTATATGTAACTTCAATGTTCAACTGATACCGAGCTTTCTATTGATGGTATGCTATACTAAAAAGAAGCACCAGTAGCAGTGGTAACTGTGCACCTTATGATGTGTCCATTCTGAAAAAGTGTTGCAGTCCTTCAGAAAATATGCAACCTCCTATGCATTAAATGATTGGTCCATTCAGTATAAACACGTGTATTAGATCATTTGCATCATGATGTGCCTGTATGACTATGCTTTTGTTCTGTTATTGTGCATCAGATGTAATCTTCAACTTTGCACAATATCCCTTCAGTTAATCTGCATCATCAAGACATCGTGCAATATCTGATATTCCTCGATTTTGTATCTGTGCTTCTGTATTTCCAACTTCTATGACTATCGATGTGCTGACTCGTGATATAGTCCTTCAAAATATTCAACACTTGCGTATTCTTCAGCAACTCTTCCTTTCAGTGTTTTGCAATCGCCATAGTCTCACGGCATGATTCTATGCACCATCAAAACTTCGTTCTACTGCATGTGCACATCCCACTCTTCGTTAGATCATTTTTTTCTACCCACGAGCTCCTTGATGCCCTGAAAAAAAAACTAAAACTTACACTTGACTTGCGGTCTTTTTGCTTATACTTCCACATCTCACTTACTTGAATCTCCAACTTGCATCTCTATTTTTACATGTCTTGCATGGATTGAATGCTTGCAAGGATTGAATGCTTGCAAGTTAGTTGTGGCATCCATACTTCACGGATCGTGCATATGCCACGTGTCATCATCTGTGCTATTGTTGTTTCATATCTGATGTATCAAGCACCCTTAGGATCCACAACTTAGTGGGTATTTGCACCTTGGTGATGTTAGAAAAACAGGATCGTAGAGCAATAATAATAAACAAGATGCAAATATAAATTACACAAACACATTACAAGAGAGACACCAATATATCGCAGTTCACCCAAGATGGGCTACGTCCACACTAAAATTTCCAGTCCTTATTATTATACCATCCAGCAAATGAAGGGATACAACCTGCAGCACATCCGTTGGACTTCCTCTTCACTGTCTCACAGTCTCTCGTTTCAATCTCACAGATATTTACAATGCATAATACCAAATACATTAACTCTAGCCGTATTACAATGTATTTCTTATAAAGGGGAATACCATGGGAAAATACCACGGGTTACCCAAAACCATGGGCTCATAAAACAACCTCAAAAAAATTCCTTCGGGGGCGCTGCCCCCGAACCCCTCACACGCCCCCCACTAGGGTGAGTGTATAGTTCTTTTGCATATCATATAAAGATGTAGTACAAACATGGCTGAATAATAATATCTTTGAATCTGGGAGATCAAGATCCACAACCAACAGGTGATGTGCCATTGCGCTCTAGATGTACCATTGAATTCCAGTATGTGTGCAATCTTTCACCTTGTCCATGATCTTTGTTGTACCATCCCTTGTGGGTAATGTGCCCTTAAGTTATTACCATTTGACATAATTAGTTCATTCATGGATTCTTCTTAGTGGGATTATGACCCATGTTCATCATTGCAATTGGGTAATGTTCCCTTGATGTATTGGAACATCGCGGAACCTACACCTATGCCAACATTTCATTTGTGAGACTTTGACCTCTGCCTTATTCTTGCATGTGGGTCTTGCACACCTGTTGTTCGTTGGCTATGTTGATGTATATGTAACTTCAGAATGTATTTCACCTATGTATATTGTACTTCTATAGAGATGTTATTATTCCTCTATACAGAAGTGTAGTCATTTCTATTGACAAGTGTCGCAAGTGTCGTAACTTGCTATGATGGGTTATTAGAACACCAAGTGTGGGGTTGGCCCAGATTAATGTAACCATGGGTTATTAGACTGAGTTAGACAAGTCGGCCTTGTTAGTTTATTGGGAAAGACAAGACAAGTATAAATAGAGATCGGGAGATCTCTATTTGATCATCTCATTACTCACTCTTCCATCACTCAGAAAGTGGCGCACATGTGAGGAGGAGGATCAGCTACTAGGAGAAAACTATCTCTTGTACTTTGGTTGTATCATTTCTCTTTCTATCTCTGAGGAAGTTGTGGGGTTTTTCACCTTTATGGTTTTCCCCAGTGAAACTCTGTGTGTCTATTGTCTCATATGATTGATTGGTGTGATTGATATGCATTGTTATACTTGATATGTTGTACATGTTATTCTATCAGTAAAGATCCTAGAGTATATTGAATTAATGTTCAAAAAAATTAACATGGTATCAGAGCTAACTTGAGAAGAAGACATTGTGCAGTGGTGCAAACTAGGGTTTCTTGTTTATTGGGTTTCTCTCCATAGATTTTGGAAAAGCAGTAAGGTAGATTGACTCTACTCATCAAGGAGAATCTTTGTCCAATCAGAATTCAATTCTGAGCACTTTCAGTTTTGGCCCTAAAAATTAGGGTTTCCACAAAAATAGGAATTTCTAAAATTTGAAGACATAGCTGGAAGTGCCTTGGAAAAATTGAAGTTTAGAGCTTTGGATCGAGATTTTGGGTTTGTTGAAGCTCCGGGAAACTCAAACCCTAATTCAGGGTCCTCCCTAGTGAATCCGGGAAGACTAAAAGGCATTTCTGAAGGGTGAAACTTTGTAGATCTCAAAGTCTGAATATACCAGGCTGATTAGCTCATCAAGGTGCATATTTATATCCTTTCATAAGTTTTAAATTCAAAGTTTGAATTTTTAGGGTTTCTCTGACAAACCCTAAGCCAGAACCAGATCCAGTTTTCAGCAAATCAAGTGGCAAGACATAAATATTTTCTATTTCCAGTTGAAGTACTCTTTAAAGATGTCTCACCACACCAAGCTTGAGGATAAGCTCGAAGGGGCTGATAAATTCCGGTCATGGAAGTATATGATTGGGTTAATCCTGGAAGAAAATGAATTGGACACTTATATAAGTGAAGAGGTCCCTGTCCCAGAGGGAGAAGAGGCTAAGGATCTTCACAAGAAGAACTTGGTCAAGGAAAAGAGGATCATTGTTGATTCTATCAAGGACCATCTCATCCCACATGTGTCATCTCTGAAGACACCTAAGGAGATGTTTGATTCCCTGACCAAGCTATTTGAAGGAAAGAACATAAATCAGAAGATGACTCTGCAGAATCAATTGAAAGGAGTAAAGATTCAGAATGGACAGACCATTCAATCCTATTTCTCCAAGGTCTCTCAGATCAAGGAACAACTTGAAGCTGTCGATGAAGTGGTGGAGAATGGTGAAATTGTCATGACCACTCTGAATGGCCGACCTAGGTCATGGGATTCCTTTATTCAAGGAATTTGTGCAAGAAGGAAGTTGATCTCCTTCAGTAGACTGTGGGAGGAATGTTCACAAGAAGAGGCTAGGCTTGTAGCCCGAGAAGAAAAGATGGAAAGTGAAGATCAAACTCTCACAACTCACACCAAAATAAGCAAGCCCAAGAAGGAGCACTCTCATCACAAGAAACCTTTTCAAAAGGGTAAGAAGGATCTGAGATGCTTCACATGTAATGAGAAGGGACAATTTGTTGCGGATTGTCCCAAGAACAAAAAGGGCTTCAACAACAACAACAAGAAGGGAAACAAGAAGAGATATCATGCTCATGCTGCCGAGGATGATGAACCTCCCAAGAAGAAGGCTAAAGCAAAAAGTAATGACTCATCTAGTGAAGATGAATATGTTCTAATTTATGCTCTCATAGGTACTATCTCTCATGGATGTAATGATTGGCTTATTGATAGTGGGGCTTCCAAACACATGACTGGGTTTACAGAATCTTTTGCAAATCTATCTGAACATGAGTGTCACCTACCCAAATTCTGAAAAATATTATTTTATTTGCAAAATACTTTATGTTAAATTTTAATTTCAAAGTTTTGAAATTATGACCAAGTTTGGTCAAGGATGAATGCAATTACTGATTATTATTACTTAAATAAATTAAGTAGGAGACAAACACCCAAGGGAACTGTTAAATGAGTGTTCACTGACCCACTAGGAGGAGTGGAAGTTGTTAGAAGGCATGGGACAAATGGTAGCAATTGCACTACACCACTAGCTTTTGGTTATGGGACAACTACCCCTAATAATGTGTCATTATCCCTCAGGTGGTGGGAGTGGGCAGAAAGCTCATTTAATGACCAAGTAACAACTGAAAAGGCCTAGGAAGCCTACATAAGGCAAATTCGAATTGAGCAGGAAGCTCTTACACAATATTTTCTGCAGAAATATTCCTCATGTGCATCAGGTGATAACTAAGAGATTCGAATAGGGAGGATAGTAGTGAGTGAAATCATAAGTCTGCAAAACTATTTTGATAAGGAGAACCAGAGGTGCTGGTGCATGTCCTTTGGACTGCTAGTTCTTAAAGATTGGACAATTATTACTACTGCAAGTGGAGATCCTAAATTCCTAATTTTCTTCCTCCTGGTGGTTCAGTGAACAGGCTCGGGGGTCCTAAGGCAAGTACTTGGCTGTCTTCAGGAATTGGTTGGGGGGAAGAGTCTTCTTGGGTTGTTTGTTTCCCTACATAATTAATCTAGGTTTTACTGTTTCCTAATTTATTTCAGTTAATAGTTCTGTTTAGTAAAAAATAGTAAACTATGTTTTGAAGAAGAATTGGTTTCTAATTTTGTTTAAATATGATGTTAAGTTTAATGATAATCTGAATTGATAATCCAATCTTTACATTTTTCCACATGCTGTCATTTGCATCGTACTCTAGTGTAGAGAAGCAAATTAGGTATAGATGAAAAGATAGGAAAACTGCCATTGATTCGATAGATAAGTACAGTAATTTATATGTTTTTCATTTTCTGCCCTATAGTTAACAATAGTAGGAATTGTTGTATAGTATCTAAAATATTATAGAATATCTCATTGTTTCATGAACAACAAATATTGTTTATTCTCTGTACAAATACATTGTGTTTTTCTTATCTCTATTATTTACATAGGAAATAAATGTAATTCAAATTTCCATACATCATAATTGCAAATAAATAGAATTGCTAACGATGGACATAAGCTACAAATCACAGTCAATACACAGTCTTCATATTTCACACACACACTGTGTTTTTCTTTACAATTTTCCAGTTAGGATATTTTAGCTAGGGTTTTACCCCTAGCTTGTGCAAATGAGCACCTACTAAGGAGAAGGGACTCCTTAGTAGCAGTTCAGTAAATGGAAATTATTATGCTAAAACAGAAATGTAAGCTACTCTAAAACATGTGCATGAAACATAAGACAAAGATATAAAAATTGGCTTTTGTATTAACTTTTACCTCCAATGTGAAGGTTGGTGAAGCTCTTGCAATGTCCAAGAGGGTTGCTCCAAGCTCCAACTTGCTCCTTCTCTTTCTCCAATGGTGGGAATGGGCCAAAAGGGGCTCTCAAGGTGAAAGTGGCTCAATGGTGAGCTAGGGTTTCAAGAGAGATTTTGGCAGAGTAAGGGTATGCTTGATTGTGGATATGGAATGAGGGATCTCCATCACCTATTTATAGTTTTTTGGTGGTGGAGTGCTGGCCCATGGTTTTGGGAACCATATGGTTTAGGGCACCTGTATAGGGTTGTTTCCTTCTTTTCCTCATTATTTTATATTTTTTATTCCCTTTTTAGGGGATTTTTGCTATTTTAGAGGAATTTTGGATATTTTTGGAGGAAAAGGGGGTTTTTTTTGCCTTTTTGAGGCTATTTTGATGGTTTTGTGGCCTTTTGGAGGCATTTTAGGCCTTTTGGAGGCTTTTTAGTGGGATTTTCAGGGTTTTTAAGGGAAATATGGTAGGAAAATGGACAAATGAGCCATATAATGTGGTAGATGAGGTAGTGAACACTTTTTGGGTGTTAACAGATTTCCCCCTGATGTGGGAGGGTAGGAGCTCATCGTATGGCCGATGGACATCATAAGTCATGAATGGTTTTCCTGGGGTGTGGAGAGAAGAGAAGAAACAAACTGAAGCCTGGAACAATGATCCCGAACAACTGCAAGAACTAAAAGTACATAACCTCAATAATGGATGAGGAATCATCTGATCATATGGACGAGGCGGGCATTCCCATGCTCGTATCAGGATATAACATAATAATAACAATGGGGTCCAAAAAATGGGGACCTGACATATACATGACCTCAAATACTGACTGAGGAATAATCTCAATATATGGACAAGGCGGGCATACCCATGCTCGTATCAAGATACATAAACAGAACTGTGAGGCCCAAAAAGGGGGACCTGTAAGATACATAGAGAACCACTGTGTACATCATAAGGGTCCAGAGGGGACACAAATCTGGGACATACTGCTGGTCTGACCATGTGTAAGCTGAAGAACTGGTGCACTGGAATAATCATCAATGCTGTTGACTGGGGTACCAGAGGAACTAATGAGCTGCTGGACCAAAGTGACAAGGGTCATACTCTCAATGGTACACTGAACTGGAACTGATCTGGGACGGAACTGGGTACTCAAGGAAGCAGATAACTGGATGGATTCCGAATACAATCTCCAACGTTTCCCGGATATCCACGGGAACATATAACTGGGCGTTCTGAAGTGAATCACCAATGTGCTAGAGTCGGGGGAAATCCAGGGTCTTCGACTAAAAACTGAAGGAATGTAACCCTACGTGACTCTCGACGATGCGATCAAGGTGCTGAAGTCGAGCATGTGAGAAACAACCACTCATAGAGGCAATGATGTTTCCTTGACAGGAGCACAAGGTGGAGAACCGAAATGTGATAGTACTGATGGCAGGACTGACCAAACTGTGGGGGGACAACTGGGAAAGTAGAGTGGGTGGACTCAAACTTCCTTTGTTCAGAGTATGATAATGGGGATGATCAGGAAGCATATGAAACTGACTGAGGGGAAAGGGATCATAGCTGTATTGGATTGGGGAGGGTGACTGGGCTGAGGGAGACTCAAGCTGGTATGAAATGGCAGGAGACTACAGAATACTCTGAACAAAGGCGACCTGATTGGGGGTGCTGCCGAGATGATCGATCATAGTGCCAGGAGGCACGGGAGGGGACTTCTTCATGGGTTAAGGAACTAGAAGAAGTGTGTGTAAAATGATACTGTCGTGTGGATTTATACGAGCCCGGGACAGTTCATGCTCGTGGTCGCTTTCAATTTTAAGGAGTCTGAAAGCGATAAGAAGACTCTGAAGTAATGGAATGGTACTGTCGTGTGGATTTATACGAGCCCAGGACAGTTCATGCTCGTGGTTTCTTTCAATTTTAGAGAGTCTGAAAGCAAATAAGAAGACTCCAGGGGGCTGCTTTTTCATATGTTTAGTCTCCAAGGCCCAAAGAAGCATAAAAGGATGCAATGAAGAACTCTTCTAGCCAGTGTGACTAGAGTATTCCTTTTTCGTAATTAGTCTACCAGGTCCGGAAAAGGGTTAAACTTATACCAGATAGACGCCCTTTCAGGTACTTTAACGAGCATGAAAGGAAGCAAGATTGCTCGGCGATCTTTTCATTGTTTTAGGAGTCAGAAAAGAGCTTAACAGAAACTCCCTAAGTGCCTTTTTCGTAAAGGACTTGTCCGGCCCGAAAAAGGGATAAAATTATACCGAACAAAAGGAATGGCCAGGAAAGGAGGAAGTGTTCAATCAAGGATCAGTAATGATGACCAAGAACGAGGGTAGGGGGGAACACTGGTGGGCCTCCTTGCGGGGTGAATGGAATGGTGGAAAAATAATGAAATATTTGTAGTATGACAGGAGTGGAGGGCTCATGTAAACATGTGGAACAATCCGATGGCGGCCGATGTAGCACGCAAACCGAGGCAGCAAGGTGTTGGGACACAATGTTGAAATTGTACCAGGTGAGAGCGAGAAATGATCTCAAGCATCATCACGAGCGCGGAAAAATAATCCGACGATATAAAGATTCTCAAAAACGGATAACGACCAATGTGGCATGCAAACTGAGGCGATGGGGGGTGTTTTGAAAAAAAAAATCTGGGGGTGAGAGCGAGAAATGATCTCCAGCATCATCACCAGCTCGGAAGAATGAATCCGTTGATATAAGGTATATCAAAAATGGGCTACGGCCAATGTGGCACGCAAACCGGGGAGACAAGGTGTCGGGACACAATGTTGATATTGGTCCTAGTGAGAGCGAGAAATGATCTCAATCATCATCACGAGCGCGGAAATATGAAACCGCCAGTGCAAATGGTGTAAAAAACGGAGGTCATAAGAACTCCGGAATAGTCAAAGGAACTAACTAGGTTAAAAAATGGTTGCAAATAAAGGTGAGCCCACCAAGCCAAGGATGCAGTGGTGGGGAGAAATGATGACCCGGGGGGGGGGGAGAATACTAGGTGTACCAAATCAAATCAAATCTACAAGTGATATGTGACCTCAAAAAATGGTTGAGATCACAAGTGTGAACAAGGGAGCAGGGTTAATGACTTGCCCCCATGCTATGTGCACGGGGTTTGTGATTATGGATCACATATGTGTGGGTTTGAACAATGGGTTCATTGATGTGCTGAGATAGATGTGATGGGGAAGGTTCAAAATGATTGATCATGCCCCCTATCCCAGGGTCGAGGGAATCTATTATGCCCCTTGACTCAGAGGTGTCAAGGTGGTGCTCTATGATGGCGGGGGTCAAGACCGGGCACTTCGGTATAGGACCAGGCACAGACATCACGGAATTCTTGGAAGACTTTTTGGTACTCTCCAATCTCATGCTCACTGCAGGAGGCTCCTAAAGTTATGAGTTCAGGGGAACCGCTTGGGGCAGCGATATCAATTTGGATGACAGGTGAGATGTTGGCCATGTTACCCTCCTCAAAGGTGTCAAGAGCAGGAATAGGGTCCTTGAACCAGATGTCCTTGGTGGGAAGGAAGTCTTTGGATTCAACCATGAAGTGGGTGGTTGTGCTAGAGGAGGATTCTTCTGGGACGAAGTAGGAACGATGATGCATATCATCCCAGGGATAATCTGGGGCAGTGAGGGCCTCGAGAATCTCCTCATCAGTACGGAAAGTTTGCATCGTCAAATCGGTTGACGAGGGGGTAGTGGTTGAAGAGATCATATAAATGGTATTAACCTCTCCTGAAGGGGAGGAGACCGGAGGGTGGATCTCCTCAATGGTGGTTGGTGCCGTCTCAAGATCCATATTTTTCATCTCATAGAGAGCCGCTCTGTAATTTGGGAGATCGGGACAATGATGTGAGTAGTGCCCGTAAACACCGCATATGGCACAGGGGTGGTTGGTACGCAGGGATTTATCTTTAGGCTTGGGGGTGGGGTCTAGTTCGACAACCGGGATGTTGGGGTCGTCGTCGAGCATCTGCATGTGTTTCTGTAAGGCTGGTTACTGTGGACACTGATGAGTCACATGGCCTAACTTGTCACATAACGAGCATTTGGGAGGAGTGCGAAACACTGGAGGGTTTTTTACTGTCTTGGGAGGTGGTACGGAAATGTAAGGTTGTGGCCCTCTGCCCCCAGTGGGTTTGGGAGTAGGAGGGGGAGTCGTGGAGGACCAAGGGGTAGAGACACCGGGGGGTGGCTGAGTGGTAGTAGCCATGGGTTGCACCAGTTGGAGGACGACGCTTGGTGTCGGCGGGGGAATGGGAGGCGAAAGGTACCAGACGGGTAATCCCAAGGTTAACCCAGGAAGGCTAAGGGTAGCCATAACTGGGGTGCTTACTACTCCCGATGGAGGGACTAGGAAGGGGATTGTATGGATAGGTGTAACACCAATGTGGCTAGGTACCAATGGTGGTTTAGGCAATAAGGGTGGTTGATTGTTAGGTGTTTGGGTATCATGGGACAGGGTACATAAGTCAAACACTTCGGGCGTAGATGACGGGGGAGGAATGGATTGGAAGGTGGAGGTCATCGGCGCATCTGAGTAAACTCCAGGCCCCATAGAGGAAACAAACGAGGTGATGGCACGAGAAACAGGTTTTTCAACCATGGGGAGAACATTTTCAGGTGCCGCGGGAGCATTGGGATCATAGTAGGTGAGCTGGTCAACCTTGACCATGCGTCCCTCATGGGGGAACATCATGGTGCAAAACACTGAAGAGGCAACCGCCCGCATGGCATACATGTAACTGCGTCCAAGTAAAAGGTTATAATCCAATTGGGAATTGATTACCTTGATGTTGATAAGTACGGTTTTACCACCTAACTGGACGGGGACATTGGGTAGGAGGCCTTGGGGCTGGGCCGACCGACCGTCGTAGGCGCGTAATGCAGTGGTGGACTGCTGGAGAGTAGGGGATCCCAACTTCTACCATACGAATGTAGACATAACGCATGTGGAGGCACCTTCATCGATGATGCATCGATGGATGACAAGATTCCGAACGGAAACAGAAACTTGGAATGCTAAGGAGGAAGGCAGGCGTGGTTTGGATTGGCCCAAATCAAATGCCATTAAATTCGAATCATGTGGGTCAATCGCCCCAATGGCGGAGAGTAAATTCTTGCGTTGGGAAGGGCAGTTTTTCAAGACTTCTAATGCAGACATGGCTGCGGGAGATTGGGCTAAGTCATCGACAATGTTGTAGTTTGACGCAGCCCGCGCATTGGGGTTATTGTTGATACGGCGAAGTGGGAAACGAGGTGCTTTGGGAGCGCCCTCTAGTGGAGGCGGGGGTATGCGTAATGCTTGATCGGTGGGATGAGCGTTAGGGGTTTTCTCAGCAGGAGGGGCTTCAGTGGTGGAGCCATATTGGTTCCGACGAGTCTGGAGGTTGACGTGAGTGGATGACATCATCAACAAGTGGTGGGTCCCTGAGTCGAACATGGGTTGATCAGGGGCGGCGTAAGTTATTTGTTGTTGGGGTGGTGCGTTGGCTTGAGGCGGAGCCAACGGCTGAGTGTTCACTACGCCTTGGGTTGGTAAGGGGTTTTGCAGCACCAAAGGTGGCTGCTGAGGCTGAGGGGGGTTAGGTGGCGCCTGAGGAGCTGCATGCCCTTGGCGATGGGCATCATCAACCCAAAGTTGCCGAGCTCGCTCCAAGTGTGGGAAAGCATGTGTGTAGTGGCCATAGACCCCGCAAATAGAACAAGGGTGGTTTTTTCGCAAATTGGGGTTTTTAGCCTGCTTGGGCGGGCGATCAGGGTTTTGGTTAGCAGGGGCCGCATTATTATTGTTGGGGGGATTAGCCGGTTGACCAGCTTGGTCTGTAGGTTGGTTATTCCCACAATTACGGCCCTTGCCGCGGTTTTGTTGGCCCTGGTTGCGTTGGTTGTTCTGGTTTTGCTGTGGGTTTTGTTGGGCGTAAACTTGCCCTTGGGCAGCTGGTGGATTCTGAGGTTGCGCAGGTGCTGGAGCAAGCTGCGGGGGATGATATGCAGGTGGAGGTTGAGCAGGTGCAGCAACTTGAGGGGGTTGCTAATATGGCTACGGAGCGGGTTGTGGGTTTGCCGCAGGGGCTGCCTGTGGCGGGTAATAAGCGGGTTTTGCTTGTGAAGGCGCAGGAGCTGGTACAGCCTGCTGGTGGTAGTAGGGTTGAGGTGCGACCAAGGGGGCGTAAGCAAGAGTCGCATGACCGAAGCACTGAGGTGGACATGAGGGTCCATGGGAATGGTGGTGATGTGTCATGGGAACATACGAGTTGGTTGCTCCAGACTGTGAGGTAGCCCGCGAAAGGTCGGGGCCCGGGGTAGGACGTGCTATGGAAAAGGGTTGGGGATGCAAAGAAACATGGCCAATGATGTCGTCTGCAGTGTGGGATGCCCCCGGTGCATCGTCCTGGGAGGAATCTCCGTGAGGGGCGTTAGGTATAATGGTATAAAGATAACCTGACTGGGCGTAAATGAGGTCAAACTGTTGGGCCTTAAGGATGGCCTCTTCTTCAGACTGGGGTCTTTCTGATGCCACATCCTTAGAAATGACAGGGAGAAGGGATTTGAGGAACCAATCTAGGAAGATACGATCGTCTAATTTGATCTTGCATAAGCTACGGCGTCGACGCCACTCATGGATGTGGTCCGTGATGTGGGTAGCCGTGTTTTGTCTGCAGGATAGGAGGATCTCAATGCCCGCGTCATAGCGGACAGGTAACTGGAAGAACTGCAGGAAGGTCGAGGCAAGGGAAGCAAAGGTGGCATGGGTCCCATGGGGTTGCTTGATATACCACTTGGCTGCAGAGCCAGTGAAGGTGCGCTGTAACAGACAGAGGCGAACAGATTCATCCACTATGGAGTTGGAGGAACACCAGAGGTGGAAGGACATGATATGGTTTTGTGGGTCCTCACCTGCCTTGCCCTCGAACTTAGGGATGTCAGAGGGGAGCTTGGTAGGCATGTGAGGCCACGCAGGGTCATGTCGAATAGGATCGTTGGTCAATCTGGCTAGGTCGGGCAGGTTGAGGCTAGCCATGAATGGCAAACTGGAAGAAGGATGTGACACAGTAGTGGGTTGGACCAAGTTGGGGCCAATGCCCCCAAGTGGAGGGGCAGGATTTGGGATGGTTCCCCCAAGTGGGGGAACTAAGGTGGTATAGGAGGGGCCTGTACCACCATGGGTAGTGTGAGCCACTGGTGAAGTAGTGGTAGGTATGCCAGGTACTGAAATGGGTATGGTGACCGGAATGGTGGACGTGGTCCCCATCGAGGGCATACCCAAAACAGGTTTGGTAATTGGTGTGGTGGTGGATGTGCCACCAATGGTCCCTACAACAAAAGGAGTGGAAGTCGTGCCAGCCATGGGGCTAGTAGGGGAAGTGTAAATAGGGTTCTCAGAATATTCCTCAGAATCGGAGGTAAAGTAAGGGGCGTCAATATCTGGTGACGGAGTCCTATGTCGTTGACGAGTGGAGTCAAGTGACAAGGCTCTAGATCTATGATAATTGGTATCAAGGGATGATGATCTGTGGTGATGACGGGTGGTGTCAAGTGAACTGTGCTGTGGGGGCTCACCCCTGAGGCACCGAGAATGTCTCGGGGACTCAATGGTGACAGATGGTGTCAAATCTCTGTGGGTTGAGGTGAGTAAAAAATAGCTCAAAAACCCTAATGCAACCGAGTGTGCAGAAGGAGAGCTCAAAAAACAAGGCACTCAGGCCAACAACCAACTCAAAACACCTACTGTAACAGCTGTGCTACAATAAGTGGAGTATCAACAAAGATGGTCAGAATACTAACAAGCAGTAGGTTTCCTAGAAATAAAAAATGGTGGACTCACTAGACCAAAAGGAGGTAAGGGAGCATGCAAACACCTAACTAAAAAGTATTCTGACTAAACTAGACATATCCTCTGCAAGGTGATGAAATCCAAGTCAGACAATATGAATAGAAGAGCCAAGTGGCTAAGATGTCCCCCTACTGGGAGGGACACTGGGTAGTCAATCCTAGAAGAATGGCAACTAAGATACCCCGTTCATGACACGTCCAGAAAGGTGAATCTTCCGTTTGGTCCTTTTACCGTAATACCCCAATACAGGGATATCCCGAGAACTGTGAAAGGTAGCCCTTCGGTTACTGAATGGAGTGCGGTATTCCACTCAGGCCTCTGGAACCAGTCTCGCGACTTCAACCCTCCTAGGGGAGAGGCCCTCTGGTAAACTGGTCGTGACCGTGCCAAAAAGTACTAGGGGATTTTGGCTCCCTAATTGGACAACAACTATGTCTCAAGTGTAAGTAACCGAGGGGTGTTATTGGAAGCCTACCCCCCCGATCCTACCTAACTACAAAGATTATTTTGTGTTCCCCAAGTGGGGTTAGAATATTGGTTAAGTTAAGTAGATTTTAAGGCTCACTTGAATTATGTGACAGAGTGTGTGCTCGTGAGGTGATGATGAACCCAAGTAGAAAGTGCCACCAGGGAGGGAAACTTTCTATCTAGCAATAACAATACAGAAATGGACTTTTAAAATGCACAATTTTCTTTTTTCAATTTAAAGTGCTGAAAATGTAAAAATGATTCTGTAAATGAAACAAAAATAAAAATGCAGAAAAGGCTGTAAGGAAGGGTGGTTGCAGGTAGGACAAATGGATGTGTTGGGGAAGAAAATAGTGCAGCAAAGGGGCTGGGTTCAACACAGGGAAAAAATTGCAGAAATCAGACCGCAGGTTTTCGGCAAATCCGAACAGGTAGACCGCGGGTTTAAGGGAAACAGACGCGGACAGGTCACGGATTTTTGGACGACAGAGGAAGTCGGACCGCAGGAAACGGGGAAAAACCCGCCGGCGCGTCGCGGTAAAATGGTTTGACAGTCACAGTCAGGACGCGGGAAAAGGGTAGAGAGACGCAATCAGATCGCAGCAAACAGGCGGATTATCCATGGTCGGATCGCAGGTAACAGACTTGAATCCGTCGGCAGGGCGTCAAAAATAGTCTGAGAGCCGCGGTCGGGTCGCAGGTAAAGGCCTGAAAGACGCGGTCGGGACGCGACTGCAGAGGGAAAAAACGAGGTGTACGGCAGCCGAAAGGAAAAAAAAAATTTAAACTGAAACCAGAAATTAAAAAACTAGGGGAGTTGCCAAAACTGTAGCTAGGGTTTTACCCCTAGCTTGTGCAAATGAGCACCTACTAAGGAGAAGGGACTCCTTAGTAGCAGTTCAGTAAATGGAAATTATTATGCTAAAACAGAAATGTAAGCTACTCTAAAACATGTGCATGAAACATAAGACAAAGATATAAAGAATGGCTTTTGTATTAACTTTTAGCTCCAATGTGAAGGTTGGTGAAGCTCTTGCAATGTCCAAGAGGGTTGCTCCAAGCTCCAACTTGCTCGTTCTCTTTCTCCAATGGTGGGAATGGGCCAAAAGGGGCTCTCAAGGTGAAAGTGGCTTAATGGTGAGCTAGGGTTTCAAGAGAGATTTTGGCAGAGTAAGGGTATGCTTGATTGTGGATATGGAATGAGGGATCTCCATCACCTATTTATAGTTTTTTGGTGGTGGAGTGCTGGCTCATGGTTTTGGGAACCATATGGTTTAGGGCAGCTGTATAGGGTTTTTTCCTCCTTTCCTCATTATTTTATATTTTTTATTCCCTTTTTAGGGGATTTTTGCTATTTTAGAGGAATTTTGGATATTTTTGGAGGAAAAAGGGGTTTTTTAGCCTTTTTGAGGCTATTTTGATGGTTTTGTGGCCTTTTGGAGGCTTTTTAGTGGGATTTTCAGGGTTTTTAAGGGAAATATGGTAGGAAAATGGACAAATGAGCCATATAATGTGGTAGATGAGGTAGTGAACACTTTTTGGGTGTTAACAGATATTTTTATAATTATTTCAGTATTATCAGAACTATAAACAAAAGAAATGTAAACCCTATTTTGTTTACAATTATCGTATTTTCCAATTACATTATAAACTATATGTATTATTCAAAACTGGGTTTCGTATCATTTATTCAAAACCCTATATAGTATTTCAAACCCTTAACATCATTTTCCAACAGTTAAACAAACACGGTTTACACACTCATGTACAAATTGCAGAACAAAACCTAGTTTTCGATTGAAAGTCTTTTCTGGAGTTCAATTATGAAAACATCTTTTACATCATAGAAAAACTAGAATTTGGGCGTAGCCCTATTCCTTTTCTTTTGCAAACGAAAAGTTACTCTAACATTTTCTTTGACACAGAGTTTATTATCTAAGAAATGCATACAGCTTTTACATAGCTCGACAGTCACGATTATCTACATAGAACTCAACGGTTAAGCATAAAATGAGTAGTATATAACAACATTTTCCATTGCCGAGGTTAAAACATAGCACACAGAGTTTAACGAGCTTCGGCTCTAACTTTTATTTCATTCAAAATCTTAACCCCAAAAACATTTCCAAGTTTTAGTTTTCGAACCAACACAAGTTCCAGCTTCACAAAGGAAGCATCAACTTACAGGTCGACATTACACTTTCAAAACGAAACACCACATAGGGTGTATCCCCACCTCTAGAATTTAAATGAGTATTACAACTCCCAACTTTACGAGCTAGGTATGAAAATGAAGTAGGCCGATTATCATTTAAACTATGAGGGTCATTCCCTGTACAAGTTTTCACTTCAACACAAAAGTCTTCAAAGACTCTCGACTGATAGACAACGCCGAAGCATGGCGAAACTTTGTTACTCATTTTGCTGAAAACCACATCAACCAAGACTGAAAGAGCACCTACGAGGGTTTGAAGAACCGGATCTTACCAGGAATGGAGACTTGCCATCCATTTCCAAACCCTGGCTCAAGTTTTCCCTTTCAAAACTGGTACCTGCCACACAAACGTTCATAAGTTAGACATTATAACATTTTAAGCTGTAAACTGAACGTTACAAATAACTCTGAGTTCTGAAGGCACTTACGCTTTTCAAATGGCGACCAAGCTCTGTACATCAACCAGCGAACGACGAGCTCCTTGCTTCGGACGAGACCAGGATACCCTTATTTATTTTTGCAGGAAGATGTATTTTCATTCAAAACTTAGAAATGAAACTACAAATCTATCAACATCGACAATTTTTCAAACTACAGACACTACATTCTATCACACGCCATGGTAGTGAGATAAAGCCTGCAACTATCACCCTAACCTATAGGTCTCCAGGTCGAAACCTCTTACATTGTCATCTAACCCTAAAATCTAGCAGCCTATTGGCCTCACTGCTGAAACAATAGTAACAATGAACGACATTCACTCCTCATCAACCAACACAACGATACAATGCTAGGGTTGCATCCAATGAGCCTGATTCAAGTCGATCAACGATCAGAAATGTGCCAACACAATTACATTGGGGATCGTATAGCATTTGCATTTATTATTCATTCATTAGCACAAGCACAGCCTTGCCACATTTGAACACGATGGATCGATCGACAACCAGCTCGGAGGAGTGTTAACGTAAAAGTATTACACAGTAACTTTTGCAGTCACCTTATGCACTGAGTTGCATTACGTGGAAGCGTTGATAGTCCTCGTCACCACAGTATATGGGACAACCATTAATGCAGGACTGTAACACTATCTCCAACGTATCGCGATGCGCATGCCAACCAATAACCTGTCATTTCGATTTTAATATGAGTTAGTACCTTGTATCAAACGATATAATCTTCAAAGGCTACAATTCACAAATTCAAACTTTAGTGATATGTTAAACTGTTATTCAAAGTTTATATAGTTCTAAGTTTATGATTTACGAATTATAATATTTGTGTTATGTAATCGTTATAGATCCAATTGTTGTTTGTAATTATAGTTATAACGTATGTTAAATTCATATCTATGTTTTTTATTGTCAACGTTAAGCCACAAGGCTTATGTACACTTTGCATATAGTTAACATAGTCCATTTGTAGCATAGGATTAATAATTCATAGTATTTATAATGTTAGCATTGTAATTTTCTATTATTGTTTTATATTTTCTCATAGTTTTCATTATTGCAAAAATAAAAGGATAGAGTTAGCATTTTTGACATTTCAAACAAATCCAATGTTTTATATTTAGCATAAAAGCTATTAATGTTATATGTACTTCTTACCATCAATCCATCATGCAAACATTTAATGATTTTTTTACGGTACATTTACTATATCGGTACTATGAAGATATTAATTACCTTAAGACAACGACAAAAGCCAGCTACAACAATGACGATGGTCACAATAACGATGATTATAATAGACGACTTTGGTTTTTTAAAACATTGTTGAGTTGTAAGACAACATTTGAAACCAGTAAACATAACCATGTATTTAATACCTGCATGCTTTTTGGTGAGTCGCAACAGATTTCATAACATTCTATTTATTTACGACATTGAATTGAATTACACACGTACTCTTAAACTATGCAGTCATCGAACTTCTTACCTGTCGTCTACACATAGAAATATTTCAAATTCTTTAGCGTTGTAGCTAAGTAAACTCCAGGGTAGCTCGTAGGACACCCTTGGACATCAAGAAAGCAAACTGTCAGTATCATCTCAAAAGAAAAGTATTGCATCATATTTCTAACCTGTCAGTACATTTATTACAAAAATCATGTTTGTTAAAAGTGTGTTAAGTAGTCGTTATCAAAATGTTGCTAACTCAGAAAATAAATTATGTTTAGTACTAAACGAATTTTTAGTCATTGTTGTTGTAATTAAACATTTATTATTTTCCGTAACTATATTTATCTTATTTAATGCCATTTTCAAAAGTTTTAATTTTTTATGAAAATTCGAGATGTTACAATGAGTCACCCCATAAGGTGAAACTTGGGGATGACTATCAATATCCTATGAAAGGAAGTGGTGAAGCCTCCTACAACCTAGACTCTGGGAAGTCTTTGAAGATGAAAGATGTTCTATATGTACCTGGGCTCAAGAAGAACCTACTCTCCATATCTGCATTGGATGCCAAAGGCATGAGGGTTGCATTTGTAGATGGCCAAGTCCTAATGTGTCCAAAGGGTAAAACTATAGATGATGCAGTAGTGATTGGAGAGCAAGAGGGAGGATTGTACAAATTGAAGGGACAACCTGAACATGCTATGGTGACATGAAGACAAAGATTCACCCATAGTCATGGATCACATAGAGGTATGTATAATTTGGTTTTGTAAAGGTTAACTTATGAGTTATGCAGGTCATTGAAGAGACCAAGAAAACATTGCTAGACATAACTAGCAAATATGATGACCAGGTATGTTTTTCCTATATCAAAGGATCTTATACTTTTGTATGATTGATAATGATTACTCATGAAGTTACAAGTTTGAGTAATCTAGGGTTTATGCATATTATGTCTCTTACCTTGATTGATGATATGACTAACCAGAAGAGTTCTATAGTCAAATATGAATATGCATGAGTAAGAGAAGTCTTCCCCGAAACCTTGAATGATAATGCTTATTATCTGTGTTTGAAATGATCATGACTATACATGTTTAAGATAATTTTGTTTTGATAGTATACTAATGAATGTATGATTATGTATGAGACCTCGAGGAGAACATAATGATGATACTCGTAAGCATGCATAGTGATCGAGGATGAATATAAGTTCAAGGATAGGTAATCCAGGAAGCAAAGATCAAGAGGGAGCACACTCCAGTAGTTCCTGCAAGGAAGCAAAGATTGAGAGGGAGTCCACACAACAAACAAACAAAGATAAGTATTTGAATTGTCATTTCTTGTATATCTAATTGTTTAAAATAACGTTATTCAATGATGTATATGCTTATGTTCCTAGACTTAGGGTGTGAATTATGCATATTAGAATAATTGCATTAATGAACAGTATATTACTAATATGCATGTGATGGGTAAGTGGCTTATGGAACTGTACAACATTCCATTGCTACTTATCTAGAATGAAACCTCTTTGCTGATATGTTGGGAGTTGTGCACACTCTTAACAATGTTCTGGTAGAGATTGGAAGGCATCTAGAAAGTTATGGGATATGGATAAATGTTGTGTTGAAACATTGGCTAAGATAATTGCATGACTGTATGACATATTTATTTATGTGTAAGAATTTGTTCTGAAAACTATGAGATGTTTTCTAATCATGTAATTTAACTTGTTTTGTAGGAAAGATCGTATACCATCACTTACAAAAGAAGGACTACAACATTTGTTCAGCAACAAAGCTATCTATTGAAGATATTGAAGTTTCGAGGATTCGAGAAGAATGCCATGATCGAGGAGTACCAATCAATCATGAAGAATGATGTTTGGGATGCAATCCCAAGACCTGAAGAGAAGTTTGTTGTGACTTCCAAGTGGATCTACAAGATCAAGCATGCTGCAGATGGAAGCATAGAAAAGTACAAAGCAAGATTTGTAGCTCGTGGCTTCTCCCAGAAAGAGGGAATAGACTATGAAGAAACTTTTGCTCCTGTAGCCAGGTACACTTCCATCAGATAAGTACTTGCCCTGGCTGCAGTGATGAAATGGAAGATACACCAGATGGATGTCAAGACAACTTTGTTGAATGGTGTAGTCGAGGTGGAAGTTTATGTGGAGCAGCCACTTGGGTTTGAGACACATGACAGAGGGACTCATGTGTGCAAACTGAAGAAAGCCTTGTATGGCTTGAAGCAAGCTCCTAGAACTTGGTATGGTAGGATAGACAACTTTCTATCCAGTTTGGGCTTTACTAAGAGTAAATCAGATTCCAACCTTTACTACAAGGTTGAGGAAGGCAATCCTATGATACTACTCATGTATGTGGATGACCTGTTCGTAACAGGTGAGGATGGATTGATTGCCGATACCAAGAGGAAGCTTGCTTCCGAGTTCGAGATGAAGGACTTGGGGATGATGCACTATTTTCTAGGCATGGAGGTGTGGCAGAGTGCAGATGGGATCTTCCTTGGACAAGGGAAGTATGCAATAGAGATCCTAAAGAGGTTCGGGATGATGGACTGCAAGGCCATGGCCACACCTATGGCATCGAACTTGAAGGTTTTGTGTGATGCTTCATCTGATCCGGTTGATGTCACGATGTATCGTCAAATGATTGGGTCCTTGATGTACCTGACGAACACTAGACCAGATATTTTCTTTGCGGTGAACAAATTGAGCCAGTTCCTGACGGATCCCAGAGGTGTTCACTTGGTTGCTGTAAAGCATATTCTGAGGTACCTGAAGGGTACAAATGATTATGGGCTCAAGTATGATGTGAATCAAAAGTTTAACCTGTAGGGTTATGTTGATTCAGATTGGGCAGGCAGTGCTGCAGATAGGAAGAGCACATCTGGGTGTTGCTTCAGTATGGGATCAGGTGGGATCTCTTGGTTTAGCAGGAAGAAGTCCTGCGTAGCACTGAGTACAGCCGAGGCAGAGTATGTTGCAGCTTGTTCAGCTAGTTGTGAGGCAGTATGGATGAGGATGCTACTATCTGAGTTATTTGATCTCCCATTAGATGCTACTGGTATCTTTTTGACAACCAGAGTTGTGTGAAGCTATCTGAGAACCCAGTGTTCCACGACAGGTCAAAACACATTGAAATCAAATATCACTATATCAGGGATATGGTGTAGAGAGGAGCTGTGAAGCTCTTGTATGTTGCGACGGATGAGCAGGTTGCAGATGTGTTGACGAAACCACTAGCTAGAGTGAAGTTTGAGTACTTCATAGAGAGGCTTGGTGTTCTTGAGATTGACGACACTTCGAGGAAGAAGTGATGGAAATAATTGCTAGAAGCCATTCCAAGCATGGTGAGAGGAGGATCCTTCCCATGGTTGTGGATGTAAGTGTTGGATGATGAGCATCAGGACGATGCTCTAGTTACTGCTCTATATATGCATCATGTTGGATACTTGTTATGATCAGTTGGATCATGTATGTGTATATGCATCATGTTGGATGCTTGTTATGATTAGTTGGATCATGTATATGTATATGCATCATGTTGGATGCTTGTTATGATCAGTTCGATCATGTATATGTATATGCATCATGGTGGATGCTTGTTATGATCAGTTCGATCATGTATATGTATATGCATCATGTTGGATGCTTGTACCATGTATCTGTATATGTATTAGGTGGATCATGTATGATGATATGTATCAGGTAGATACTTGGTATGCATCAGGTGGATGCATTGTATGATCAGGATGATCTTGGATGACGAGCTTCAGGACGATTCAGTGATGATGATTAGGATGATCATGTACATCAAGATGATGTATGATGAGTATCAAGTTAATACTTAGTGGTCGAGGACAGGTTGTGCAAGGGTAGCATGTAATACGTCATGGAGATCTGGACAGGTTGTGCTAGTCATGTAAACGGCCTCAGATGCTCTTTAGAGATCTTTCTTGGAAAGACACTCTTTTAAGGTTTTGCTAGACCACATGTAATACGTCCTGGAGATCTGGACAGGTTGTGCTAGTCACATAAAAGGCCTCATATGCTCTTTAGAGATCTTTCTTGGCAAGACACTCTTTTAAGTTTTTGTTGGGACAACATGTAATAAGTTTTGGAGATCTGGATAGGTTGTGCTAGTCACGTAAAAGGCCTCATATGCTCTTTAGAGATATTGCTTGGTAAGACACTCTTTTAAGGTTTTGTGGTAGGGGTCACATGTAAGAAGTCCTCGAGATCCAGACAGGTTGTGCTAGACACATAAAAGGCCTCGGATTCTCTTTAGAGATCTTGTTGGGCAAGACACTCTTTTAAGGTTTTGTGACAGTCACATGTAAAAGATCTTGGGAGATCCGATAGGTTGAGCTGTGTGCTCATAAAATGCTTGGGACTCTTTCGAGGTTTGTTGATGCACATACTCAGTCCTGAGGATTCCACAGTATGGCCAGTGATGATGAATACCTATAGGTGGTGGGCCTACATCCAGTATGAAAAAGGACTGGCTTTGTAGAACTTCCTATGACGAGTAGATCGGAGATTGATTGAGATAGCAGTAGCAGTGACGATGACGATGATTCGCTGATGATGATCCGGAGAAGAAGACTTGTGCTAGCAGATCTATGTCGAGAAATACCTTCCTAGTTAAGAGGGAGTGTTGATGTATATGTAACTTCAGAATTTATTTCACCTATGTATATTGTACTCCTATAGAGATGTTATTATTCTTCTATACGAAAGTGTCGTCTTTTGTATTGACAAGTGTCGCAAGTGTCGTAAATTTCTATGATGGGTTATTAGACCACCAAGTGTGGGGTTGGCCTAGATTAATGTAACCATGGGTTATTAGACTGAGTTAGACAAGTTGGCCCTGTTAGTTTATTGGGAAAGATAGGACAAGTATAAATAGAGATCGAGAGATCTCTATTTGATCATCTCATTACTCACTCTTCCATCACTCGAAAAGTGGCGCACATGTGAGGAGGAGGATCAGCTGCTAGGAGAAGACTATCTCTTGTACTTTGGTTTTTTCATTGCTCTTTCTATCTCTGAGGAAGTTGTGGGGTTTTTCACCTTTATGGTTTTCCCCAGTGAAACTCTGCGCGTCTATTGTCTCATATGATTGCTTGGTGTGATTGATATGCATTGTTATACTTGATATGTTGTACATGTTATTCTCTCATTAAAGATCATAGAGTATATTGAATTAATGCTCAAAAAAATTAACAGGCTATAGCATGTTTCCATTGTGATCCTCAACCAATCATACCCATTTAGGATTTTGTGCACTTTTCACCGCTAGAAGGCTTCATTTGATTAGTTGTGCTTGCGTGCTTTCAAGATTGTCCAACTATCTCTCTTCCTTTCTTCCACCGCACTCCCCACTATTGACTAAGAAACACTTAGACTTTCTAGCCTGCTTGTACCTTTGGTCCAATCATCTGCTTGGTAGTTTGGGCACTTGAACCATTTTCCAATCGACTTTTTTTCATTTTCTATCATGATAGAGTATGTCTTGGTGGACTGAATATCTATGCAAGGACTTCATGACGTAGAGTACAATGCTTGTGTTCCTTCTTGAACATAATCATCATGAAGTGTCCTTTTTTATCTGTATGAAGTGTCATGTGTATGATGTTCTCCTTGATATATTCTACTTGAATGTACCTTCTAGATATACTCCAAAGTGGCATGTTTAATGCATCCTTGATTCACATCTTCTCTTATAGATAAGCTCCAATATATCGTAAGCATCTTTAGACATAATGGATACAGTGAATGGATATACTTTTTCAGACTGGCATCAATGTCAGTTCAGTCATATTGCACATGTATGCTTCTTTTCTTCTTTAGATATTTTCATTTTGGATATACTTCAATGTTGCATGTCCATCACCTTTACCTCTTGCACATATACTTCTGATGTTCATGCTTTTTTCATTATGTAGAGTAGACTTCCTCAAAGGGGATTCTTCATATTCCTGCTAAATTGTTGTATCCACTTTGGCTTGTGCTGATATCAACGACACACATTGAATCAATTGACATCCTCTTTGACATTGGATGATGGTCAAACACTTGAGATCATCTTTAGTTGACATCAATGACAACCAATGCTCAACAATGTCCCCCTTTGGCATTCATGTCAACACCTTATGAAGATGTGCCTGATTTTCTTTGAACTATGTGCTTCATCTATGTATTGGTCGCAGTGCTCCCCCTGTGTATGTGCTCCCCCTGAATTATTTGGGATTTTTGGCTACTGCATTCATGCTTGAACTCTACAGTGCTCTTTTCATATATTTGCAGATTATATCTTCATAATACTTCTTCAAGTATTGCGCTCTTTCATGTATGCAATCTTCAAGACTTCATGCTCTTTTACATTAGTTGTAGTTCTTAAGACTTCATGCTCTTTCACATTGAACTGTAGTACTCAAGACTTAATACTTGATTGCTATTTTACATTAGTTGTAGTTCTCAAGACTTCATTCTCTTTCACATTGAAGTGTAGTTCTCAATACTTCATGCTCTTTCACATTGGTTTCATACTTTATGTTATCCCCCTTTGGCATCAAGTTTCTTTTTAGATTCAAAAAAATTATGCATTTTGCATTTATCCTCAGCTTCAATCACCTTCATGCATTTCTCCTAGTATCTTCATGTGTCAGCTTCATGCATTTCTCCCCCTTTGAACTCAATGGAAAAGAGAACCATTGTGCCCTAAGAATCCTTCTTTTGTATTTTTTGCCTAAGAGCATGTTCTCAATGTGAGATAACTCCCCCTGACTTTATGCTTCATTTCTTAGTGCTTTCATAGTCATCTTTTATTGCCTTTTTCTGGAGTGGATGTTATATGGTAATTCCCATTTTCATTGTATGTTTGTCACAACACTTCATCATACTCTGCGCAGTGATCTTGTCTGTCATTTTTACATTCCTACTGCATAGTACTCTTTGATATTTATTGAATTTACTCTTCTTTGTTTTGGTTCTCGTCATGTTGAGGATTTAGAAGCACACCCAATTTTTATCTAAGATATTCAAATGTACAACGGGGAAGAGGTTTTGTAAGTATATCTGCAATTTGTTCCTTGGTGTCAACATATTCTAGCTTGATAACATTTTCTACTACTTTCTCTCTTACAAAATGATACTTGATGGGAATGTGCTTGGTTTTGCAGTGCATAACAGGATTTTTGGAGATGCTTACTACACTTGTGTTGTCACACAAAAATTGTATTGGCTGATTTATGTTAACTTGAAGATCCTTCAAAGTATTCTTCATCCACACTAACTGTTGTATTGGAGAAAACTCACTATGGCTTGGGGTAGACCACAACAGACAGCTGACTACCATAAATTAACTCAATTCTCAGTACTATGCTATATAAATGACAATGCTAAGATAATGAAGAATATAACCAACCTCGATCCAAACATTTGATGTAGATCCCCATTGGAGCTTTCAATCCATGCACTTGAATCTGCAAATTAGTATTGACAGCCAATATACAACAAGTACATATAATATATAAACAACATTAACATCATCAATAGCAATGGTCCATCATATTATAAGTAAATGCAACCCAATGTAGAATAAACAAAATTCACAACATTAATGGAAGAGAATATGAGTCTTTCTATTAATAAACAAGAAGAAGTACAATGTGATACGACCTCCTGTCGGCAACCAATCTAAACCAAGATCTGGATCAATCCACTTGTGCCTCCACCACTTCAATCCTCCATGAATAGCAAACTCAAACTATGATAGGAGTTTGGAAGGTGAACATAAAGGGTTCATAACTACAAGGATCAATGAGTGTAGACTCAAGATAGGGAAAAAATCCACTAGAGTTCTCTTGCTCTTCTTTCTCCTCCCGTCCATAAGCCATATGTGCTCAATATATAGTCCTCTCAAAGGTAAGTTAAAGGACACATCGAGGCGTTTCTTGGGCAGATGGAGGGTCAAAGGTCACCCAATGACCGCTTTTTGGGAGTAAAAAGTAATAAACTAGGGATTTTTACCATTTTACATGCTACCCGCGGACTACAGTGATGCAACTCGTGGGTATGCCCACTGTAATGATGCAACAAGCGTACAAGGGAAAAAATAGTGAAAAATAGTGTCTAAAGGATATAAAGTGGATCTGAGTCAGTGAAATGGATCCCGAAGGCCAAAGAATGCTGATGCTCACAAGATGGAAAATTACGTTGTAAAAGATGCCACCTAATGTGTGAGGTCATAGACTGATGCTATGATGGCCAAAATACATTATAAATCTTAGAAATGGAGTGATGGAGACACAAGGGGAAGGAGCAGCTCACTCGTCATAATACAATAGTATCCCTGAATACATGTCGGTATAGTACAACAATCTAATACAGTGGCCATGGATAGGAAGTACATAATGAATACATGTCATAAGTGATCATAGCCATGATCCCTCTACAGTAAGATATGGTCTCCTGCTAAAAAGGAAACAACTGGTGCAAAATGGAGGTATAAACTGTTGATATCTGAGAGGTGATATCTCAGATGTAAAGTCATAATCATAAGTAGCATACTGAATGCCACTATCGCCTAGGGTCTTCTACACAAGTCTTCGACAATGCAAGTCCAATCAAGTGAATAAAGGAGTTGGGGTTGAACCTGATGTGACATCATTGATTACTGGTCAATGATGTATACCGTTAACAAATGCGAGATAACCCACCAATAATGAAAATGGGCATCAAGCCACAGAGCACGATCATCAGAGTGTGAATAGATGTGTTGAAGTCGAACACTAGGATGAATCCATCGATCAGGGGAAATCAATGTATTCCCAAAACTGTCGATGGAGAGAGAACCTGCCACTAATGACTGCAAGCCTCAAGGTACTCAACCGAACTCTAAGCCTCAAGTCTCAGAATAAATGGGTTGAAGTCGACGGAATGAGACTCGCTGGAAGGAGGGAATTAAGGCATCTCGCGCTTTCTTAGCCCTGCGGCGTGCTGGATTATGTCGAGCCATAGATATCCCTAGTGGATTCGCGCCATCAGCGTGTGAACCACCGCATTCACTTCTGGTGAATGATCAAAATGTGGCAACCTTAACAAATTCAACAATCCTGACTGAACGACGGGTGTCAGCCAGCTTTCGGCAACCAAGTTAAAAGTGCACTTGGAATCCTTTTTCCACCACATATACTGGTCCGACTGGAACTATGGGAACTTTGGATCGTGGGGCTCTTCCTTTTGTACGCGTAGGAGGTCGTAGTATTCCCATTTACAGTCTAGGATCTTTCCAAGCAGGTTCTTGGCAACCTCTACATGTTTTGAAATTAGCGACAATGGGATTTCATATCTAGCATTCTTGGCCAATTTAAATATTGGGGCATCCAACACACGTGGGGATATATACTCCGGTGTAAACTTCAAGGGTGCCTTCTGAAAGACCGACGATCTTGGCGCCGTATGGCTTGTCTTTGAAATCTTGCTTCGTGGTCCAGTTATGTCTTTCCCTTTGTCCTGCATGATTGAATTATGGCGAAGTGATCTTCTAGATGCTTGATCGGGTTCGAGTATAGTCTTCCTGGAAGGGGTTTTCATTAACTCTGCAATTCCCCTATGCTGAAAGACTCGGATTGCTTCTTGAAGTGTAAGCTCTTCTTCTCTGTATGGCTTGTACATTCAGTGGTGAAATTTGGCAAATATTCAGAAGTATGGCTAAGGATTGCTAAGACAGTATGGAATGTATGAAAATTCTAAGTGTTTGGAAACTCCCATGAGTCCTTATGCGATGCTATTTATAGGCGCAGTTGAGTCCTCCCCATGCCTTCCAATGGCTAGAAGGGCATTTAATGTAGTGTCCGTTGGCGAATTTGAGCGAATCCTTCAGTCCCTTTCGTCATCAGCGTGTTCAGAACGATTATATTTTTGTTAAATGCTCAAGCGGTTCATTGCAACGGTCATATAATGGATATTTTTCTAAGTCTTGCGCCGTGCTGCGCGACAAGCGATCTGCGATCCTGCACAGTTACTTCGCAGTGCCAAAAATTTTCAACTGCGCGGTTTCAAAAAAAAAAAAATCCCTTGCGTAGTGCATACATCGTCCTTCTTATCATACCTTGTTCCTCTTATCATACATGTACAGACTCCTTTACATTTCTAGTGTCCGATTTCAACTGTACTTGACACTTAGAACTCTCTTCCTCTGCTTGTTATTTAGGATTTGGCGAAGCAGGAATATCGTGATACAGCTTTAGTCTGCTTCCATTTATCAATGTTGGTAGGGTATCGCCAGCTAAATTGGCTAACTGGACTACACCAGTGTTAGTAACATGTATCACAGTATATGGGCCAAGCCAATGCATCTTAAATTTACCGGGGGACTTCATGAATTTGCTATCATACAGGAGGACTAGGAAACCTACCTGAAAGCACTTGTTCTTTATATGGCGATCATGCCAAGCTTTCTCATGGTCTTTCTGAACTTGCTGGTGGAAGCCGAAAATGAAGCGATCTTCCTCCAACCCAACAAGGTGTAGAAACCTTTCTTCTAATGCTGCACGGTCTGCCATCCCTGTGAATGCAACGATCCTTAAACTAGGGACAATATATTCCATTGGAATTATAGATTCCTACCCATAAGCCAACTAAAAAGGTGTATGTCCTGTCAATTTCTTGCATGTAGTCCTGTATGCCCATAACACAGAGGAGACGCGCAGATCCCAATCATCTCTATTTACATTGCAAACCTTAGTGAGTGCGTTCTCCAGTATTTTATTGAAAGCCTCAATGGTGCCATTCTCCTGTGGATGATATGGAGTACTGCGTTCCTTAATTATCTACAACGCGTCATGGATCAATGGGTTCTCATCATCAAAGCTGAAGTCCCTCTGGAAGTTTGTAGTTAGCATGTCCCAATCAGTGGTTTCTCTATGCAACTCCAGGTCTAGGTACCATTTCTTTGGCATGTCATCATCCAGCGTATGTACAAATAGATGCACCCATTCTGTGTGTGGCCTTTTCGCCCATGCCTGTGAACAAACTTCAATGTGTTGACTAGGATCTGTCTGTCCATTAAACGTTTCAAAGGGTAAGGTAATCCTTCTAGCAAATCGGATCTGCATCTTAATTCTGCATTTATCCCAAGTGGTCAATGTCTGCTTATGTGCATTCCACCATCTGGTGGGTGTGTCGCTCAATGCCATATCCAATGGTGGTAATCTGTGCTCATCTGTAATGGCTGCAGTGTTTTCCTGGATGAAATTGTAAACATTAGCAGAACCATCATATGTGGGAATAGGACTTACCTCCTTCCCGATCCAGCATAGTGATTTCATAACCTGCGTGCACCTTCTTGCTGATACTTCATGCATCCGGATTTGCCAATTTTCTAGTCTTTCCTCCGAGTCAGAGACGTAGGAGCTGTCACATCTCCAGCTGAGTGTACCATTTGCAGTAGGATTAATGTAATCTTCCTGGTTCACTGTGAGCTGGTATAATTGGTCCAAATCTTGAGCCTTGGATTCCTCCTGAATCGGCTCGCTGTATCTATCACCATCTGCAGTATCCAACGGTGTGATGACCCTAAGATGATTTCCTTCAAATATCATCTTCTTTTTCTTCATATTTATGATAGCCGATTCAATTCCTAGCAGCGCAGGAAAAGGTTGACTATCACCCACAATATCGATAACTTCAAAGTCTGCATGACTTTGGACTCTATCGTTGTCGACTACTACATTCGCTAACCGGAAAAAAGGTATGACTTTCTCTTGGTTAGCCATTCTCAACTGGATAGGTGACCATAGCAACTTTGGTCGACCCATCTACTGCCATGTCTGCTTAGTTAAGACATTTACTTTGGAACCCAGATCAAGGATCAATTCATCCATTTAAAAATCTCCTATCTGTGTGGTAAGCCTCATTTCTTGGCCTATTCTTTTATGCTTCCTTATGTGATGTATGGCGCTATCAGAAATGTATGTTCCCGTCTGTGGTTTGTATTGGTTTATGAGCTTCTGTAGCTCTACTATGGCATTTTCACCTTTTAATAACTTCATGCAGCTTCGCAGGAACTGCGCAACGGAAGTGCTGACATATGTTGCGGTACTTGTTTTATCATAATCCGCTGGCGTGTATTCAACATGTGGTGCTTCACTGCACAACGGGATCCACTGTTATTTTGTTGTCAGTTCTTTGAAGGTATCCTGCGTGTCGATAAAGACTTCCTTCTTCTTTCGTAGGTCGAGAGAAGGTATTTTTCCCGGAGCTTTCCTTATCCATACTGTCTCAAGAGGGATCTTCTTTGTGTGAGCCTCCCCTGACGTGGAAACTTCTACTCCCCTATTGCGGCCTGTCTCAGTGCCACTGCACGTTACCACATTGATGCTTGGGTCTACTGGTCTACTCTCCACTGCGAGCCGCTGGACGTTCGTGTTTCGTGTGTCCATCCGACTTCTTTTCTGCATTTCCACCTCTAGCACTGGGAAATCTTCAATAACATGCTCGAATGATTTATAGTAATTGCATGTAGTGCATGGGTTAACACAATCTCTAGATATGTGACCTGGCTAGCCACAATTATAGCAAATAACCTGGCTGCGGCCTCTTCCCTGCGCCGGGCCAGCATTTCTTCCTCTACCGCGGTATCCAGCACCACGACCTCTGTATCCTCCTTGGTCATATTGTGCATTCTCTTGTTTCGGTTGGTTATCTTCTTGTACGTGGTACAAGCCAGCACCTCTCATTGAGTCCATATCTCGTTTTCTCTCATTCATTAGCTCATATGTGTGGCAGTTGGATTCATCATGTCCAACTGATTTATAGAAAGTGCAGTATAAATTTTTAGGTGTTTTCACATACTTCCGTATGAGATAGCAGTCTTCAGGTTTGTGTCCTGTGGTTCTACAAATTTCACACCATGGGGCCTGATTCTGATTTATTGGGTTGGGTGCACCACTATTAAGATAGTCGCAGAACACAAGGCAATGCTCCCGGTCATGGCCTTAACCTTTGCAACTTGTACACCAGACATCATGTCTAGATTCATACCTTTGTTCTTTGCCATTCTTCATGCTTTGTAGTTCTAGTGTCAGGGTGGTCAGCTGGTTCTGTATCTGAGACATCCCAGAACTAGTCTCACCAATCGGCGAAGCCTCTAGCTTCATTGCGATTTCCAAGGTCTCTGCCTATGACGTAACCTTCTACTGCATCAATGGTAATCTAATATGGGGCAAAAACGCAGCAATAAACCATTCCTTGTGCTATTCCAAAGCTATAACAAAGCTTACTTGGTCCAATAGGGTCTTGAACTTCTGATCAAACTCCCAAACCATTTCAGTCAGTTTCTGCTTTATTTCTTTCAATTCGGTTATACACTGAGATTCGGATTTGTGTTTCTTAAACTTAGCCATGAGCGCAGCTTTAATTTCTGCAAGGGTTCTACACTGTGTGTTAGAGTACTTCATGAACCAATGTAAAGCTCTGTCCCTGAAAGTGGTGATGAGCTGTCCTCTCTTTATGGCATCATCTTGGATCAGTCTTACACTCCATACGACTTCACAAAGAAACCAATGCTGATCAGGGTCTTCTAGGCCAGTTCCTTTAAATATTGGGAGCTTCTTATCAGTGTTTGCCATTGTTATATTAGGTGGTGGGGCGCTTGGATTAGCACTCGGCTGCTGTGAGGGGCACTGCGCAACAAAAAAAAATGGGGATATCAGACTATGCTGTGGGGTCAGTTGTGTAATGGGCGGGCTCTGATGCAAAGGATGCGCGGTTTCTGCAACCGACGGATTCTGAGGGGTGAATGGTGGTGCGGCTTCGTTGTTAACATCACAAGGGATCTCAGTGTCTATATGGAGCGCAGCACCTCCAAGATTCTGATTAAATTTATATCTCTTGCCACTTCTAAGATTATGGGTATCTTCGTTAGAATCACTACATATACTGTTTACCATGATAGACTTGATAATATTACTACATTCTTAAAACACCTTTCTTAGCTAACAGCATCTTAATGTATAGATTGAGATTGCTCAACAACTTACCTTGGAATCCTTCAAAAAAGTATGCTTCTGCTTGGCTATAGGATTTGAGTGTGTCTACAACAAATTCTGTTACGAAGCCTTTTAGCATATGATCGACCCACAAGTCAACTGCGTGTGACAATGGGATGTCTATCGCTTTGAGTTGCGCTGTGAGCTCGGGAGTCCACTCTGTAGGAACTCCTCCTTGAAAATAGGTTTTCTTTTCTGCGAGCCGTGATATCCACCCGTGCAGCTCGTTTGGAAATGATGCGCAGAAAATCTCGTGAATATCTTTCCACAAATATCTATCCCACCACTGTGTGTCACATAGACACTGATGTCTATTCTCTTGCCTTGTAAAGTCTCTTATGGTCTTGTCCCACCAAGCTTGGATATCTGTCTTTTCAGGATGCCAGTTGTCAGAGACTTCTGGGAACTGATATTCTTCGTCACACATCATGATTGCAACTCATCACGGATTCTAGTGCGGCAACGGAACCATTTGTTGGCTATAACTGACCCAGAGGTTTTCAATAAGACCCAGGTTCTTCGCAGTTTCCCTTTGACCAACAAAACCCCTTCGCATCGGCCCTTTCATCAACAACCTGTGAGCAGGTTGAGGTCTCACCCGAGGTGTATCTATGGGGTACCACAGAATCAGGTTTCCACAATAAGTGACAAGTTGCTTGGACGGACGTACTGCGTAGCATGGGCTAAGGAAGATGCGCTACAAGACCATATTGTGCGGCGCGCAACAGGATATGCGCTGCGGGCAAATACTATGAGGCGGCGGGAAACACTACGGTCTGCACTTCCAAATCCTTCTATTGTGGGGCTTCTACTGAAACTGCGAACTATGCAGTTCTACTTTATACTCGAACTACCTTGAACATGCTTAAGGCTCTGAATTGAGTATCACTCATCCATGCATTCAACTACTCAGCCGATTGTCCATCTACTATTCATTCATCCACTTGGTATGGTTACGATTTGAGCATAGTCTATTGATACAATCTAATTGTTATGCATTTGTTCTATTGCGCATAAGGAAGTACTTAAGTGATCTCTTAACACTTAACCAACTAATTGATTCATTGTTCTCAAACACAAGATAAATGTTCACCATTCATCTATTCATGCAGAACTTAACACATCATCTCCATACTTCTTCTGATGGAAAATGCATACAACAGTTCTCTCATAATAGCATGCAAGGAAACATCTAGACATTCATTTACAGAAAACAAAGATAAGCATACATCCATAAAACACAAATGCACAACACAATATTTAACGTGGTTCACTCCTCCGGATGGGAAGCTACATCCACAAGAACGGTTGGTAATATATATCTTTAAAGGGGATGGGGGCAACCATTCTTAGTCTGCGCACTTAGATGGAAACTCTCCTTCCTCTCAGATAGGTCTCTGCGCACACAACTACAAAGCCTTTACAATATTCTCAACTCAAAAGAGATTTTACAATACAACCACTCAACTTATTCAACAACACTGAGAGAACCTCAGAACCCAGAACCCCATCCCATACAAAATTGTCTTCTTAAATAGACCATGCCCAAAGGTCATGTCTTTACAATGCCGAAGACCTAAGCCCAAAACCATTAGGGTTTATAAAACTGTGTTGGTTTCCCTAAACCGTCTTGCTAGCATCTGGTAGCGTCTGCTTCATCGTGGCAGTTCTCCACGTCTTCATTATGTCGCTATCGGCCTTCCTGTCGCACGCATGCCAACAGGTCACTTTCACTGGACCGTTCATTTCTAACGGTCTCGCCCAAAAGGAATGCCAAGCCATTGCTTTCCCTGAGCTGTCCTTTTCTTAACAAACTCATGGATTGGACACCTTCCTGAATTGCTCGTGCACGCCGCTCGACACTCCTGGAGCATCTTTCCAAAATTAGACCACTAGTGGTCCATCCGGTACCTATACCTGATCCTCATCCTGCACTCCCCTTTGCTAGCTCCATGTGGCCTGACTGCTTTGCAGCACTGCTTCCTCGTAGTGCTGGTCTTCGCGGTACTGCCAAAATTTGGATGCTATGCACAACTTCGTAGCATGGTCAAAACTTGGATGCTTCGCACAACTTCGCAGCACCCTCAACACTTAGACAAAATTATATCTTTTTCTGAGCTGCGCTGAGCTCAGGTTTTCCTGCTTATCAAAAGTGTTACCAAAAATTTTCCCCAACTTGGGCCCAACATGCCCCTAACACTTACATGTGGCTTGTCCCCAAGCGACTTCCTGCTTCGGTCGTCTCGCTCTGCTCCATGACCAGTGGAGCTAATTTGGTCTCGAACTCAATTTACGTGCCGAACAACTGTTCCACTGCTTCTCTGGTATCTTGTTCAACTTGTTATACTGTCTCAAGCAGTGCTGGAGTTATCTCTTCTCCAATCTATCGTTGTACCTACTCCTGGTTGTCATGCAGTTCCTTCAGCTTATCTTCTATCTTCTGCGACACTGCTATGGCATCCTCCAAGAGTTGCTGCGACTGACTATCCATCTCAGTCTCTTTTTCTCTTAATGCCTAGACTTCCTTCTTCAAGCCTGATATCTCCTTATACCTCTGTAGCCTCTCCCTGGGTGGCAGATCCTTGAGCTCTGCATCCAACTTTTCAAGTGCGGTCTGCTTTTCTTTTACCGCGGTCTTCACCTGCAGTAGCCCTTGATCCTCTTCAAGGGAAGTGAATGCCTTTGAAACCTTCTCCAAGAGATCTTGGCACTTAGCCATCTCACTTGTTATTCTCTACGCAGCAACACTCACTGCTTTCTCTCTTAACTGCTGCTCAGTTAATGGAGTCTCCGTATTCAGTTTTTCCTTCAAGGCGGCAAGATCGGCCTCATAGAGGATGTCCTTATCTTGCATCTCCATCTTCAAAGATCTCACATTTCTCCGATCCTTAGAACTGTGCTCGCAAGATCATCCTGGAGTTCTAGATCTTCAATATCTTTTGCGACATCAGTAATGGTTTTCTCTAGTTGTACCCGACGGTCCTGTTCATCATAAAATTGTATCTGCGTGCGCGAACTAGAGTCCTCGAGCTTCTTGTTTGATGCTTGCAGCTTCGCCTGTGAATTCATGGACTCTACTATTCTTTCATGCATCTCCTCCACGATCTGCATGTGCATAAAGTGTAAGCCAGGCAAGGGAATATTGGCCAAGTCAAGCTCTACCCGCTCGACACCCTTTGTGTCCAGAATGATCTATTATGACATTGGTAATGCGACGGCCAATGGGTCCAGATGAACAATCCTGGTCTTTGATGGCAGCGTTATGGCTAGTTGCGGTGGTGTTTTCTGTGAGGTTCTTACCGACCTCCCTTCAGCTCCTACTTCATGCTGCAAGGTTAGGCTCTTTTGGACATCATCCATTTTCTTCATAAGACCTTGCAGTGCGAGCCTAGTCTTTTGCAGGTCATCCTGGATGAACTTGTCCTTCTTATATTTTTCTGTCATTACCTCCCCCATCTGCTCTGATATATTTTCCGCAATTATGTCGAAGTCTTTTTCATTCAGCACTGTCTCAGATTGACTCTTTGTTGCTTTCATTTCCTTCTGCACCTTTGGCTTCTACGGGGTTTCAGGTTTCTTCCTCTTTCCTTTTTCTTCGACAATAGGGCATGATAGCGGGATGGGTTCATCTTCTTCTGAGTCGGTTTCCACATCCATGACTTCAACACGGAAGTTGGCTGGCCAGTCCTTCATGAGGATGTCAATGTCCTCCTCATACATGTGGTAGTTACCCGCGTACCATTCTGGCTTCTTCATTCTCGCTTTGGGTGAAATAAAGATACATCGCATATCCGCCATAAAATGAATAACGCGAATATACTTCAACGTTACCTGCTTTGTGATGCGGGATGTATGGGTGATCACATCGTACAGCTGAGTGTAATACTGATAGAAAACTTCATCTGTCATGTGCTGTCACTCTGCGTTGATATTTTCCTAGAGGTTGGCAAAATGGAACCCTCTAGGATCGTTGCTTTATGTAATGATACCCACATAGTCCTTTTCTCCTTCCATCCTGAAAAGGCGATGAGGATGATCAACCATGTAAATTGGAATTGTCTGCCATTCTCCTGGGTATCATTGAGTTTGTCCAAGAACTAATTAAGAAGATATTGACACCAATTGAATTGGGTGCCTTCAGCCGCTACGGCATCGAGTAGTATTACACCCGCAGGCACCTCCGCAAGCTTGGCAGTTCTCAGAATATTCCCTGCGAGCAACTAGGTGACAAATCTAGTCGCTCTGTCTTCAATTTCTTCTGTGAGAAAACCTCTTTTCCCTTTCACCAATGCATGAGTTTTCTTCAGCTTTTCGACCGCTTCATTTTCCTTATTCTTCCCCTGGAAGAATTCCTTGGGATCCTTACCGTGCTTGCTTATCCCTATGGCGCAGTGGATTAAGTCAATGTTTACATCGACATTTCTGTCGAGCCATAGATATTCCTGGTGGATTCACGCAATCAGCGTGCGAACCACCGCATTCACTTCTGGTGAACGATAAAAATGTGGAAACCTTAAAAAAATTCAGCAATCCTAACTGAACGACGGGTGTCAGCCAGCTTTCGGCAACCAAGTTAAAAGTGCCCTTGGCATCCTTTTTCCAGCGCATATATTGGTCCGACTGGAATTGTGGGAACTTTGGATCATGGGGCTCTTCCTTTTGTACGCCTAGGAGGTCGTACTCTTCCCATTTACAATCTAGGATCTTTCCGAGTAGGTTCTTGGCAACCTCTACATGTTTTGAAATTGGAGACAATGGGATTTCATATCAAGCATTCTTGGCCAATTTAAAGACTGGGGCATCCAACGCCCATGATGATATATACTCTGGTGTCAACTTCAAGGGTTCCTTCTGAAAGACTGGCGATCTTGGCGCCATCTGGCTTGTCTTTGGAATCTTGCTTCGTGGTCCAGTTATGTATTTCCCTTTGTCCTGCATGATTGGATTATGGCGAGGTGATCTTCTAGACGCTTGACCGGGTTCGAGTATTGTCTTCTTGGTAGGGGTTTTCATTAACTATACAATTCCCTCATGTTGAAAGAATCAAATTGCTTCCTGAAGTGTAAGCTCTTCTTCTCTGTATGGCGGCTTGTACATTTAGTAGTGAAATTTGGAAAATATTCAGAAGTATGGCTAAGGATTGCTAACACAGTATGGAATGCATGAAAATTCTAAGTGTTTGGTAATGCCTGCAAGTCCTTATGTGGCGTTATTTATAGGTGTAGTTGAGTCCTCCCCGCACCTTCCAATGGCTATATGGGCATTGAATGTAGTGTCCGTTGGCGAATTTGAGTGAATACTTCAGTCCCTTCCATCGTCAACGTGTTTAGAACGGTTATCTTTTCGTTAAATGCTCAAGCAGTTCATTGCAACGGTCATATAACGGCTATTTTTCTGAGTCTTGCGTCGAGCTGCGTGGCAAGCCATCTGCAATCCTACGCAGTTACTTTGTAGTGCCAAAAATTTTCAACTGCGCAGTTTCAAAAGTTTTTTTTTTCCCTTGCGCAACTTCAGCAGTGCTGCGTGGTGCATACATCGTCCTTCTAATAATACCTTGTTCCTCTTATCATACATGTATAGCCTCCTTTACATTTCTAGTGTCCAATTTCAACTATACTTGACACTTAGAACTCTCTTCCTCTACTTGTTATTCAGGATTCGACAAAGCAGGACTATCATGATACAGCTTTAGTCTGCTTCCATTTATCAAAGTTGGTAGGGTATCGCCAGCTAAATTGCCTAACTGGACTGCACCAGTGTTAGTAACATGTATCACATTATATGGGTCAAGCCAATGCATCTTAAATTTACTGGGGAACTTCATGAATCTGCTATCATACAGGAGGACTAGGTCACCTACCTAAAAGCACTTGTTCTTTATATGGCGTTCATGCCAAGCTTTCTCACGGTCTTTCAGAACTTGCTGGTGGAGGCCAGAAACGAAGCGATCTTCCTCCATCCCAACGAGGTGTAGAAACCTTTCATCTAATTATGTGCGGTCTTCCATCCCTATGAACGCAGTGATCCTTAAACTAGGGACAATATATTCCATTGGCATTATAGCTTCCTGCCCATAATCCAACTGAAAAGGTGTATGTCCTGTCAATTTCTTGCATGTAGTCCTATATTCCCATAACACAGAGGAGACACGCAGGTCCCAAACATCTCTATTTACATTGCAGACCTTAGTGAGTGCATTCTCCAGTATTTTATTGAAAGCCTCAACAGTGCCATCCGCTTTTGGATGATATGGATTACTGCATTCCTTAATTATCTGCAACGCATCATGGATCAACGGGTTCTCATCATCAAAGCTGAAGTCCCTATGGAAGTTCGCAGTCAGCATGTCCCAATCAGTGGTTTCTCTACGCAACTCCAGGTCTAGGTACCATTTCTTTGGAATGTCATCATCCAACGTATGTAAAAATAGATGTACCCATTCTGTGTGTGGCCTTTCCGCCCATGCCTGTGAACAAAATTCAATGTGTTGACCAGGATATGTCTATCCATTAAAATTTTCAAAGGGTAAGGTAACCCTTCAAGCAAATCAAATATGCATCTTAATTCTACATTGATCCCAAGTGGTCAATGTCTGCTTGTGCGCATTCCACCATCTGGCAGGTGTGTCGCGCAGTGCCATATCGAATGCTGGTAATCTGTGATCATCTATAATGGTTGCAGTGTATTCCTGGATGAAATTTTAAACATTAGCAGAACCATCATATGTGGGAATAGGACTTACCTCTTTCCCGATCCAGCGCAATGATTTTGTAACCTGCGCGCACCTTCTTGCTGATACTTCATGCATCCAGCTTTTCCAGTTTTCTAGTCCTGCCTCCGAGTCAGAGATGCAGGAGCTGTCACATCTCCAACTAAGTGTACCATCTGCAGTAGGATTAAAGGTATCTAGGACTAGGCAGTTTGGAGGTTATTATCTATTGGATGTTATAATACTAAATACATATATATACATTGTTGTACAGCCACTTTATGACTTTCACTTTCTACAGTTGCAAAAGGTTAGTTGTTCATCTGGACAAATTTTTACAGGCATGTACAAAGAATACTCTTCCAATTCTGGTACCATCCCACTCCCAGATGGTTTTCAGAGTAGCTCCCCCACTCATCTATGCTTGAGCAAATCATAAACTTTATCTTTAAGGTGAAATTGGGACAAGAGCCTCTGATAGAAAATGGGTGCAAGAGGTTAACCCGCCGGGATACTGAACAGGTCCGCTGGGAGCGGGTACCGACCTGTGGTATAAACAGGAAAACCCATCAGGGTGCTGAACAGGCCTGTTGGCAATGGGGCATCTTCCTGGGGAAGAAGCTTCTTAGATGTTACAGTTACCCCACCGGAGTACTGAACAGGCTTGCTGGCAGTGGGTTCTGACTCTAATATCTTCTTTAACAGCCTCATCTATACTTGTCTGTATGAACAATGTACCTATGTAAAGGTAAAAGAGAGGCCATAAGGGTGGCTAATTAAAATTTAATAAACTCATTGAAAAAAGTCAATTGATAGCCAGTTGATAATCATCTCCAGCTGTTCTGCATTTTGGGTTACCTGATTCTAGTAAAAGAAGGTTTATGCCTCATATTTTCTGAGTCCTGAACATAGCTGAGAAATTCAGTGCTATTTGTTGCACTAATCAAACTATCCTGTGTGAAGCTGAGTAAAAGTGGACCAGTACCCCATTAGCTTCTGTTAGTATTCCCCTTGCCTTGTGGTACATGTCCTGGTGGAAAAAGTTCTGTATGAATGACAAGAATGAAGTCTGCATTTCTGATTGTTTGAGTTCCATAGAAGTAAGGGTGATTGATGAAGTGTGCATTTATGATTGTTGAGAATTATAGTTATATCGAAGTAAGGGTGATTGATTGAAGTTTGCATTCTTGATTGTTTGTTTTGTATTGTTAATAAAAATTGGTTTCATAACACAATTTAGTTTCCTGTGTGATTAAGATGAAGCAGCAACCTTACAATAAGGAAATTATGCCACGAAACTGTTGAGGGTCCAACAAATTTTTAATCCAGTTTACTTGTTTATTAACTCATCCGAGTGATGTATATTTGGGAAATTAATGGTTTTTACATCACTATTTGAGTGCATTTGCTTTAATAGCATAGCAGCTGCTCAAGATGCTGGTAATTACTACTATGCTGGTAATTTTTGTTCATCTTTATCAGCCTGAAAGCATTGCTGTATTTTATATTTGTTGAAGTGCCGGATTGAGTACCGTATGGGGTGCCGGAGGAAACATTGGAAAATTAGCATGTATATGGTAAAGGTAATGAACGTTGATGGAAGTAAGGAAGGGTGTATGATTGGCTAAGTCTTAATTGTTATTAAGGATTATGATTATAATTAAATGCTTTTGCCATAATACGAAAGTCGATGAGCTATGAACTACCATAAATAACTTTGGCATTATATGGTGTTAACTTTGACAATATTCCATCCTTTATTATTGATTGGCAACCTTTGATAAAAATCATAACCTTGTTCTATTACAATTGGGGTTCTTACGTGTTATGAGGTTAGGATTAGTCCAAACGTGTTATATCGTGGTCATCATTCCCTGCGAAGTGGATGGCACGAAACTCGGCTTACCATGATATCCTCACCACGTCTGCTAATTATTACCACTCTTTACCATAATTCTATTGGGTTGTTTCTAGTTTTACCCTCGCAAGTGAAGAGAACCGTTGATGAAGTTTTCCATTTCCTACGAAATTGACTGTCTGATATCTTTGCTAATTCGTTGTTCTTCTCTTTTCCTATCTTCACCATGCTTAACCGGTATGAACCCTCAGCATATGAGCAGTTGTTCGCTATCCCTGAGTTCGTAGCATGCAAGGAGATGTTCATTCGGGCTGGGTGGCATTCATTTTTAACCAATTTACAGGGCCACGATGATGCTATTTCTTTACAATTCGCTTTGGGTTTCGATGGGCATACAGCTAAGGTGGGGTCCCTAGAGTTTGCAGTGACAGAGGAGTCTATTTCATTGGCTATGGGACTTCCACGCACCGGTGTTAGATGGTTTAAGAATTTTCGGTTATCACGGAAGGAGTATGACTGTGTTTTCAAACCTGAGTTTTTGGCCGTGAAGGGTGAGAAGGGCTTCTCCAAGCTTTGGGTTAGAGAGGAATTCCATAATATTTTGATGATTATCACCAAGTTGATTACCTGTGAAGGCCGATTCTCCACTTATAAAGCCTGTCATTTTCGCCTATTAGCTCACTTCGAGTTTCCTAAGCTTTTGAATTTTCCATTTTATTTTTGGAAGAGTCTGAGTAAAATGGCTTCACAAGTTAGGAAGAACCTAGTAAGAACATCCAACTCACAGTCTTTACCATCATGGACTTATTAAAATTCTCATTTTAGATGAATTAAAGAAGCAAGGTCGAGTATGGGAACAGTTCGTATATGAACTATCTAATCCTCATCTTCAGTCATCCTTGAGGAATGAATCTGGTGAGCCTCGTATCCCTGATTTAATGGAGAAAGCTTCCTCTGCAAACAATTTTGTTCACCAAAATGATTGCCCTCATGAACCAGCTGTTAATAGTTGCAAGAAACCTGCCCCATTACATGCTAAGAGGTCTCCAATCTCTAAGAGACAGTGTGTTAGCTCTCAGTCTGGGGGAGATAAGGGGAATGAAAACTTGTTTTTTTTCCCAATAGAGGATTTACTCGCAGCATGGCTGCTAAAGAGGGGAGAAGGGAATCCAAGGGTAAAGAACCTGTCCAAGTTGAATTGTCATCATCCGATGCTTCCTCCACCCATGATAACTCTGATTCTCCTGGTTCTCCTCATTATTCTACAATGTCAAGTCCTGTCAGTGAACCTTTGTTGCCAGCATCCCCTTCAAAATCAAGTCTAAAATATGCCAAAGCATCACTTTCCAAATCAGGTTCAAAATCTACTAATTCGGAGGATTCAACACGGGGAATTGATTATTTTAGGCAGAAGAATTTTAAACTGACAAGGAAGTTGCAAGAGTATGTGAGATTGGATCGGGTCATCAAGCAGGAAAATGCCATTTTAAAGGCTAGAGTAGTTTCTTTACAAACTTTGGTTGATGAGGTTACAGGGACAAATCGCAATCTTCGGAAACAGTTAAAGAAGAAAGATAAACAGTTTGAACAATTGGTTAGTATACAGCAACAAACTGCCCCGTCTCCTCCTCAGGTTCAAGTCCTATTTAATACCTTAGCCTCAGTCTCTGGAGTTGGATCCAAGGATTGATAATCTATTTTGAAGGTTCAAATTTTGTCTATCTGAAACTTTCTTGCATAGGGACATGCAAGACCTTCAGTCTGGGGGAGATGTTGGTCCTCTATTTTGACTATTCAGTATAATATTTCTAGCTTAAAGTCTTATGGAATCAAATAATAATCAATTTTGTTGTATCTGATTATGTCTTTTTGAGAGATCAACATTGCTAAGCTTTGGTAAGTGATTTTTAATTACTTAATTATTACTTTGCCTTGTTTTATGCATATGATTGGGCCTTTAGGTTTCATTTAATGATAGGTCAAGTAATAAGCTTTGTTTCTCTTCTATGCAGGGGTCTTTTGCTACCTGACTCCATACCTGTCTCGGCGTTCGAAGGAAGATTTATGCAAAGATTTGGGGGATTCGATCCACAATGGGGGCGTTTCTCCTGGATCCACCTCACCTTTCAGATGCTTGTGAAGATTGCTCAGCTGCTGTTTCATGAATGTCCTTCATTCGAGGAGCTGTTGTTTTCCCTCTTTAGTAGTATGGGGATTTCAGGGGATTTGAACTCCCATCTATGGTTCAGATATGCCGAGATAGCTGTAGGGTTTTTAGTTGGATCGATCCTTGTTTCAAGGACGATTTTACTCTGTATTTTCAGTATAAAATCATTCTTAAAATCCCTAAGTGAGAGGATACACAGAGAAGACTGTAAAACTCTATTTTTATCAATCGATCCAACATTTTATCTTCTTTAAGACTGTGATTTAAGACTAGCAGGCGTTGAAGGCAGGGCCCACCTTCAACACCGATCCTTTGTATTTACGTGTGGTTTGTATTTCTGTAAGTAGAGTGAAGCTTATATACTCTAGCATTGTTTCATAATAGAATGGTAATGGTTTTGTTTACTTGTGCTTCAGAATAAGGCTTGTGTTTGCAAAAGACAAATTACTATTAAATGCACTCAGTCTAGCTGTAGAACCGATTCAATAAATTAATAAGAGTGGCTTTGTATTTTAACCTCTTTAGTTTTCAGTGTGGTGTTGCTCATTGATGGATATGATTCTTTTGCCCAAAGTTATGGCATTTACAAACTGTGTAATGGATTTGATTTGGTTTATTGTAGAATCGATTTAATGAAAAGACTAGATTGAAATCTCATATCTCTTTTGTTGTTAGCATTATAGCGACTAGTGAATAGCTCCAATAGCTGTTTAATCCTTTTGACTTTTGAGCTTATAAGACTGTAGGATATTTTCTGATTGTGTTGTGTGGATTTCAAAAGAATTTGCAGCATTGTGGAGTTAGCAGAAGATTTGAAGATTTTAGTTTGTAGAGTACTTAGGGCTTTTCAAACAACCTTATGCGTTGATTAAATAACAGTTAGATTCATGCTTTTGGAGGTTGAATAAGATTATGGTTTATAGTATTGTTTCTTAGGAGTGTTGTTTCTATGGTTTATACTTCAAACGATTTCAGTACTTATTGGTGTGCATTCTTTGAAATAATTCCAGCATTTTATTTTATATAGAATGTAGCAGTAGGAGAGACTTCATTCTGTCAGCTGTGTGTGTGAGTGGTTTAAGATGAAAGCAGAGACAGATTTCATTTAGAAGTGTTTGTGAGTATGGAATGTTTGTCTAAGTTTAGCATCAGGATTGCAGTTTTAACTCAGCATATTCATTGGTAGGTAAGATTAGACAAGTTCTTTTTAATAAGTTGTTTCTTATACAGGATAGCTGTAGCCTAGTATTATTTTGGAAGGTTATTGTAGTTTCATATTGTTTTGAAAGATTGTTGTAGGTTGCTACAAGTAAGGTAGGGATCAGCAAATTAATTTTTGTTTAGAAACAGATCTAGTAATTCTTAACATTGATCATTCCATACAGTATTAGCTTTATCCATTTTATTTTGTTTGTAAGTAGACTAGAATTCTGAGTAGTGAAACTATTTTGCCCGCACATACGGTGTAGCAGCTCAAAGTATACGTACTTTGGTCGATAATTAAATCGAGGTAAATTAAATATCATTAATTTTAACCAACAATAATTGGTCCAAATCTTGAGCCTTGGATTCCTCCTGAATCGGCTCGGTGTATCTGTCACCATCTGTAGTATCCAACGGTGCGATGACCCTAAGATGCTTTCCTTCAAATATCATATTCTTTGTCTTCAGATTTATGATAGCCAAGTTATCAATAGCCTAGTCAATTCCTAGCAGCGCAGGAAAAGGTTGACTATCATCCACAATCTCGATAACTTCAAAGTCTGCATGACTTTGGACTCCATCGATGTCGACTACTACATCCGCTAACTGGACAAAAGGTATGACTTTCTCTTGGTTAGCCATTCTCAACTGGATAGGTGACCATAGAAACTTTGGTCGACCCATCTGTTGCCATGTCTGCTTAGTTAAGACATTGACTTCGGATCCCAGATCAAGGATGACTTCATCCATTTCAAAATCTCCTATCTGTGCGGTAAGCCTCATTTCTCGGCCTATTCTTTTATGCTTCCTTATGTGATGTACGACATTATCATAAATTTATGTTCCCGTTTGTGGTTCATATTGGTTTATGATATTTTGTAGCTCTAATATGGCATTTTCACTTTTTAATAACTCATGCAGCTTCGCAGGAACTGTGCAACGGAAGTGCTAACATCTGTTGCGGTACTTGTTTTATCTTAAGCCGTTGGCATGTCTTCAACATGTGGTGCTTCACTGCGCAACGAGATCCGCTGTGATTTTGTTGTCGGTTCTCTGAAGGTATCATGTGCATCGATAAAGACTTCCTTGTTCTTTCGTAGGTCGAGAGTAGGTATTTTCCAGAAGCTTTCCTTATCCATACTGTCTCAAGAGCGATCTGCTTTGTGTGCACCTCCCCTGACGTGGAGGCTTCTACTCCCCTATCGCATCCTGTCTCAGCGCCACTTCGCGTGACCACATTGATGCTCGGATATACTGGTCTGCGATCCACTTGACATTCGTGTTTGGTGCATCCGTCTGTCTTCTTTTCTTCATTTCCACCTTTAGCACTGGGAAATATTCAATAACATGCTCGAATGATTTACAATAATTGCATGTAGTGCATGGGTTAACACAATCTCTAGATACGTGACCTGGCTGGCCACAATTATAGCAAATAACCTAGCCATGGCCTCTTCCCTGCGTCGGGCCAGCATTTCTTCCTCTGCTGCGGTATCCAGCACAACGACCTCTGTATCCTCCTTGGTCATATTGTGCATTCTCTTGTTTCGGTTGGTTATCTTCTTGTACGCGGTACAAGCCAGTGCCTCTCATTGAGTCCATATCTTATTTTCTCTCATTCATTAACTCATATGCGCGGCAATTGTATTCATCATGTCCAACTGATTTATAGAAAGTGCAGTATAAATTTTTAGGTTTTTTCACATACTTTTGTATGAGATAGCAGTCTTCAATTCTGTGTCCTATGGTTCTACAAATTTCACACCATGGGGTCTGATTCTAATTTATTGGGTTGGGCGCACCACTATTAAGATAGTCATGAAACACCGGGCAATGCTCCCGGTCATGGCCTTCTCCTTTGCAACTTGTACACCAAACATCATGTCTAGGTTCATACCTTTGTTCTTTGCCATTCTTCATGCTTTGCAGTTCTAGTGTAGGGGTGATCAGCTGGTTCTGGATCTAAGACATCCCAGAACTAGTCTCACCAATCGGCGAAGCCTCTAGCTTCATTGCGATTTCCAAGGCCTTTGCCTGCGACATAACGTTCTGCTTCATCAATGGTAATCTAATATGGGGCAATAGCGCAGCAATAAACCATTCCTTGTGCTGTTCCGTAGCTATAACAAAGCTTACTTAGTCCAATAGGGTCTTGAACTTCTGATCAAAATCCCAAACCATTTCAGTCAGTTTCTGCTTTATTTCTTTCAACTCAGTTATACACTGAGATTCAGATTTGGGTTTCTTAAACTCAGCCACGAGCGCAGCTTTAATTTCTGCGAGTGTTCTGGGCTGTGTGTTAGAGTACTTCATGAACCAATGTAAATCTCTGTCCCTAAAAGTGGTGATGAACTGTGCTCTCTTTATGGCATCATCCTGGATCTGTCTTACAATCCATATGGCTTCACAAAGAAACCAATGATGATCAGGGTCTTCTAGGCTAGTTCCTTTGAATATTGGGAGCTTCATATCAGTGTTTGCCATTGTTATATTAGATGGTGGGGTGCCAAGATTATCGCGCGGCTACTGTGAGGGGCTCTGCACAGGAAAAACAAATGGGGATATCGGACTATGCTGTGGGGTGGGCTATGTAATGGGCGGGCTCTGATGAAAAGGTGGCACAGTTTCTGCAACCGGCGGATTCTGAGGGGTGAATGGTGGTGCGGCTTCATTGTTAAGGTCACAAGGGATCTCAATGTCTATATGGAGCGCAGCGCCTCCAAGATTCTGATTAAATTTATATCTCTTCCCACTTCTAAGATTATGGGTATCTTCGTCAGAATCACTATATATATTGTTTACCATGACAAACTTGATAATATTACTACATTCTTAAAACACCTTTCTCAGCTAACAACATCTTAATGTATAGACTGGGATTGTTCAGCAACTTACCTTGGAATCCTTCAAAAAACTATGCTTCTACTTGGCTGTAGGATTTGAGTGTGTCTATAGCAAATTCTGTTATGAAGCCTTCTAGCAGATGATCGACCCAGAAGTCAACTGCGCATGACAATGGGCTGTCTATCGCTTTGAGCTACGCTGTGAGATCGGGAGTCCACTCTGTAGGAACTCCTTGAAAACAGGTTTTCTTTTCTGCGAGCCGTGAGATCCACCCGTGCAGCTCGTTTGGAAATGATGCACAGAAAATCTCGTGAATATCTTTCCACAGATATCTATCCCACCACTATGTGTCACATAGACGCGGATGTCTATTCTCTTTCCTTGTAAAGTCTCTTATGGTATTGTCCCACCAAGCTTGGATTTCTGTTTTTCAGGATGCCAGTTCTTAAAGCCTTCTAGGAACTGATATTCTTCGTTACACATCATGATTGCAACTCATCACGGATTCTAGAGCGGCAACAGAACCATTTTTTGGCTATAACTAACCCAGAGGTTTTCTATAAGACCCAGGTTCTTCGTGGTTTCCCTCTGACCAACAAAACCCCTTCGCACTGACCCTTTTGGAAACAACCTGCGAACAGGTTGAGGTCTCACCCGAGGTGTATCTATGGGGTACTGCGGAATCAGGTTTCCATAGTAAGTGACGAGTTGCTTGGACGGACATACTGTGCAGCACGAGCTAAGGAAGATGCGCTGCGAGACCAGATTGTGCAGCGTGCAATGGGATATGCACTGCAGGCAAATACTGTGAGGCGGCGGGAAACACTGCGATCTGCACTTCCAAATCCTTCTATCGCGGGGCTTCTACTGAAACTGCGAACTATGCAGTTCTACTTTATACTCAAACTACCTTGAACATGCTTAAGGCTCTGAATTGAGTATCACTCATCCACTCATTCAACTACTCAACTGATTATCCATCTACTATTCGTTCATCCACTTGGTATGGTTACAATTTGAGCATATTCTATTGATACAATCTAATTGTTATGCATTTGTTCTATTGCGCATAAGGAAGTACTTAAGTGATCTCTTTACACTTAACCAACTAACTGATTCACTGTTCTCAAACACAAGATAAATGTTCACCATTCATCTATTCATGTAGAACTTAACATACCATCTCCATACTTCTTCTGATGGCAAATGCATACAACGGTTCTCTCATAACAGCATGCAAGGAAACATCTAGACATTCATTTACAGAAAACACAGATAAGCATTCATCCATAAAACACTAACGCACAACAAAATATTTAACGTGGTTCACTCCCACAGATGGGAAGCTACGTCCACAAGAACGATTGGTAATATATATCTTTAAAGGGGATGGGGACAACCGTTCTTAGTCTGTGCACTCAGCTGCAGACTCTCCTTCCTTTCAGATAGGTCTCTGCGCACACAGCTGCAGATCCTTTACAATCTTCTCAACTCAAAAGAGATTTTACAATACAACCACTCAACTTTTTCAACAACACTGAGAGAACCGCAGAACCTAGAACCCCATCCCATACAAAATTTTCTTCTTAAATAGACCATGCCCGAAGGTCATGTCTCTACAATGCCGAAGACCTAAACCCAAAACCCTTAGGGTTTACAAAACTGTGTCTTCTTTGGTCTTTTGATTTCCTAGGCTTGATAGTACTTTGCCCATAATTTTGGTTGTTCCATTGTCCCCAAAATATACATTGCCTCCCTTGTCCTCTTTGAACTTTAAAAAAGTGTCTTTATCTCCATTCACATGCTTAGAGAAGCCACTATCTATATACCATTTCCATGTTCTGATTTGCGCATGTAGTGATAAGTCACATGCTTCCTGGTAGTCTTGATCTTTCTGACCTTCTTCTAACTTAGTAGGTTGTTCAGGCTACTGTTGCTCTTCACAATCATGAATATCATCTTCTGAACTTAGAATGATGAAAGGATTGTAATATTCAAGTACAATTTTGGGTGGTTTTATGTGGATGTTCTGTTTAGGACATGTCTGATTGCCTATTCAATTTTTTCTGGTATAAGCTAATGCAAGGGATCTGCAGTTTATTACTTTATGCCCAAAATTATGACAGTAGAAACAATTTCCAAAGAAAATATTCTGGTACCTGATAGGATAGAATTTTTGAGGTTGTTCGGACTTACTTTTCAAGGAGTTCATTCTTTGAACCTTCTGGCGCATTTGCGATGATGGAGTCCTGAGAGCATCTGCATAGCTTGTGGTCAGGAAAGTGTATATGTCAACATTATTTTTTTCTCCTTGTTCTAGATGAATACTTAATCTTTGTATTTCACTCCTTAGAGAGGCCACTTCAACTTCTAGAATTTCACATCTATATTCCTTCAATTTAATCATCCTGGTGGTGTCTACTTCTAGTTTTAGAAGAGTTTCCTGTAGATGCTTTCTTTTCTTCCTTGACTTCTTCAGTTCATCCAGTGCGCTGATCAATTCTCCTTCAAAATCTACTTCAGCCATATGCTCATATCTTGAGTCCATATCTTTTGGATTATGCACTGAGATATGTCTTCCATATGTTAATATGTTACTGAAGACACCCGCTCTGATACCGATTGTTGGAATCGATTTAATACTAAGAGGGGGAGTGAATCTATATTGACGTAGTTATTAGCATATTTTTATATTCTTTAACTGGTTAAACTTTACTTAACATTCATCCTATGTTGTGCATCAGTAATTAAACATTCATATGAACATGCATCACATCATCAACACATAATACACATAATTTTTATGTGGAAACCTAATTGGGAGAAAAACCACGGAATGCTTCTTTATAATATGAAAGAATACATTCAAGGAAGAACCAAGTTCCTATGTTTACGAGCACCAACTGGAAGGAGGCTCCAAACCCCTGATTTTTATCCATCACCAACTGGAAGGAGGCACTGACCCCCTGTCGTTTTGTTTTACATGCTCCAACATGAAGGAAGTTGTGACTCCCTGTATTCTTTTTGTTTTACAGGTACTAAGCTGAAGGAAGATCCAACTCCCTGTCTCCTTTCCCCGTCAGACCACCCTATCATCTGATATGCTTTATTGTCTTGTATTTCTTCAACTCTACGCACTTCTTCAGGTTTTCTGATGATGCTTTTTCTATGCGCAACTTTCGTATGCAGAATATATTATGTTACTGCACTACATACATCACTTTACTTCTCTATATTCTCGATTTGTACCTCTGTTGATGACTTACTTCTTGGATCGTGTGCTCTGCTGATATTGTAGTCTGTGCTTATGGTTCAACGTACTTCTATATGCGAATGGAATGTTCAACTGATATGAAGCTTTCTATTGATGCTATGTTGTACAAAAAAGAAGCACCAGTAATAGTGGTAACTACACACCTTATGATGTGTCCATTATGAATAAGTGTTTCAGCCCTTCATATGATCTGTGACCTCCTGTGCATCAAATTATTGGTCCATTCAGTATAACGCAATTGTCTCAGATCATCTACATCATGATGTGCCTGTCTAACTCTACGGATGTTCTGCTATTGCATATAAGATGTAATCTTCAACTTTGCACACTATCCCTTCAGTTCATCTACATCATCAAGACATCGCACAATATCTGATATTCCTTGATTCTGTGTCTGCGCTTCAGTATTTCCAACTTCGGTGACTATCAACGTGTTGACTCGTGATATAGTCCTTCAAAATATTCAGCACTTGCGCATTCTTCAGTAATTCTTCCTTTTAGTGTTTGCGTAATCCTCACAGTCTTATGCCATCATTATGTGCACCATCAAAACTTCATTCTGCTGCATGTGTGCATCTGGCTCTTCGTTAGATCATTTTGTTCTGTCCATGAGCCCCTTGATGCCCCAAAAAACAAACCGAAACTTACACTTGACTTGCAGTCTTCTTGCTTCTACTTCCACATCTCACTTACTTGAATCTCAAACTTGCATCTTTATTTATACATGTCCTGCACGGATTGAATGCTTGCAAGTTGGTCGTGGAATCCATACTTCACAGATCGTGCATATGCCACATGTCATCATCTACGCTATTTTTGTTTCATCTCTGATGTATCAAGAACCCTTAGGATCCACAAATTAGTGGGTCTTTGCACCTTGGTGATGTACCATTGCATTCTGGTATGTGCGCAATATTTCACCTTGTCCGTGATCTTTGTTGTACCATCCCTTATGGTTAATGTGCCCTTAAGTTATTACCATTTTACATAATCAACACATTCTTAGATTCTCCTTAGTGGTATTGTGACCCGTGTTCATCATTTCAATCGCGTAATGCACCCTTGATGTATTGGAACATTGCGGAACGTGCACCTATGCCAACATTTCATTTGTGGGTCTTTGACCTCTACCTTGTTCCCACTTGTGGTACTTTGACCTATGCCTTATTCATGCATGTGGGTATTGCACACCTGCTATTTGTCAACTATAGCATTTTTCCATTTTGATCTTCAACTGATTGTACCCGTTTAGGAACTTATGCACTTTTCACCGCTTGAAGGCTTTTTCTGATTACTTTTTCTTGAGTGATTTCAGAATTTTTGACCATTTGTTGTTCCTTTCTTCCACTGCACTCCCCACTGTTGACTAAGAAACACCCAGAATTGCTAGATTGCTTGTCCCTTTGGTCCAATCATCTACTTGGTAGTTTGGGAAATTGAACCATTGTCCAACCAACTTCTTTGCATTTGGTATCATGATAGAGTATGTCTTGGTGGACTCAATATCTGTGCAAGGACTTCATGACGTAGAGTACATTGCTTGTGTTCCTTCTTGAACATAATCATCATGAAGTGTCCTTTTGGATCTGTATGAAGTGTCATCTGTATGATTTTCTCCTTGATATATTTTTCCTGAATCTACCTCCTATATATACTCCAAAGTTTCATGTTTAATGCATCCTTGATTGACATCTTCTCTTATAGATAAGCTCCAATATATTGTAAGCCTCTTTAGATATAATGGATGCAGTGACTGGATATACTTTTTCAGACTTGCATCCATGTCAGTTCAATCATCTTGCACATGTATGCTTCTTGTCTTCTTCAGATGTCTATGTTTTGGATATACTTCAATGTTGCATTTATGTCACCTTTACCTCTTGCGCATATAGCTATGATGTTCATGCTTCCTTCATTATGCGTAGTAGACTTCCTCAAAGTGGCTTCTTCATATTCTCGTTGAACTATTATATCTACCTTGGCTTGTGCTGATATCAATGACTCATACTGAATCAGTTGTCATCCTCTTTGACATTGGATGATGGTCAAACACTTGACATCATCTTTAGTTGACATCAATGACACCCAATCCTCAACAAGCAAATTGCAGGATGCAAGCTAATTCTTAATGCTTGCAAAGAAAAGAGTTGAAACTCTTAGCTAATTTAAAGGTGATTTTAAGAAAAATGAAATAAATAACTCAATCAAATTATGAAATTATGTATTTGAAACAAAAATAGACTAAACAATATCCTAAAATGTACCCTAAAGGTACCAGGTACTAATTGTTTTCAACCTTTTTCTTTCCTACATTGCCAAAATCAATAAAATAAAATTTAGTCAATACATCCTATAAATAACAATTAAATAGTCAAGTCAACAATCTAAAATAGAATAGACTATAGAATAGTGCCACAAGGGAAAAAAAATTAATTGGCTCAATTGAAAGGAAAAAAAGAAATCCCTAAAAATTGATTGTTTTACTAAGGAAATACGTGATGTTGGGATGTATTTTTTTTGTGAAAAAGGTCAAAGTGAACAAAAATAAAATTTTTCTTATATTTATCCATGTTCAAGGAAAAAATGGAGGTTTTCATCAAATTCATATATCTATGGGAAGGATACAACAAATGTAATAGAAAATGCAAGCAAGGAAATGAAAACAACAACTCAAAGGAGGCTTGAACTAGGGAACACACAACCAATGATCAACTATGGGTTTCATCCCCAATGGAGTCACCAAATCTAGTTTTGGTGTTTTTCACCAACCTATATCAAAATGATCATATTCAAGGGTTGTGCAACTTAAGCACTAGATCAAATTAGATGAAGGAGAATGCAAAGATCCACCAACAATCTACTCTACTCCATGCAATGAAAAAAAAACAAAATTGGGACTACAAATTGTTGGAGAATTTTCCAACCACACATCATTTATTTGTGTTTCACATCTTAATTTTTCACTTATCCTAAGTATTTTGACTCAATTATATGCTTACATCATCAATAGATCATCAATTTCAGTGAACTGGGACTCCTCCTTCATTCGGGGAGTCAACTGGGCCATCATTATCAATTAACTAGGCCTCCTCCATCATTCAAGGAGCCAAGTGAGGTGATTTACATGACTAAAGCACCCTACTCAGTCTAACTGATATAATTTATTATTATATTCATCCAACTAGAGTAAAAAAGGCACCCTCTTACTCAGTTTGACTTCATCTGGTGTTATTTTTACCTAGTATTCAATTAACTGAAGTCAGAAAGGCACCCTCCCCTAATTTTGGGAAGTCAACTGAGGTCTGGATTCAGTTAGACTTAGTTAGACAATTTCAGGAGTCTGTTAGATTCAGTTAAATGGTAGTTAAGTGGTTAAATGATGTGTCGAGTGGTGTTAACTGCCAAGTAAGACACTCTCATGCATTCAATTCAAATGACCTCCCTAGGATTCAAATTTCTTGGATTATTGTAGCAATTGTCACACATTGTAATCATCCTATGAGTTAATGATAAAGTATGAACTGTTGCAAACATTTTGCATCAGTGTTTCGACACACAATTTTCTGCATGCATCTCTAGTAACTATTGTCTTTGTTTCATAGATCTGATGTGCTTGAATTTTACATGCTATCAAATCCATGGAAGGACAATGCGAATCTTCTACAGATTTATTCATATGAATACTGAGCAAGTTTGCTAAAAAATATTCCAACGCTGCACCAGAACATGAATGTTTTTCGCATAAATACTGGATAATGTGCATCCAACTTATCAAGCTTGCTTGATAGGCTATGCCAGTTGTGATGCAACTTTAAAAGTGCAAGTTGTCGACCAAAAGATTATTTGTTTGTTTGTGACTGCAGGTTTCTCACAGCCTCCTATTGCATTAAATATAGCAGAGATGGACTCTTATTCACAAAATATTCTTACTCCTTTCAACTATCATCAGTGGAAGGATGATATAGAGATAGTGATGCGCTCTAAAGGACTCTACAAAGTTACTATGGGCACAGAACCAGAGCCTAATGAATCTATAGAGAATTCCAAATTCTTCAATAAGCTTAATGAAGCAAGCTTATGGTTTCTTATGTCTCAATATTTCAAAAGATCTTCTTTTCCATATCAGCGGATTGAAGACTCCAAAATAATTATGGGAACAACTTGCCAACTCTTAGGCAATCAGGATGAGATGAGGGCTTATCAGTTGGAGAATGAACTAATTTCCCTAAATCCTGAGAATTTCGAAACCATCAATGAGTTTTTCATCAAGTTCAAGCATTTGGTGCTTCAGTTAAAACAATGTGGTGTCGAGAAGAAATATGATCAGTTGATTCTTTGTATCCTTTCGAAACTTGGAGCATATTATTTAGTGTTTGTATCTACCTTCCATTCGGGAAAACTCACCATTTGAATTGGAAGATGCCTACCTTGAATGCATTCATTGAGTCCTTAACAAAAGAGCATTAAAATATTATTCATATGGGGTCCATGAAAACCTCCAAAGATCAATCCTTATTTGCTGGAGGACCCAAGGCTATGAATGGTAAAGGAAATCAAAATAAAGAGAAGACCAAGTTTGATCATCCCAAGTAGAAGGAGAAGACAAAGCAGTCAGATGAGCCCTCAGGTTCAAAAAAAGACAAGCAAAGGGGAAAGGAGAAGACAAAGTGTTCTTACTGTGGTAGGGGATTCATCCTGAAATCTCATGCATGAATAAAACTATTGATTAGATGGCCCTTCTCTTGGAGAAAAAAAACATTACTCTTCCAGATGGCGGAAGGAAGAAGGACAATAATGATCATGTAGAAATAGGTCATGCACTCATGGAAAGTGTTTCGAATTATACATCTCTTCTCATAGATTCAGGAGCATCGAATCACATTGTTTCAAGAAAAGAATCCTTCTCATCATTAGACTCTAACAGCCGCATCTCCATCCACATGGGAGATGATTCACAAATTTCATCGAAAGAAAAAGGTACTATTCATTTAGAACATGGCAGTTTTCAAATTGTTTTCTATGTTCCTTCTCTAGCTTCAAACTTGCTTTCTGTGTATCAGATGACACACACTAGTTTTCCAAAGAAGGTTGTATTCAACCATAATGATGTTGAAATTTCTGAGATTATCACCATAAAACTCATTGCAACAGGAAAGGCAAATCATGTTGCCAAAACCTATGAGTTTTCTCACTTTTTCCGTATTCAAATCCAAGTGCCCTTCTGAATCATGGAAATGAGGTTAGCCAGATATGGAATGAGAGGTTTGGACACCTAAATTATAAATATTTGCATCTGCTAAAATAATTACATGGTTGAAGGCCTTTCGAACATCAAAGCATCAAAAGGGATATGTAAGGGTTGCATCATTGGAAAGCATCTTGAGCACAAGTTCGATCGAGGAAAAGCTATAAGATATTCTTGTATTTTGGGGCTGATTGATAGTGATATCAGTGGTCCTTTATCAAATCCATCCATGAATGTCTCAAGGTATGTTTTGACATTCATTGATGACTTCTCCATATTCACATGGGTCTATTTTCTCAAGAACAAATCAGAAGTGCTTGAAAGGTTCAAGAATTTCAAGGATTCTGTTGAGACTGCCACTGGGAGCAAGATCAAAGCTCTTAGTTCTGATAATAGTGGAGAATATATCAAATCATATATTCTGCAACTTTGTGCAGAAAATGGAATCCAAATCCAACACAGTCCCCTACACACCTCAGCAGATTGGGGTAGTGGAGAGGAAAAACCGAGCATTGAAAGAGATGGCTACTTGTATTCTTGAGTCGAAAGGTTTGGATTCAAATATTTGGGATGAGGAAATTAATGTTAATGCATATATTCATAATATATTTCCACACTCATCCATCAAAGGTACAACTCCTTTTGAATCCTACACTGGTCACAAGCATGATGTGTCACATCTCAGGGGTTTTGGCTCCACTGCATGGGCTAGAATTCTTATTGAGAAGAGAAGATATTTGGAACCACAAAGTACTGAGTGAATCCTCATTGGATATTCTAAAGAATACAAAGGATACAAACTCATGGATATCATATCCAAAATAATATTCATTGAGCGAAGTGTTCAATTTGAAGAACCGCTTCATGATCTACAACTAGTGGAGGAAGAAACTGCCAAATTGCTTCCTCTTCCATAAGAAGATTCAGAAGAAGATTTGGAAGAAGATACTGAAATATTATGTTATAATATTTATGATATTATGTATGATATTAATGAACATGAAATATCAGGTTCAGATTCAAATCTAGATGATCCCCCTCAGTTTCCAAAGTGGGCAGAAAAGACTCTCACATCTGTCGATTCTAACATTGGAAATCCTGTCGATCCAAGAAGAACCTGAACATAATTTCAAAGAGCAGGTATGAATCTTTCATATGCTGGTCCATTTCTGTACGAAATTTTTTTTTTGATGATTGGTTCATATCCTAAATGATACTACCATTCCCACTGAGATCCGATATGGAAAATCGCCATGGATGAAGAGTACAATTCTTTTCAAAAAAATGCAACATGGGAGCTAGTTTCTCTTCCACCTAGGAGGAAATTTGTTCAATGAAACTAGGTCTACCGAAACAATGTTTCTGCTGATGGTTCAAGATTAAAATACAAATCTAGTTTGGTGGAACAAAAATTCTCACAAGTTCATGGTGTGGACTACACAGAAACTTTTGCATCGGTTGCAAAAATGGACTCAATCCAGCTAGTTTTGGCAATTTCTGCATCCAAGCACTAGGAGGTGCACTGCATGGATGTGAAGAGTGCATTTCTTCATGGGGATAGTTAGGAAGATATCTACATGAATCGGCCCAAATGTTACATATAATATCCGACACTTGTTTGCACATTGAGGAAATCCTTGTATGGTTTAAAATAGGCCCCAAGAGCTTTTTATGCAAAGATGGATTCCTTTCTTCTGTCACAAAACTTTGCGAGATTTAAATTAGATCCGAATGTGTATATACAGAAGAATGAAGGTAATTTTATGATCATTTTAATTTATGTTTATGACCTATTGATTATAGGAAGCAGTCTTGCTTCGATCGACACTATAAAAATCTCTTTACACCAAGCATTTGATATAAGTGATTTAGTCCTGCTGAGGCAGTTTCTTGGTCTCCAGATCACTCAGCCTTTTGATGGGATTATGATTTCTCAGTCAAAATATGCTTTGGACCTGCTAAATAAGTTCAATATGGCATAATTTAAAGTGGCACCATTCTCATTCCTCTCAAGAATCGATCTTGAGGATGGTTATCACATAACACTTTACATAATTCATAGTTCCTACAACTCTAAATCTATGTTGTAGCATCTGTCATAATGAGACTATAGGTCCTAGAGTAGCAACCTTCGCTCTGATAGCATATGTAATATACCCAAAATCCTCGTCACTTTCTAGAGGATATTGATATGATGAGCTGCTCTATGTGCATCATTTACTGTATTACGTTGTTTGTAATGTCCCAATAGGTTTTGTAATTCTCCTAAGGTGTTTCCATGCCTTAGCAGCTTTATGCAGCTTTGTAGAAACTATATGATAGGACTTGTTTGTTCTGGCAAAGTTCGCGATCCATCATACATGTTCGGTATATCTAATATAGGTGTCCAATCACTTCGCAATTGCATCCTTGTGGTCAAAGGTTCTGAGTCTTAAAATCCTTTTCTTGCTTCAATGAATACCTTTTTTTCTTGGTTAAGGTTGAATGTAGGCATTTTTCCAACTGCTTTTCTTTCCCAATGCCCATCAGTAGGCTTTGGTCTATTTATGTTATCTTCAGACGTCGAAGCTTCATTCCTCCTGTCATTTACTGTCGCAGCTCCATTTCGTATCACAACATGGATGTTGCGATCTTCATTTCTTTTCTTAGTGGCGATTATCTGAATATTCTGGTTCAGTCCTTCTGGTATTTTTTCTTGCATTTTTCCTATCAAAATGGGACATGCTTCAATGATATGATCAAATGATTTATAATACTTACAAGTAGTTCATGGGTTCTGTCAGTCTCTTGCTAAATGTACAGGTTGAGCACAGTATTAAGTCCTCTTCCTATGAATCAATCGCGTCCTCTATATGTTCCTTGATCATACTGCGCATTTTCATTATTGTTCTGTGTTTTTCCTTCGACTCTGTTGGTATCATCATGGCCAACTAACTTACAAAATGTGCAATACAGGTTCTTTGGTGTCTGTACATACTTCTGAACTATGTAACAGTCCTCTGGGTGATGTCCTCTACATCGAAAAATATCGCACCATGGTCCTTGAGGTTGATTTAATGGATTTGGTGCCCCACTAGCGAGGTAATCTATGAATACAGGGCAGTGTTCCTTGGAATGTCCTTCTCATTTATATTTAGTGCACCAAACATCTTCTCTTATTTCTTTACCTTTCTTCATATCTTGTAACTGTAATGTTAGGTTTTCTAGTTGTGTCTGTATCTGTACTATTCCTGTGCTGGTTTCTCCTATGGGCGAAGCTTCTAGCTTCATCGCAATTTCCAATGCTTCTGTTTGCGAGGTTACCTTCTGTTGCAATAATGGTAATCTAATGTGGGGCAACAACGCAACTATGAACCATTCTTGATGTTGTTGTGGTGTTATTTCAAAGCTAACTTGATCTAACAAGGCTTTGAATTCCTGATCAAACTCCCACACAGTCTCATTAGGTTTATTTTTTATTTGTTTTAGCTCTGTAATGCACTGAGATTCTGACTTAGGTTTCTTAAATTCTCTAATCAGTGTAGTTCTGATATCAACTAGTTTTTTTCTCTGTCCAATAAAATCTTTCACGAACCATGTTAAAGCTCTGTCTCTAAATGTGGTAACTAGATGAGCTTGTTTTATAGCATCGTCTTGTACTTGCTTAATGTTCCAGACAGCTTCACAGAGAAACCAATGTTGCTATGGATCTTCTAGACCAGTTCCTTTAAAAACATGTAGCTTTATGTCGTCTGTCATTCTTCTTCTAGGAGGTGTAGTGTTCTGAAATGATGATGGTATACCACTACTTGGATGATTATGAGTACTTGTTCCTACAGTATTACTACTACTAGTGTTCTGCGAGCTAGTAATATTCTTTCTTCAACTATAGGTTTCTGTGGAGTAATAGGCTGATAGCCAATGCGTCTAGGTTCCGTTTCACTATCAGACTCAGCTTGATATGAATTTCTATCAGTTCCTAACTCGGTTTCTAGGAATGTGTGAGGTTAAACTTCATGAGACCTCTTTCTAGTGCTAACTTTATATCTTTTTCCACTATGCAAAATATCAATATCTTCGTCTATGTCACTATCTATGTTATTGAACATTACAGACTCAAACCCTAGGAATCCGATTGCATTCTTAAGACACCTTTTTCAGCTAATAGAATTTTAATGCATAAAATCAGGTTTTTCAGGTACTTACCTCTAAATCCTTGGAAAAAATATCCTTCTACTGTGTTGTAAGACTTCAAAGTGTCCACAAAAAACTCTTTAATATAGCCTTCTAGTAAGCTATCCAACCAAAAGTCTACTACTCTTGAAATCTGGTTGTCAATCCCTTTAAGTCATTGAATCAACTCTGGATTCCAAATTGTAGGTTCTGCACCTTGAAAACAGTTTTTCCATTCTTCTATCCTCAATATCCACTCATAGAGCTCAGTAGCAAAATTAGTGAAGAAAATTTCATGCAATTCGATGAATATATACCTCAGCAACCATTGCTCTGTGGTAAGACGCGAATGTTTGTTTTCTTTCTTCACAAAATCAAGTTTTGCCTGGCTTACCCAGTTCTGTATTTCTTTCTTCTCTGGATTCCACATCAATCTGATACATCACCAAAATATCAGTTCAAGCATGGCATGGAACCATTTTTTGGTATGCTTAACTGCATACAGATAGCGTGGCAATGAGACCATTTGTTGCGCTCTCTTCTCTTCTAGGTTGGCACACCAACATCGCACATCACCATCTCGACAAGTCCAAAGTCGGAAATGGAACCATTTGTTGGTTACTTATCGGGCTGACCCGGGTTCGACGAAGTTAATTGTAGACCCCAAAAAAACCCTTTCATTGGCCCTTTCGGCATCAACCTGTGAATAAGCTGAAGTCTCACCTAAAGCAAAGATGGGGGCTTATAGAATCAGGTTTCTGTAACCATGGTGATGCGTAGATGTCTTATGTGATCTAGTAATGCATTCTTTGATAACATGCACTTAACATATTAATATCAACTTGCGACTACGCACTTCACAGTTATCAACAACCTATAGACTTCGTTGAATCTTTGTTGTCTTTACTCTTATAACTACGGATTCATCATACTTAATGTTACTTCACATAATTCATACACATGTATTTATCTTACTTAACATATGGTTCTCATTCAGATACATATGAAATCAAATACATAAACATATCACAACATGAATATAAAACATATCATAGATTCATACACATAACACAGGGATTTACGTGGTTCACCCCCCCGGATGGGAGTTACGTCCATAAGAACAGTTCTTATATTACTTGGAAGAGGGGTAATAGTTCTATTCTGCGCACTCAACTACAGACTCTTCTCTACAATAGATCTCTGTGCACTTAGCTATAGATTCTTTTACTCTCTTAGATCTCTATCAATCTACCAACATCTAACAATATCTCACAAAATATCTCCCTTCCTTATACAAAATTTCCCTTTTTATAGATGTGCCTGAAGGCCACATATTACAATAACTATGGGCCAACCCCCATAGTACCCTTAAACCCAAAATATCATGGTTCTCTTATTGACCACTCTTTGTCTTAACTTCACTGCAACTCAGTTGTCCTTTTGTGCTACTCCTTCTGACTCTGACGCTTCTTCTCACAATGCAGTTCTAACTGTGCGGCTCTGACTCTATAGTGGCACATCCTTTGCACCATTCTGCTTCTTTACTCTTTGTTCCTATAGCTATCAGTTCATCGCTTCATCCTTAACTGCTTCAACTACCTCTGGTTGTCCTTATTACTTCATCTTTACTAAGGGGACATGCCCTTTCCTGTCAACTTCGCTTCACTCCATACCCTCATCCTAGAATTGTGGGGTTGCTTCTCCCAAAACTGGTCAATGTTAGGCCTTTCCTAACTATACATTTTTCATCAAAACTTCCTGTTCTTGGGATGCGCCCAACTGAGCTGCTGCTACATTTATGGAGGCCATGAATTTTGGATATTTATGTGTGCCTTCTACCATGGTGCTTTCTTGTACAGTTACAATATATGGCTGGGTGCCAATCTTTAATATTTTCTCTGATCTCCTCAAGATAGTTTTTTTTTTTGTATCAAATATGATAGTATCAAGTTTAGCTACTAAATGTTGTTTTGAAGGTGTGAATGGTTGAGCCCGATCTCAACCAATGGAAGGTGACCTCTAGTGAGAGGTATTTCTGGATTAGGATCAACAAGATCATCTATATCCATATCTTGTCGACCGTGACTTTCATCTTGATTTTTTTTCTCTTCCGCATCTTTCTTGATCCTTTCTTCTTCTTCTTCTTTCTTGTTGGCTTGAGATTGCAATTTATTCTTTTTCTGCTTCGCAACTACTTTATTTTCCTTTTCTTGTTCTTCTTTTATCCTTTCTTCCTCAACTTCCTTTTCCTTTTGTTTCATTTCTTCATTTTCCTTACCCAGTTGTTCTTCTTCCATCTTCTTTGATAATTTTTTTCCTTCTGACTTCATGGTATTTTCTGCTGCTAGAGCCTTCTCATTTACTTTCTTTTGTTTTTCTTATTTTGAGGATTCTTTTGTTTGACTTGAGATCGCCTATTTTTTCCTACCGAACCTTCTATCCAAATCTACCATGTGTTATACCTCAATATTACACATTACATATTAGTGTCGCATCCTTGCATTACCGACCTAAACGACAGTTTCCCTTAAAGATCATCTGAACATCCAGAGTGAAAACCATTGACTGAATACTGAAAGCAAAACCTTTTTCTACCATCTACCAGCCCAACTTAGCCCTGTTTGTGAGCACTGCCGCTCCTTGCACATCTACAAGGGCGCGGTAGTTAGCACTACCGCGCGTTGCTCCTTCTCTGGGGCGCGGTACTACCGCGTTATGCTCAGTTATAGGGGCGCGGTAGTCTGAAATTAGCCTTTTTGCCTTGGATTTTGGGATTTCGACCTTCGAGGAGATTTTGTTGGGATTACCACCTTTGGTTCGATCCTAACTCCTTCTTTGTTTAGCTGGCCTGATCCACTAAACCCTCCATAGATCCACACTTCTCTCTTGTTGGTTAACCTTTCCATGTGCTATAAGAGAGAAGCTTTCCATGGGCCAAAGGGAGGACTTTTGGGGCATCAAACCTATGATCTTGCAGCCTTGTGGAGATAGCTATAGGAAGCACTTGGAGCTGGAGGTTGGCTTGGACATCAAACAACTATTGTACATGACTTCAAGTTGGTAATGGAATAACTTGTCTTGTTTTCCCAAATCATTTGTGTTAATCTTGTTTTAATGATATGATTTGTATCTCTCATAGATTTAGATCTTAACTCATGTTTTCAGATTGCTAGAGAATAGTACATGCTTGTGTTTTGGTTCCATTGTTAACAGGTTTACTTGTGAGGACTTGGAGCTTGGAGCAAATATCAAAGACAAGCGTTTGGACATAAGGTCAGTTAAACTCCTTCTATTCTCTCCAACATTTTAATTCTGAGATGTTTGTTAGATCTGGGGATTCAAGGTTGCATTTGTTTTGTCTGTTCTTAGCCTAGAGTTAGTTAAAGTCTACTTTAGCCTAAGGGAATTTTGACTTATCCGTAGGGCAGAATTCCACATAACAAGAATGGCGACTCCGCTGGGGATCTTGAATCCATTTTCTTTGCTTGTGAAGTTTGCTTTCAATTTCACTCATTGATTGTAAGAATTGGGTTCTTTCACCTTCATTCACCTCCCTGTTCTCTGCATTAGACTTCTGTTACAGATCAGTAAGTCCTCTGGGTTGGCGAACCCTTGAAAAGTCAAGATCTTTTCTCAAATTTCCGCCTCTTTCCCTGTTCACACAGTGCCGCGCCCCCGTAACTGCCTACAGAGCGGTAGTCTTACAGTACCGCGCCTTCACCATTTCCAGAGCGCGGTAGTCTTGCAGTACCGCGCCTTCACCACTTCCAGAGCGCGGTAGTCTTGCAGTACCGCCCCTTAAGCGCTGTATACAGCGCGGTAGTCTTGCAGTACCGCGCCCAGGTGGTCCACGGGCCCGCGACAGTTCCTGGAAAGTGTATTTATTTGGTTTGTTTGGTTATTTTTGGGTCTTTTCGAGATTTGGATCCATGTTGGCCCTTTGAATCAATACTAGTGTTTTGCTTGCATTTTTAAGCGAAATGGGTTCTATTTTTGGTCGTTTTGACCCATATTAAGGTTTTGAGATCATTTTTGGTTTGGTGTGCTTGGCGTGTTTGGATTGCTTGGCATCTTATGTCCTTTACATCCTAGCTAATGATTGTTTGAAAAGATTGATTCCTTGCCTCCACTTTAGTTCAAAAAGAAGCTTGATTTTGTCGTTCTTTTACCATATTCATGAAATTGAAACACATAGATATTCTTCTTGCTTTAATTTAATCATTTGACATTCTTGGTCTTACATTCATGAGAAGAAGGAATGCTTGTTTCATATTTATGTGCATTTGAGTTAGACGATATTATTAGGTTCTTCTCTTTGTCTTGCATTTGATTGGAAGCATTTGTAGAATCTTTCTTCCCGTAGCTTGGATGTGTCTTTTTCAAGTGTAAAAAGATAGGAAATGAATTAGAATCATTACGTTTGGTGTTCATATGAAGAAATTTTTCATTACTTTGGGTTAGTTTTGGGTACATATTTTACTTCTTTCTATCATTTTGAAAAGAAATAAAATTGCATGTGCATTGGGTTGTGCATATTGGGAACAGAAAGAATTCTTCCTTACTTTAGCTAGTGTTCATCGAAGAGAAAGGCTCATTTCGATTCATCTTCATTTGCATGGTTTGAGTCGTCATAACACCATCAAGTTGCACTTCCATAACCCGATTGTGTAAGACAGCCTCTAAAATTAATCTCCCTAATTAAACCAACTCTAACCTCACTTGAGGAAATCAAAAGAATTTGGTAGTTAGGTAGGACACCGGGGATAGGCATCAAAATAATTCCCCCTTGTCATTTTCATCTGAGACATAGTCGTTGTCTTTAGGGAACTAAAATCCTCTAGTATTTATTGACACGGTCACAGCTAGTTTGTGGAGGGGCCTCCTGACTGTTTCCAACTTTCAGGGGTTAAACGGCCGCGAGATTGAGAACCGGACGGACTCTGTGGAATACCGCACTCCACTTAGCCCTAAGGCAACATCGATCGCTGTCTTCTTCGGAAGGCTGAAGTGCCCAAAACCTTTTCCGATGTGTCATGAACGAGGTAGCTTAGTATCTATTCTACTAGGGCTCTTTTACCCAGGATCCCTTTCGGTAGAGGGATATCCTTCTTATATCAGTCTCTCATGTTGTATTGTTCGACTTGGATTTCATCACCTTGCGAAGGATACAATTTGTTGAGGTCTCCAGCTCTTAGTTAGGAGGTTTTGCTTGCTATCTTGTAGAGGTTCTTTTTCTTTGTAGGGCTGCTTGTTGGCATTCTGGCCGTTTTGTTGTACAGCTCGCTTACTTTGGAAGCGGCCTCAGTATAGTTTTTTGAGCTTGCTCTTTTGGCCTGTGAGCCTTGTCTTTTCCTAGCTCCCCTTTCGCACGCTCGGTTGCCTGAGGGTTTTTGAGTTCTTTTTAACAAAACTTTGTCTACATCACTTAGTTTTGTTCCATGGAGAATCCACCTCCATGCGCCCATGCTCCTTCTGGGACTACCAATCCAGAGACCCCTTTTCAAGGGGTACCTTTTACTTTTCCTCCAGTTGGAGATATTGGTCCTCCCTTTATTGCCATGTTAAATCTTCCTGGATTAACCATAGGATTACCCGTATGGTTATTCAATCCGGTAATTCCGATTGCGCCCAATGTTTCGAATGTTAACTCTCCACCACGAGAGAGTCAATCCCAAACTAATCCTTCCCCTTCTTCGTCGGATGAATCTTCTTCCGTTCCTTCTTCCTCGCCTGACCAAAGCAATAGTGGTAGTAATCAGGTGGATAAGAAGAAGAAGAAAAGGAAAGTTAAGAAGAAGAAGGATAAAGAAGAGACCAAGCGTAAACCAGTTGCCACTAATGGCACTCATTCTATGAAAACACCCCGTAAGCCCAAGTTCCCTTGCAAACTTTGTAAGGGTGATCACCTTCTCAAGGATTGTCCTGATCTTTCCCGTGTGTCAGAAGTGTGGTCTAAAAACCCCAAACCAATTGTATCGTCGACCTCTGACCATCATGTCGATGACACTCCTTCGACCAGTGACCCCTTGGTGAAGGGTCGTAAGGGTAAAGTCCTATATCCCTGTTTGATATGCAAGGGTATGCACCGTACTTTCCTTTGTCCGAGCATGGATGAAGCCTCGCGGTGGTTGGAAGATATTACTAGTTCTCAACTGGTACCTCCAACAGACCATGGTAAACTATCCCTCGACCCCCCGCTGGTTGACCAAGTGATCAATTCAGTTTCATCTGCAATTGATCCCACTCTCCCTTCCGAGAGTGAAGTGATTGAGTCGCTGTCATCCCCACTTGATCCCGCTCTTTCATCGGAGAAAGTCCAGACTGAAGCAGTCACCTTGACACAATCTTTGTCTCATTCTTATCTTCCAAGAGAGAGTGAATTGGAAACCACTGATGTTTTCCTTATCGGTTCAGAATGTCCTCGGCAAGGGGAAACCCTGTCCGTTTCCGCGAGACCCCCTCCAAGCACTGAGGTTATTTCCTTTGATTGGAATGGTCTAACAGAATCTCGTCTTCCTTCGAGTGTTCCTTTTCAAATATCTGTAGGAGTTTCCGATAAAGAAATTTTTCGTACGATAGTTGATGAAGGAGCTTCTGTTAGTATTCTATCCTCAACTGCTTGGCAAGCCTTAGGTTCTCCTCGGCTTGTGCCCGTCACTGATCAGATACTGGCTTTCAACAGAAGGCCTACTGGACCTTTAGGGTCCCTTCCTCAGTTACCTATCACTTTGGGAGGGAAAACTGTCTGTATTGATGTCATGGTCATCCAAGGTCCCTTAGATTTTAATCTACTCCTTGGACGCGATTACGTCCATGCCATGAAGGCTGTAGTGTCCTCACTCTTCCGAGTGATGTATTTTCCCCATCATGGGAATGTTGTGACCATCGATCAGCTTTCCTTTGTGACGCCCACTCATCGCATGACTCCTAGTCACCAGACTTCCCTAAACATTCCACATGTTTTAGTGGTTTCTTCCCCCTAGGGGGAGGGACTTTTGGAGCAAAGTTCTATTCTGGTGTCAAGCTCGTTAAAAAATGAAACCATCATCCCAAGCATAGTTTACTTTTGGTTTTAAGCTTGTGTAAAAATGAAACCAACCATCACTTGGAGCAAAGTTCTATTCTGGTGTCAAGCTCGTTAAAAAATGAAACCATCATTCCAAGCATAGTTTACCTTTGGTTTTAAGCTTGTGTAAAAATGAAACCAACCATCATCCCAAGCATAGTTTACTTTTGGTTTTAAGCTTGTGTAAAAATGAAACCAACCATCACTATGAGCATAGTTCCCTTTCTATGTCAAGCTCGTTAAAAAATGAAATAGATTCCCATGAGCATAGTTTATTCTTTGTTTCAAGCTCGTTAAAAAATGAAACCGACCCTCAAGCACAGTTTACCATTGGTTTTGAGCTTGTGTAAAAACGAAACCAATCCCAAGCATAGTTTACGTTCGGTTTCAAGCTTGCGTAAAAATGAAACTACCCTCAAGCACAGTTTACTTTTGGTTTTAAGCTTGTGTAAAAACGAAACCAAATCCCAAGCATAGTTTACGTTCGGTTTCAAGCTTGCGTAAAAATGAAATTACCTTCGAGCATAATTTCTTTCTGTTTTAAGCTCCTTAAAAAATAAAAAGGACCCTTTCAAGCATTGTTATTATCTATTTCAAGCTTGTGTAAAAATGAAATAGATCTCCCTTCCATTTGTTCGAGTCTCTCGCGTGAGTTAGGATTGGAACCTTCATTTCATCTGCCTGGGTCACTTGGTCCTGGTTCTCCCTACCCCCCTGGCGAACACATTCAGATTAGTAGCCAGGATTTTTTGGGTAAGGAAGAAGAGTAGTCAGACGAAACGAAGCTTGGGGGGCATGTTTAGCCGTTAGCAATCATGCTGGGGGCATTTACCAACCTCTGGTCATCATGTTGGGAGGGAACCCATCAATGGGCCTTAACCATGAGCAGAGTTTACTTTTGGCTTCAAGCTCATTAAAAAATGAAACCAGTAGTCTGAGCAAAGTTCTACTCCTGTGTCAAGCTCGTTAAAAAATGAAACATATCCTTTCCCTTTGAGTCGAGTCTCCTCGTAGACTTAGTACCTGAACCTTCTTTTCACCCGCCTATACTTTAGGAGAATGAAAGGAAGCTTGGGGGCATGTCTTCAACCTCTGGGAGTTACGTTGAAGTCAACTCGATCGCCTCTCCACACCACGTTGGAGCTAAGTCACTTACTTCCAGCAATCATGCTGGGGGGCATGTACCAACCTTTGGATTTCATGACGGGAAGAAGTTCACCATTGGGAACATTTTCGAGCATACTTTCCTTTTTAGGTTTTGAGCTCATTAAACCATGAAAATTATTCCGAGCATAGTTCATTTTCTGTTACAAGCTCGTTAAAAAATGAAGCAGACATCATGAGCATTCTTCCAACCTATCTTCGAGCTCGTTAAAAACAGTAAGATGGTGTTTGAGCTTACTTTTCACTTTTTTCGTGCTCTGGTTAAAACATGAAAAGTGGTTTGAGCTTACTTTTTCCTTTTTCGTGCTCTGGATCCAAACATGAAAAACATTCCGAGTGCTTTTGATACCATTATCGTGCTCGTTAAACAAATTGGAGTAAAAAGGTGTGTCTAACGAGTATAGGTTTATCACTTTATCCGGCCTCGCTAGACTATTTACGGAAAAGGAACTGTGCCGAGTTTACTTCCCCTTTGTCGTACTCGGTCATCAACCATGACAAAGTTATACATGGAGTCCATAGTTAAGCTCTTTTCAGACTCCCTAAAGTTGAAAAGATTGCCAAGCGAAATTGATTCGTTCACGCTTGTAAAAGGATTTGAATGATCGTCTCCCTAGTGATAGTTTACCCCTTTTTCGGACTAGGGGGCACTACTTACGAAAAAGGAATACTCCAGCCAATCATGACTGGAAGAGTCCTCTCCCGCGTCGTTTTACCCTTTTTTCGGGCGATGAGGCTAACCTTACGAAAAAGGACCGTTGGAGTCTTCTTTAGTTCTTTTCAGACTCTCTAAACATGAAAAACTGCTGAGTTTTCCTTCCTTGGACTCGTAAAATCAAACATCGAAGGACCCACTTTGGGACGAACCCCTCCTTTCTCAGGTTCGAAAAACATGTGAGATTGGACTCATCTATGAGATGAGCTATATCGAGCATCTGTTATCCTCCTCAAGCTCGTTAAAAAACAAAGAGGTACTCGTCCATCATGTCGGGGGAAAAATGGGAAAATGAGTCAAGTTTACCTTGTTGGCAGCTTGTGAGTCATCACCTTTGAACATGGCATACATCCTCACCTTGTCTGTTTTGGGTAGTCAGTCTTGCTGATAGTGTCATCATTATGATCATGCATCCTCATTATTGCTATGAGTTCACACTTTCTGTGGTTCTGTCTGTTCAAGTAATCCCTGCTGCCAAGCTCTGTTTCATGCCGTTATATGTTCAAAGGGTTATTACCTTGAGTCCACCTCCACTTTATGTCAAACCTTCCCTTTGTGTCAGTACATATTCTATTGTTTCATCGGTCCATACTATCTCTCGTTCTGATTTCGTGTCGATGATGTGGGAATCGTTATGGCCCACCTTCGACGAGTCTATTCCTGTCGACACCAAATCACTATCCAGGAATTAGGCTTAGGAGTCAACCATTAGTACCTTGGTACCTGCATGCCTCAATGGCAGGTTTCCTCGTATTCAACAGTAGGTTTTCATCAATGACCTCTGATTGAATGATCTCTCGGATGCTCGACATCAACTCCTTTATTCGCATTTCGTTGAGATGTACTATAGATACCTTGGGGATCATTGTCATTATTGGTGATTTCCCTCGCATTTGTTAACGGTTCACATCATTGACCGGTAATCAAATGGTTTCTACCATGTTCGACTTCAACACCTTGTAATCACATGGCTAGATTCGTATCATTTACGATCGGGTAGAAGACCCTGGACACCCTTTTGTATTTTGATTACGTCCAGGTTGCAATGGAGATTTCCTCTGTATTGTCACACAGATCCACTTTTGTATTGGTCGTGGCTGTGTCATTACTGTCTCATGGATCTACGCTTGTTCATAGTAGCCATGATTTGTCTACAGTCTATATCATCTCAGTACTCATGGATCTGCAATGTATTGGTCGGCAGCCATGCTTTGAGTCATTTGTTTCCGAGCATGGGAATGCCCGCCTCGGTGGTATATCTGACATTTTTGTTTCTATTTTTCAGCTCCTTGTTGCTCCCCTCGATGCTATCTCCGAACCATATTTGTAAAGTCTTTCGGCCATCAGTCTCTTCTGACCTCACACTTTAGGGGGCATCTGTTATACCTCAATATTACACATTACATATTAGTGTCGCATCCTTGCATTACCGACCTAAACGACAGTTTCCCTTAAAGATCATCTGAACATCCAGAGTGAAAACCATTGACTGAATACTGAAAGCAAAACCTTTTTCTACCATCTACCAGCCCAACTTAGCCCTGTTTGTGAGCACTGCCGCTCCTTGCACATCTACAAGGGCGCGGTAGTTAGCACTACCGCGCGTTGCTCCTTCTCTGGGGCGCGGTACTACCGCGTTATGCTCAGTTATAGGGGCGCGGTAGTCTGAAATTAGCCTTTTTGCCTTGGATTTTGGGATTTCGACCTTCGAGGAGATTTTGTTGGGATTACCACCTTTGGTTCGATCCTAACTCCTTCTTTGTTTAGCTGGCCTAATCCACTAAACCCTCCATAGATCCACACTTCTCTCTTGTTGGTTAACCTTTCCATGTGCTATAAGAGAGAAGCTTTCCATGGGCCAAAGGGAGGACTTTTGGGGCATCAAACCTATGATCTTGCAGCCTTGTGGAGATAGCTAGAGGAAGCACTTGGAGCTGGAGGTTGGCTTGGACATCAAACAACTATTGTACATGACTTCAAGTTGGTAATGGAATAACTTGTCTTGTTTTCCCAAATCATTTGTGTTAATCTTGTTTTAATGATATGATTTGTATCTCTCATAGATTTAGATCTTAACTCATGTTTTCAGATTGCTAGAGAATAGTACATGCTTGTGTTTTGGTTCCATTGTTAACAGGTTTACTTGTGAGGACTTGGAGCTTGGAGCAAATATCAAAGACAAGCGTTTGGACATAAGGTCAGTTAAACTCCTTCTATTCTCTCCAACATTTTAATTCTGAGATGTTTGTTAGATCTAGGGATTCAAGGTTGCATTTGTTTTGTCTGTTCTTAGCCTAGAGTTAGTTAAAGTCTACTTTAGCCTAAGGGAATTTTGACTTATCCGTAGGGCAGAATTCCACATAACACCATGTTCTTCACCCTCCTGTATACTTCTTCATATTTCAATAAGTGACCAGAATATTCAAAGTTAATTCTGCATGATGCACAATGTTTAGCTACCTTTTATAGACTATCATTTCTAATGAAGATTTTCTCTCCAAAGTGATATGCTTCTAACTCTCTAACAAAATTTTCAGCCCCTTTGACTCAGGTAAACTTGTAGACCCCAATAGTGAATGGAAGTGGAGGATATGATTCCTTCTTATTCTCATTTAAAAAGTGTCCAAATCCAATTACAAAAAATTCCCTTACTTTCTCTTTCAAAATGACATATTATGTAACATACCTAGGCATCAAAGAAGGACTCTTTGTACCTCCATACACTCTGAGATAGTTACCTTCTGGAGTAAAGTCATAATCTCCATATTCACTGATTATCTCTAAGGCTGCATCTAACATACAATTTGGTTCTTGATTGAAAATCAATCGATAAAGAGGTATTATAAATAATTCACAAATTATCTTGTAAAAACTAACATGTCTATGTGCCCTCATGATTTGCACTAGTACAAAATGGGTGATAAGTGACTAAAAAAAGACTAAAAATCGAAGATAAATGACTAAAATCGGTCGTGTGACCGTTGGTCATAAATTAGTAGTCACTTATCACCCTACCAAATTGTTCATTTATCACTTAGTCATAAATTGCTTGGAATGCTTCATGAGTTGGTCATATATTTAGTCATTTAATTAGTCATTAATTGTCGCTATTTGGTCGTTTATTTGGTCATTAATTGTCACTATTTATTCATTTATTTGGTCATTAATTATCGTTGTTTAGTAGTACATTTAGTCATTATTTGTTGTTAACTAGTCATTTAATTCTCCACTGAATTATGTAGTTAGGGCATAGAGGAATTGAACCACCAACCTCCTGCATATAAGGTAGGTTCTCTTCCATTGATCTAGCAACCTTAAATAGAGTCAAATTTCACACTAAAAATATATCACCCTTAGTCAATATTGCAGTTAAAATAACTATATCTAAAGTCTTAGTTTTAATCTTTTCAACTTAGTTTTAAAGTGTTTACTTTGGGAATTAATACTTAAAACACATGTTCCAAAGCATCTTCATGTTGAATACATATTTGAATCTTAGTTGTCACGTCCCCAAACCCCTCAGTTCCCTTCAGAGGGGATGGGAGACCACTGATACATTTTTTTTCCAACAATTAACTTTGATTTTACTCACAGCCGCAATGGCCTTCTATCCGCAATCCACAATCCTCATGTAGAAATCGGGAATCGGAATGCCAAATTCACCCTTCAAAAGAAATAGCGGTCCTGACTTCCACAATCCACAATGTTGAAGTCAGAATCTGGAATTCAATTCACGGCATCGGAAATTACCCATCCGACTTCTGCAATTCCAAAATCCGCATGCAAAACTCAGAATTCGAAATCCTCAAATCACTGTCTTGGAGAATTTACTCTGCAATTCTGCAATCCGCATTCTGCTTGTGGATGTTGGAAATCAGAAACTTCATTCCGTAATCCCGAGAAAAATCACCTCCCGCAATCCGCAATATGCAATCTTCTTGCAGATACGGAAAGTCAGAAATCCAATGCGCTAACCCCGTGGAAATCGACCTTTTGAAATCCACAATCTTCTTTAGGGATGCGGAAAATTGGAAATCCCATGCGCCATCTCCGTGGTATTTACCCTTCTGACTTCTGCAATCCACAATCCGCTTTGTGGATGCGGAAATTCAGGAGTATAACTGCATAAATCCAAGGGTCGGTCACCGACCTCTGGAATCTGCAATCTCCATTACAGATGCGGAAAGTCGGAACCACATATCCCTGCACCTGCCAACTTCTGAGGTTGATATCCTTCATTCTTATGGAAAATTGGACAAGGTCGGTACTGTTGGAAATCTCTTGGATATCTCTATCCATTGGTATGATCCCCTTTCACATTTGAGTGATCTGACTTAGCCATTTATCCAACTAAAGCATAGCTCAAACTCCCTCAATGCTTCATTAACCTTCTACAAAGAGCTTTGTTTTCCCTCTTCCATGGATTATCCCTTCACCTAACCCACATAGGGTCATTAAACATAGAAAGGGATATCACATTCCTTTCCCTAAGTCCAGGTGAGGCCATACATTCCATTAAATGTGTATATAATGTTTAACAAATACATATAATGAATGAAGTTAAATCCAGTCAATGCATGTACTACATGCAAAATTAGCTGCATATTAACACAATCAAATGATGACATAATCAAACATGCATCTTCTTCATACTCAAGCTTATACATAACCTTCCTACTGATTAATTTCATGTAACCATTCATTAAAATACTGGAACATAACAAATAGACATAACACATGAAATATCATCATTTAACACCACAAGGAGCACTTATCTTTGAACTGAAGTTGCCTAAAAAAATTTCCACCTTATGTCTATGTCCACCTTATACTCTTTCAGTTGAGAGACCACCCCCGAGCTGGGTTGTGTATCAACTAAGGAGGGATAAATAGGCTCTCTCACAGTCAAGGTTCCATCCCAATGTTAAGCCAACCTACAGTTGGGTTTATTAAGCATACAAGGGAACATGGAGGATGATGCTAAGCCAGTGAGCTCAACCACAGAGCTACAGGAATCTCATATCACTTAGCAAACATGGCACCCACATTACCTACCTCACCCAGCACAAGGAAGGCCCTCTTCTCTGTTGCACAGTCCCTCAAGGACCCTTCCCTCTAGTTCTCTTCAGGGTGGGCATAGAAAGGTCCAGACTACTGTTTTCATGAGACTTTCATCCTTCATTGGGTTTATCAAGCAGATCCAACCCTTGTCTTGCCTTCAAATCTGTTATTCAAGCTGGCCTCTTCTTAGGGTTGTGGTCGAAGATCTGTCCCGCAAGTCGGTCCTCTACAAATAGATCTAAGTGTTCTCACGGCTTCACTAAGCTTCTCACACTCTGTAATTCATCTCAGGGTCTGATCCAAGGGTTTCCCAACCAAATTCACTTCCTACGCAGGGTTTTTTTGTATCCTCGGCTCTGCAAATTCGCTCATACACAGAATCACGATTTCTCTCTTTCTCCTTCACGGATGGGCTCTACAATGCATGTGTCTTGAGGTTCGTTGGTCAACAATGGAATAGGGATCAGGGTGAGCAAATTCCCAGGTGTAGAGTGGCTTAAGGGACAATTAAAAACGTGTCATACCCTACCATATGGATCGTAGGGCTTCTCCATACTCCATCAAATTGATGGACTGGTTTTCTCAACCACCCTCTTACAGAAGAATTAAATGTCAGCATGGGAGTCAAATCGGTTCAGAAATTGAAGTGTGGAATCATGGGTTCCAATCCCACAACCCCCTCACCTCTCTTTAGTGGATACACATGGACCCTTCTCATTGGTTGCCTCCTTAGCCAGTTTTCTTGGTATTTTATTGAAATAATTAATAATTGCAACATTTACAATATCTCATGGCTTAACAACACATGGATTTTTAAAATTTAAAATACTTTCATTTGCAAATAAACCTAAGAATCAACTAGTGGGGCCTTTTCCTTGAGCTCTACACTAGGGAAAACACACATTGCATTTATGCCATATTTACATTGAATCCAATAAACCCTAAGGGTCAAACTAGGGGTATTACAATTCCCTTCCCCTTAGAACAACACCATCCTCGATGTTCTCAAAACTAAACAAAAATGGGAATGCCTCTCTCATGGAATCCTCCAGTTCCCATGTGGCCTCTTCAAAGCTAAGGTGCTTCCATTTTACCTTCACCTGTCTGATGGATATGTTTCAGAGAAAAGTGATCTTCTTGTCGAGGATGTGCATAGGCTCCACTTGGAACTCTCCCTTTGGTTCCACCTGTATCAAATTCCAATCAATTATGTGATTAGGATCATGTACATATTTCTTAAGAAAAGAGACATGGAAAACATTATGAGCTCTCATGTTAGTAGGAAATGAAATTCTATATGCAACTGGTCCTATCCTATCAATAACTTCAAATGGCCCACAATATCTTGGTTCCAACTTGGAACAACTCCCCAACTTCATGGAACTTTTCCTTGGTTTCACCCTTAAGTAAACATGATCCCTAATCTGAAATTACTTATGCACTCTTTTTAGATCTGCATAACTCTTCTTCATGTCCTATGCTGCCTTCAAATTCAGTCTGATGTTAACAATCTCCTGCTCCATCTCCTTGATCATCTCTGGTCCAAGCACTACCCTGTTCACTGGGTTGTCCCAATTCACTGGAGTCCTGGGGATATTCCTATACTCCATCCTAGTCCTACCAACATTATCCATTTTTTTCAGTCATGCATGCATTTTGCATCAGTCATGATTTTGCATGCATACATGCAATTGCATGCATCCTAGTCATTAATCCCAGCACCTAGCCCTCAGTTAGCTAGCCCCATGAGCTTCCTTCTGATCAGTTTTATCCCTCCTCGTGCTTAGTACACCCTGCATGCAATTGCATGCATCCCAGGCACCCTCTCTCACCTACCACTCAGTTGCACTTCAGTTAGTTGAGTTATCTTTAGTTCTTTCCTTGATTTAAGGCTAAACTAACTCTCAACTAACTGTATCACTCCAATGGACCTCTAGTGAGACTAGACTTCCCATTCTAACTCTAGTTAGCTCCTCATACGCCCTCCACTGAGCCTCCTTCATTTAGTTAGTGCCTCCATGTGCCAGTTACACCTACCACACTTAGTTAGACTCAGTTTGACATCTGGTTGATAGTTACTTGTGCAATGATGACTCCACTGATTATGATCAAGACTTCTAGTTGTGCTTGGATGACACTCCATTGATATGATGATCACTCCATGAAGGCTAATTCGAATTTCCACCTTGGCATTCGAATACTCTCACCATTGTATTATTTATTTGTCCATATTGTGATTAATGAATTAGTGTGTGATGTGATTCTGCTTCTATCCGAGTTCTACTGTATCATAATTATGTTGCTTCTTCACACTGCATTGACCACCCTTCTTCTATTTTCCTGCTTAATCTTAATATTTATTGTGAGGTATACATCAACTCTTAGATCTGCTCTGAGGATTTTCACAAGTCCCGCATCCTTTTCCATACAATACCTCAAAAGGACTCATCCTCAATGATGCTTTATGTCCATTGTTGTATGCAAATTCTACCAAGTGTAGGTAGTATTGCCACTTTGATGGATTATCCATCACATACATCCTCAACTTCAAGAATCTGATTTACTCTCTCACTCTGACCATCAGTTTGAGGATAATATGTTGTACTAAACTTCAACTGAGTCCCTAATTCATGGAATAATCCCTTCCAAAAATTGGAAGTGAATTTTGTATCACGATTTGAAACTATTTCCTTGGTCAATCCACACAATCTAAATATTTCTTTCATGAATATATTTGCTATGTCATTGGTTTTATGAGTTGACTTGACTGGAATAAAGTGAGATACCTTTGATAGCTTGTCCACCACTACCATGATTGAATCATGCTTCCTCACTATCATTGGTAGTTATAAAATCCATAGAAATTACTTCCCACTTCCATTCTGGAATGGGAAAAGGCTGCAACAATCCTGCTTGATGTTGATGTTCTGCCTTGACTTGTTGGCACTTTTGACACCTAAAAATGTACTCTGCTATTTCCTTCTTAATCCCATGCCAAAAGTACTACTTTCTTGTTGCTGTTATAGTCTTCTGATAACTTGGATGTCTAGAATATGGCATTTGATGTATCTCATCCATCACAAGCTTCTTCAATTCTACACAATTTGGGATGTATAGTATGGTACCCTGATAAATGAGAACATCATCTTCACCAATATGATACCCTGCACAATTTTCATCCAAATTTCCCCGCTGCAACTTCTCCTTGATTTGAAGGTAAGCTTCATCACTGGTTTGAGCTTCAAGAACCCTTGTCTTCAAATTTGATTTACATATACTCACTGCTGCAACATTAAATCTATTGCGAAGTGCATCTACAACCTTATTCTCCTTACCTTTGACATGTTTAATTTCCAAATCAAATTCACAAAGGAATTCCATCCACCTAGTTTTCCTAGCATTTAGATTTGGCTAGTCAAACAAATAATTTAAGCTTATATGATCTTTCCTCAGCTCAAATATTCTTCCCAAGAGATAATGTCTCCATCTCTTGAGAGCATGAACTATGGATTCTAGCTCTAAATCATGTGTGGCATAATTCTTCTCATGCTCCTTTAATCTACTTGACTCATAGCAAATTACAAATCCTTATTGCATGAGCACTCCACCTAGCCCTTCAATGCAAGCATCTGTGCATGCTACAAAATATTTCTTTGGATATGCAATCTTCAAAACAGGATCACTGGTAAGCAACCTCTTTAACTGCTGAAATATTTTCTCACATCTTTCAGACCATACAAACTTGATATTCTTCCTCTGCAATGAAGTGATTGGGTGAGCTATCTTGGAGAACCCTTCAATGAACCTTCTGTAGTAGCCTGCCAGACCCATAAAAGATACAACATATGCAACATTCTTTGAAGTAGTCCAATCCATTATGGATTCAATATTTTATGGATCCACTACAATTCCTTCTTCTGAGATGACATGACCCAAATACTGTACCTTCTGCTGATAGAAATCACACTTACTCATCTTTGCATACAGTTGGTGTTCTTCAAGGACTTGCAACATCATTCTTATATGTTCATTATTCTCTTCTTCATTCTTTGAATAAACAAGAATGTCATCCAAGAACACAATCACAAACTTATCCAAGTACTTGTTGAAGACATATTCATGAGACACATGAATGTAGCAGTTGCATTGGTAAGACCAAATGGCACCACAGTGAACTCATAATGGCCATATCTAGTCTTGAAAGTTGTCTTGTGAATGGCTTCTTCCTTTATCCTCACTTGATGGTATCCATACCTCAAGTCAATATCTGAAAACACTCTAGCTTCCTTCATTTGATAAAACAAGTAACCAATTCTGGGAAATGGGTACTTGTTCTTGATTGTCATTATATTGAGCTTCCTCTAATCAATACACATCCTCAAAGTCCCATATTTTTCTTGAAAAATAACACAGGTGCTCTCTAAGGAGATACACTAGGTCTGATATATTCCTTGTCCATTAATTCTTGCAGTCGCATATTCAAGTCTACCAATTCTGGTGTGCTCATTCTATAAGGAGATTTGGAAATTGGTGTTTCCCCTGGAACAAGATTGATGGAAAAATAAATATCTCTCTTTGGTGGCAGCCCTGCCACTTCATATAGAAACACATCTTGGAATTCTTGCAACAACTGAAAGTCTTCTATCCTTCGTCCCTTATCCTTTAATGAATCTGATGTGTGGACTGCATATAATTGGAAACCCTTATTATACAACTTTCTCAATTGCAGGGATGAAATCTTCATTACTGAAACTTTCTTGGCAATTCCTCTTACCAACCTTGGCCTTCCTTCTTCATCAATGCATTCAAGTACTTTCTCATAGAAGTCCAACTTGGATATATGTATTTGCAACCAATCCACACCTATTAGGGAATCATAATATCCTAATGGTAGTACATTTGAATTTACATGTGTGAGGAGTCCATTCAACTCTATGGGGAAATCCATCACTACTTCACTCACCTTTCTCTTGGTACCTATGGCTAATTGAACTATCCAAGACTTACTATGCTTCAATTTACTAAAATAACAACCTTCACCCACCTTAGGAGACACATAACTATGATTAGATCCTCGATAAATCAAAACAGAGATAGATTGCTTAGCAACCTTACCTTCAACTTCCACCACTGTTGATTGATGGTCTGCTTGATGATCATCCAATGTTGCATAAATTTGATGTGTTTCCCTTGCCATATCTTCCACTATAGTTTCTTCTTCTAAGTTGTGCAAGCTTATGGGATTCTCCCTCGGATGTGGACATTCTCTAAGCACATGGTTTCCTCCACATCCCCAACATTGAAGTGGACCTTTTGGTGCTCTTTCTACTACCACAGCTGGTTTGAATCCTGTTTCTGCTTGCTTCCCCCATGGAAACTTTATGGGATGATTTTTTAATGGTGGCTTGAATCCACTTTTATTTTGTTCAAACCTCCCTATGGGATTTCCTTTCCATGCTGGTTGAACCTTTTTTTTTCCTTTCCTATGTTCATAGCAATGAACTACCATCCTTATGACTTCATCCATACTTGGTGGATTGACAAACTCAATACTATCTCTGAAATTTTGGGAAAGACTACCAAGGAAATATTGGATTCTTACTCTTTCATCCTTTATGTAATCTACATACCTCAACAACTCCAAACAATTGTGGACATGCTCTTCCATGGAATTCTGTCCCAATATGAGTTCATTGAGCTCTTTCCTCTTGTTATCATAATACCTAGATGATAGGTATTTTTCCTTGAAGTACCTTTTAAACCGCTTCTAGCCGATCCTTCTTTCACTGGTCCTTTTCACTTGCATTAGGTGATCCCACCAAATTGAATCTCTGCCACTTAGATTGTAAATGGAAACTTGGGCCTTTTCATTTTATGAATAATCATGCATTCTGAAATACTTCTTTATTACAAGAAGTGATGCCTCTGCCTCTTGACTTGTCTTGCTTTCTCCATCAAAGGTGGGAGGCCTATCCTTCCTAAATTATCCATGGGGTATCTCTCTGTACTTATTTATTACTTAAAACTTGCTGGAATTATGCCTTGGGCTTCTCTGACAGACTCTAGAGTCACATGACCTGCTAGAAAGAGATATTGGAGAGGGTGTTCTGTGAATTTTGCTCACAGGACTCCTTCTAGGGCTTGGATTCCTCTTCCTATAAGGGCCTCTAGAGTGACTACCTGCATCTCTTACTTCTCTTACCACATTTCTTGGGTTAGACAATTGATTTCTCTTCATGCATATCAGTGAGGCCCTGCAAGATGGTAGCATTGAGCTGGTGTTGCTCTTCCTGAGCCTTCATCAATCTCTCATTGAAGCTCACCATGGTTTCAACCAAATTCAGGGGAGTTATATTGCTTCCTTATTCCATCAGACTCAGCTTCAGTATGTGATTCTTGCACATTTTCTCCTATCACGCCATCCTCTTGCTCATACAGATCCTAGGAATCGTTAATGGTCACCATTTTCCTGCTTTCCTATACGTTTCCCTTGCTGTACAATTCAACGATTAACAATTGCAACCACTGTGCATTACAGAGACATTTATTAGGCATTATAAGAACGCATATAAGACACAAACATCCATGCAAATATGGAAATTACTCATTGGGAAACAACATTAATAAACTTTTATCAAAACCGTGCCATGGGTGCTTCTCTTTATGTAAATCCAATCACAGTTCCACCAAAGCAGCCCTAGTGCTGCAACTTGAGCTCTGATACCACTCGGTCACGTCCCCAAACCCCTCAGTTCCCTTCAGAGGAGATGGGAAATGTTGGGTAGTGCCCAAGTTGGTACAGTTTTGGCGAAGCAAAGTACAAGTTGGCAAGTTGGAAATGCAAAGTCCAAGCATGACGTAGTTTTTATGAAGCGTGGCTCCAGCGTAGTAGTTATTTTTGGTAACAGGTATAAGTAAAGTGAGGTCCAACAGCGACCTATTTTGGGTAAGAGACTCCATGATTCCCGAGAGTTGGGTAAGGAGAAGCGTGGAATTGGAGGAAAGCGACCTGTCACCTTAGTACAGGAAGAGTACTAAGACCATTAGAAGCATAACAGAGGATCAACAACGACAGAATATGTGGAGCAGCGAAAAGGGATGTTCCAGTATGCAGTCAAAACTGTGGCTGTCAGAAAAGGCGTTAGAGCTAGAAGCGGGGAAGAAAGGAGGTCGAAGTCAAGTAAGGTAGTTGTCGACTACGACAGGCAAGGTTAGCGGGCTAACCACGCCATTTTTGGGGGATTTTTGGGAAGCATATGCCATGTTCCCAAATTTTCCTATGGTTCATGGGGATGATTTTAGCCTAAGTCACCTACGCATTAATTAAATAATTAATGGAGGGATGAAGGAAGATTCCTAAGGGTGAATTTGAGGAATTAAATGGATAAGGAGGGGCTCCCATGAAGTTATTAACCCCCAATTCAAGTGCTAAGGTGATTTATTAATTAATTGAGAAATTAACTAATTGGGAAAGTTTTGAGGCAATTACACCATAGTAGTTAATTAATTACTGGATAATAATTAATTGCTTAGCTAAATTATTTGAGTTGTATTATTTTCATTTAAATGTTTATTACTAATAAATGTGCCAAGTGGTTGATGACTTGGATAGGAAAATTCGAATTGGTCAAGTAGGCCAAACTTGCTTAAGTGATAAATTTCAGAAAAGTTAAGGAATCTAGTGGAGACAAATTGGCAAGATGAATCTAGAAAGGAAACTGACAAAAGATGGAAAAAATCAGATAAAAGCAAGAAATAGGAAAGTAAATAACGTGGAAAGATTCAGAAAATCTTTTAGAAAGAAAATAGCAACAACTAGAAAAGCTACCTAAAGTGCACTTGCCCAAATTCAGTGAAGGAGGTGAAGGAAAAAAAGTTTTGAAAGCTCAGAAGTTGTTATTCTCCTCAAGAAATGCGCCCTCATGGCTTTGGAGTAGAATGGGAAAGTGGGTAACCTACTCTCACAGGTCACCAAGCTAAGAAATTGCTCAGCAGGTCATCATGAAGTTCATAAAAGAATCCAACCAACTCCATTTGACAACTTTTGTCATTTGCAATTTTAGTTTGAGAGCTCTGAGCCTCTCTAGTTGAGTGATGTGCCTCAACAAGTTTGCTTGGGAGATGTTCCCCAAGGCCATGTGAGTTTCTTATGAGTGTTATGAAGGTACAGAACATGATTCTAGAGCCAATAATATTCAGATCAGTTTAGCAATGAATTCATACAGTCAGTTCCAAGAAAAGATATCTCATTCAGTGAAATTCTAGCTAGTTTTGGTGAAGTTTCTCAAGTTGAAGATGAATGCTCCAATGAATGCGCCCAAGAAATGATGGAGGGTTGTTTAAGACTTATGTTCATCCAATAGTGATTTCCAGTATCATAAATCATTCTCATAAGTGAATCATTCTCTTCTTCTCCTTCATTCTCACAACCACAGCTCGATTTGGAGGTGTTTTTCCCATAAGGAAGAGAAGATCTGGGGATAGCTCTCCATACTATTCCAGAGAATCAGTGTGCAGCCATATCCTCTGTTTCAGACCTGTTGAAGATCATCTTACACCTTCAAAACATATATTGGATCATTACTTCTCTTCTTCCAGTCATTCTGTGGCTCTATGAGGGGGTTTCCTAGCCTATAATTCATTGTATTAAGGAGGAGCTATTAAATGAGTGCAAACTCAATTCAGTGACTAACATTTTTACCTGATTCTACTAATTACATTATATCAAAGCACTCTAATCTTTCATAATAGAGTTTTATATTTAAATAAAGTCAGTACTTAATTCAGAATAGAAGACTAGCTCATTGAGCATTGTTTAATGACTAGTTTTACTAAAATGACTGTCAAATTTGTTCTAAATGTCATATTTACTTTCTGTAAGTTATAGGAGGTAAATAACACATCATATTATCTATATGAGTCCCTACTTAAATAATTTGGGAGGATTCAACCCTTGCTTTCTAAAGATTTCATTTTGACTAGCTCTGTCATCCCAGCAGGGCCTAAAACTTCCAAACCAATCCTACTCTTACCAAATCCTTTTGAATGATACTCATTGTGTCCATTGAGCCTAAATTACTGTCATAACTCATTTTTGTACCCACCCAGTCTAGTAAGCATATGCTAGTGTGCCCAGGAAGCTTTGCGGTAGGCTTCAGCGGTAGTTGATGTCCGAAACATAAATGGCCCCAATGCTTTGTGCTTAGGACTCTCCCTATGATGTCATTATTTGCTGCTGCACATTTCCCCATACAAATTCCAGAACTGAAATTTCATCCCACCATACTCAGATTCAGTCTCCATCCCCATCACTGACCTCCTGCTTGGCTTAAAAGAATTATTAAGAAATTTATCTAGTGAATTTTATTAAAATTTCTGAAGATGAGTTAATATCTTGCTTAAATATTTCCAAGGATATTACAGTGGTATCATAGCACTTTCCTCCACCCCTATGGAAATAAAGAAGCTCATTGATGGAAGGAAGATTGAACATGTTCTCATAGAGGCAAAATGTGGCTTCTACTAGTCAGTGATGAAGAAGAATTTATTTTTGAGCCATATGAAGAGGAGCCTTTAACCCCTATTGGAAATTCTTATTTGCACAAAGTTGAACATGATTTCCTTGATGAAAAAATGTTTGAAGAGAGCATAGGAAATGACCTACCTATGACTAATGGGGATTATGAAGGAATACTCAAAAGAGGTGACCCTAATAAATCCTATGAGTACTTCATGGAGTACTCTGCCTTGAAGAAGGAGGTTCAGAATTCCCTGAGCTTTAGAGACTATTGTGATTTAGAAATTCAAAGTTTGTTCAAAGACCCCTACATTAGTGATAGAAAAATAAGGATTGCACATATGGTTGATGGTGTGTGCAAAGAAGTCAAGGAAATATCTTTACCCCTAGGAGCTAAGATAGAAGGGAGGAATAAAGATGTGTCCACACAGCCAGGAAAAATCAAGGGAGGAAACCAAGAGCCACCTAGTTCTTTTAGTGGAGAAGAAGCCAAAAAAAATAAATATGAATTTGCAGCCCTACATATGGATCCATCCTAATCTCAGGGAAAAGGTATCAAGAAGGAAGTTTCATCAAGGCCACTTGCAGGGCCAAACATTGCGAGACTGTTTGGTTTTTCTTCAAGAAGGAAGTCCAAAGGTTGTGATTTGAGCACCACACAATGTGGAGAGACATCAAGTTTCTTGGAAAGAAATGACCAAGAAGACCTTGCTGGTGCCCCATTACTCCAAGAAGTGGATGAAAAAGGTCAATGCACAGTAGAAGATCCAGCAGCCAAACACTTGATTGTTGGTGATGAGGGAGGTAAAATCACTCTCGATATTTTAATGGTTGATTTCAAAACAAGTGCAGAAGAAATGGGACAGATTGATGAAGGTGAGACATCTTTTGGATCTGATCCAGAGGAAGAACATAATTCAGATTTACACTCACCCCTGGAACCTCGCCAGGAAGCAGAAATTGAGCACATCTCAGTAGAGTGTGAAGCAGATAAATGGGTGGATGAACAAGTCATCCAAATTCCACCACATAAGGAGGAGAAAATGACACATGGTGAATTAGTAAATTCTGATTTTTATGTGCCATTATGTCAGTCTGATATGGCATCCATTTCCATTGAAAAATTTAGAATGGTTGACCCCCATAGTGATCAGGTTCAGAATTCTGGTGTTAAAAAGGAAAGTAGTATGAAGGCTAAAAATTTAAGAGAAGATCTTTATGTTGCATCAAGGATGAATGAGCACTTATGTTGCAGCCCAAATTATGTTTTTGAGGACCTAAAAGATGAAGATATTTCAGCAGAAACATATAGATTAGATTTCAAAACTACAAGTGCACTGCATGAAATTGATCCGGTGATGGGAAATGAAGAGGAGAAACATCTACAAGGGCCTCATCTTCTTGCAGGATCTTTAAAGATGAATGAACTGTTAGTTTTTCAAAATTTACTTCAATCTGATCTAGGATCTTAAGTGAGAGAACAACATGTATAGCATATCTACAGCATATCAATCATGGACACAACAATGCAAGCACACAAGAGACACAGAGTTTACTTGGGGAAAACCATAAAGATGAAAAACCCCAATAACTTCCTCAGAGATAGCTAGAGCAATGATACAACCCAAGCATAAGAGATAGACATCTCTTGGCAGGAGCTTCTCCTCCTCCATAAGCGCGCCACTTTCCAAAGAGTGTGTGAGAGAATAGAATGATCAAATAAAGTGCCTCCTGCACTCTATTTATACTTGAATTGACTTGCCTAATAACCTTTACTAGGTCGGCCTTAACTTAACCACATAACATAATGTTGACTGGGTCGACCCCCAATAGGGTGGTCGAATAACCCTTTGACCCACATGGCCAACCCCCAATAGGGTGGTCTAATAACCCTTTGACCCACATGACTTATACAGGGCCGACCCCAATAAGGTGGTCTAATAACCCATCAAGTATAAGTTACGACACTTACAATATAAATGACGATACTTCTGTATAGAGGAATAATAACATATCTATAGGAATACAAACACTTCCGTATAGAGGAATAATAACATCTCTATAGGAGTACAATATACATAGATGAAATACATGGGTGAAATACATTCTGAAGTTACATATACATCAACACTCCCTCTTAACTAGGAAGGTATTTCTCGACATAGATCTGCTAGCACAAGTCTTCTTCTCTGGATCATCATCATCGAATCATCATCCTCGAATCATCATCATCGTGACTGCTACTGCTATCTCAATCAATCTCTGAATCTACTTGTCATAGGAAGTTCTACAGAGCCAGTCCTTTTTCATACTGGATGTAGGCCCACCATCTGCAGGTCTTCATCATCACTAGCCATACTGTGGAATCCTTAGGACTTATTACGTGCGTCACAAAACCTCGCAAGAGAATCCCGTAACTGATTACGGGCACACATCCCAACCTATCGGATCTCCCAGGGAGATTTTACATGTGACTGTCACAAAACCTTAAAAGAGTCTCTTGACTAGCAAGAACCCTAAAGAGCATCTGAGGCCTTTTTCATCCTGTCCAGATCTCCAGGACTTATTACATGTGACCCCCACCACAAAACCTTAAAAGAGTGTCTTGTCAAGCAAGAACCTTAAAGAGCATCTGAGGCCTTTTTCATCTTGTCCATATCTCCAGGACTTATTACATGTGATCATGGAAATTCCTCGAAAGAGCATCTGAGGCCTTTTTCATCTTGTCTAGATCTCCCAAGTCTACTTACATGCCATATGAAAAAACCTAGAAAGAGCGTTTTCCAGATCTCCTAGGGAGCTATTATATGCCAGCCACAAAACCCAGCAAGAGAATCTGCAAACCTCCCAGGGTGCTATTATATGTCTTCCCAAAGAAAAACCTCAAAAGAGCATTTGCCAGATCTCCCAGGGAGCTATTATATGCCAGTGGAAAAATCTAGCAAGAGAATCTACAAAGCTCCCAAGGCGCTATTATATGCTTATATAAACAACCTGTCCACGGCCACAAAGTATCAACCTGATACTCACCATACATCATCCTGATGTACACATGATCATCCTGATCATCATCACTGCATCGTCCTGACGCATGTCATCTGGAGCAACATCCTGAAGCTCATCATCCATGATCATCCTGATCATATAATGCATGCACCTGATGCATACACAGTATCTGCCTGATACATATCATCATACATGATCTACCTGATCATACAATGTATCCACCTAATACATATACAAATACATACACATGATCCAGTTGATCATATCCAACATCCAACATGATGCATACATACATATAAATGATCCAACTAATCATATCCAACATCCAACATGATGCGTACATACATATACATATAAATGATCCAACCGATCATATCTAGCATCCAACATGATGCATATACAAATACATGATCCAACTGATCATAACAAGCATCCAACATGATGCATATATAGAGCAGCAACTAGAGAATCGTCCTGATGCTCATCATCCAGTGCTTACATCCACATCCATGGAAGGATCCTCCTCTCACCATGCTCGAAATAGATCCTGCAAATTTTTCCATCACTTCTTCCTCGAAGTGTCATCAATCTGAAGAAAACCAAGCCTCTCTCTGAAGTACTCGAACTTCACTCTGGCTAGTGGCTTCGTCAGCACATCTGCAACCTGCTCATTTGTCGCAACATACAGGAGATTCACTACTACTCTCTGCACCATATCCCTGATATAGTGATATTTGATCTCTATGTGTTTTGACCTGTCGTGGAACACTGGGTTCTCAGACAGCTTCACACAACTCTGGTTGTCACAAAAGATACAAGTAGCCTCCAGCGGGAGATCAAATAACTCAGATAGTAGCTTTCGGAGCCATATTGCCTCACAACTAGTCGAACAAGCTACAACATACTCTGCTTCGGTTGTACTTAGTGCTACACAGGACTGCTTCCAGCTAAACCAAGATATCACACCTGATCCCATACTGAAGCAACACCCAGATGTGTTCTTCCTATCTGCAGCACTGCCTGCCTAATCCGAATCAACATAACCCTGCAGGTTAAACTTTTGATTCACATCATACTTGAGCCCATAATCAACCGTACCCTTCAGGTACCTCAGAATATGCTTTACAGCAACCAGGTGAACATCTCTCAGATCCATCAGGAACTGGCTCAATGTGTTCACCGCAAAGAAAATATTTGGTCTCGTGCTCGTCAGGTACATAGAGGACCCAATCACCTGACGATACATCGTGACATCAACCGGATCAAATGAAGCATCACACAAAAGCTTCAGGTTCGATGCCATAGGTGTGGCCATGGCCTTGCAGTCGATCATCCCGAACCTCTTCAATATCTCTACTGCATACTTCCCTTGTCCAAGGAAGATTCCATCTTCACTCTGCCACACCTCCATGCCTAGAAAGTAGTGCATCATCCACAAGTTCTTCATCTCGAACTCGGAGGCAAGCTTCCGCTGCGTGTCGGTAATCAATCTATCCTCACCTATAACAAACAGGTTATCTGCATACAAAAATAGTATCACTGGATTGCCTTCCTCAACCTTGTAGTAAAGGTTGGAATCCGCTTTACTCTTGGTAAATCCCAAACTAGATAGGAAGCCATCTATCCTGCCATACCAGGTCCTGGGTTCCTGTGTCAAACCATACAGGGCTTTCTTCAGTTTGCACACATGTGACTCTCTGTCATATGTCTCAAAACCGAGTGGCTGCTCCAAATACACTTCCTTTTCGACTACACCATTCAAGAAAGATGTATTGGCATCCATATGGTGTATCTTTCATTTCATCACTGCAGACAGAGCAAGTACTGATCTGATGGAAGTGTTCCTGGCTACAGGTGCAAAAGTCTCTTCATAATCAATCCCTTCTTTCTGGGAGAAGCTACGAGCTACAAACCTCGCTTTTTATTTATCCATGCTACCATCTATAGCATGCTTGATCTTATAGATCCATTTGGAAGTTATTACAGACTTCCCTTCAGGTCTTGGGACTACATCCCAAACATCTTCATGATTGACCGGTACTCCTCGATCATGGCATTCTTCGCAAATCCTGGGAACTTCAATATCTTCAATATTTTCAATAGATAACTTTGTTGCTGAACAAATGTTGTAGTCCTTCTTTTGTAGGTGATGGTATACGATCTTTCCTACAAAACAAGTTAAATTGCATGATTAGAAACATTTCATAGTTTTCAGAAAAAATTCTTACACATAAAGAAATATGGCGTACACTCATGCAATTATCTTAGCCAATGTTTCAATACAACATTTATCCATATCCCGTAACTTTCTAGATGCCTTCCAATCTCTACCAGAACATTGTTAAGAGTGTGCACCACTCCCAACATGTCAGCAAAGAGGTTTCATTCTAGATAAGTAGCAATGCAATGTTGTACAATTCCATAGGCCACTTACCCATCACATGCATATTAGTAGTATATTGTTCATTAATGCAATTATTCTAATATGCCAAAATACACAGCCTAATTCTAGGAACATCAGTATATACATCATTGAACAGTATTATTTAAACAATCAAATATGCAAGAAATGATAATTCAAATACTTATCTTTGTTTGTTTGTTGGGTTGACTCCCTCTCAGTCTTTGCTTCCTTTTTTCAACTCCATTCTGATGTGGATTGTGAGAAGTGGTCAACTACCTTTGAATATCTGCATCCTTGCAGAAGCTACTGAAGTGTGCTCCCTCTTGATCTTTGCTTCCTGGATTATCTGTCCTTGAACTTATATCCATCTTTAATCACTATGCATGCTTATTAGTATCATCATTGTGTTATCCTCGAGGTCTCATACATAATTACACATCCATTAGTATAATATTAATACTATCAAAACACAATAATCTTAAACATGTATAGTCATGATCATTTCAAACACAAATAATAAACATTAGTATTCAAGGTTTCAGAGAAGACTTCTTTTACTCATGCATATTCTTATTTGATCATAGGACTCTTCTGGTTAGCCAAATCATAAATCAAGATAAGAAACATAATATGCATCAACCCTTGATTTCTTACATCTCTAACTTTATGAATAAACATAACCAATCATACCAAGTATACTTATATAAGGGATCCTAAAACATAGTTAATCATACCAAGTATACTTATATAAGGGATCCTAAAACATAATCAATCATACCAAGTATACTTATATAAGGGATCCTAACACAAGGTAATATTCTAACTTGATATAGGGAAAACATACCTAGATTAGTATGTTATCTAGTTATGTCTAACATACCCACATGATGTCTTCTTGTTCTCTTCAATTACTTGTACTATTAACCTGCATATCTCATAAGTTAACCATTATAGAACCAAGTTATACATACCTCGTAAATAGATATTCTAAGTGATCCATGACAATGGATGAATCTTTGTCTTCATGTCACCATGATCATATGTTCTTGAACTAGAACTGTTGGTTGTGGAGCCAGATCTTTCAGTCTCATAGATGATGATTCAGCCGTGTCCGTACCCCGGGTTTGGTTATGATCCCGGCCTGAGGCTCAGGGGTTCCGGGGGCCAGTGGGCCCACGCTGGGGGTTCAGAGGCAATGCCCCTGAGAAAGGGGTTCGGGGGCAACGCCCCCGAGAAAATGGGGGTTCGAGGGCATAGCCCCCAAGGAAAAATTTTGGGGCTATTTTTGCCACCAGTTTTCGGGCCCATGGTTTTGGGTAACCCGTGGTATTTTCCCATTGTATTTCCCTATAAAAGAAATACATTGTAACACGGCTAGGGTTAATGATGTATTAGTTTTTATGCATTGTAAAGATCTCTGAGATCTGTGAAGAGAGACTGTGAGACAGTGAAGAGGAAGTGCAGCAGTTGTGCTGCAGGTTGTATCCCTTCACTTTGCTGGACGGAATAATAATAAGGACTGGAAACTTCAGTGTGGATGTAGCCCAAGTTGGGGTGAACCACGAGATATCTGTGTCTCTCTTGTAATGTGTGTGTGATTACATTTGCATTTATGTTTATTGTTATTGCTCCGCGATCCTGTTTTTCTAACAAGAACATGATTTGTCTTTCTTGGTGTACCTTTCATGTTAGCGGAAAACATAATGCATTAATACAATCATAAGTGTCAACACCCTAATCAATGAATATCTTCTATCATGCATTCATAATTTTATTAAGGTGATATGACAAGTCTAAATTTAATCAAGATTGTACTAACCGTAATAATATGAAGACAAACATACCATAAACTTAATCATGAACAAATCTCGAAACATACCTGGATAAGTCATACGTGTCGAGATTGCTTGTAATCTTATTATGAAATGCCTTAGCCTCATCTTCCTCTGAAACAGGAACTTCTTCACTTATGTAGGTGACCAATCCATTCTCTTCTAGGATTAACCCAATCCACTTGATTTGCAGGAACTGGATCTGGAGCTGGATTAGGGTTTGTCAGAGAAACCCCAAAAAATTCAAACTTTGAATTTGAAGCTTCGAAAAGGATAGAAAGATGCGCCTTGATGAGCTGATCAAGCTGATATACTCAGAATTTGAAAACTGCAAAGTTTCAACCCTCAAAATTGCCTTTGAAACTTTCGGATCTTCTGGATAGTATCCTGAACTAGGGTTTGATAAATCCTACCCTTCTTCCCAACCAAAAAGTTTGATTCAAATCTCTAAGCTTCTGTTTTTCTGAGGAGCTTCCAGCCGTGGTCACAGATTTCCAAAATTCCAACTTTTGCAGAAGCCCTAATTTTCCATCTTTTCGATCAAAGTCCCGAACTGGGGTTTGATCAATACCGGCCTTCTTCCCAACCAAAAATTCTGATCTTGGTCTATAAATTTCTATTTTTATTAGTAGCATCCAGCCGTGGTGTCCGAATACAAAAATTTCAACTTTCTCGGAAACCCTAAATTCCGGAAGCCATGAATGAAGGTGCTAAAAAATAATTTTGTTTTGACAGAAATATGCACATGATTGTTTCTAGTGTAACTCTGAACTTTCCAATCCATAGGGTCGAAAACTTCTACCTATGGTATCCCCACTTGTCATCTTTCCAACCCCATAGTTCTGACCTCAATTGGATTCTTTGAAAGAGAGTTATGCCAAGTGTTGCAACATGACCTGTTTATGGGATAAAACAGGAGAGTGAAGTTGTACGGCATGCCACGTGTCACTGGTTCAGTTTTGGCCTTTGAAAAATTTACCTGTGAAAGTAAAGTCTGTGCACTACCTATCACATTTTACTAAATTTCATTTGGATCTTCCTAGCCCAAATTATGACCCTTTTTCCTAGGTCACATGTTTATGACTCAGATCTGGAAGAGGCAGAAACCCTATATTGTACAGATCATAAAACACAAAGTACAACGAATTAGAAGTTTTCCTTTGGACACAAGGTACATGGGGATCTGATCTTCAACCTGTAAAATTTTCAGAGCCAAAATTTTTTCCAAAATGGATTTATAGCGAAAGTTCTACGACGAATGGTTTTTGCTATATCAAGCCCTAGCATTGCAAGTGCAATAAGTGTCATACATGCCACACCATGCCTTCTTTCAGGATAGCTATGATACCATGTTAGTTTTTCAGAATTTAATTCAATCTGATCTAGGATCTTAACTGAGAGAACAACATGTACAACATATCTACAGCATATCAATCATGGACACAACAATGCAAGCACACAAGAGACACAGAGTTTACTTGGGGAAAACCATAAAGGTGAAAAACCCCAATAACTTCCTAAGAGATAGATAGAGCAATGATACAACCCAAGCATAAGAGATAGACATCTCCTAGAAGTAACGTCTCCTCCTCCATAAGTGCGCCACTCTCCAAAGAGTGTGTGAGAGAATAGAATGATCAAATAGAGTGCCTCCCGCACTCTATTTATACTTGACTTGACTTGCCTAATAACCTTTACTAGGTCGGCCTTAACTTAACCACATAACATAATGCTGACTGGGCCGACCCCCAATAGGGTGGTCTAATAACCCTTTGACCCACATGGCCGACCCCCAATAGGGTGGTCTAATAACCCTTTGACCCACATGACTTATACAGGGCCGACTCCAACAAGGTGGTATAATAACCCATCAAGTATAAGTTACGACACTTACAATATAAATGACGATACTTTTGTATAGAGGAATAATAACATCTCTATAGGAATACAAACACTTCCGTATAGAGGAATAATAACATCTCTATAGGAGTACAATATACATAGATGAAATACATGGGTGAAATACATTCCGAAGTTACATATACATCAACACGAACATAAGATCCAAGAAGCCCTTCAAACCCTCAATTACACACATTCCTTAATGAATAACCTTTGTTGTAATTTGTGGGAGCAGTCTTCCATGAGAGACATGGAAGAATTTCAGGAAACCATGGCAAGCATAAAAGGTAAATTCTTGAACCTGCTTTCTGATAGAGATAGTTTATTGGAGCTTGTAGAATTGTTTCATGGTACATCCTTGAGGGATGATGAAGAGATCAGCAAGCTCAATGATGAATTAATGGCCACCCAAGATTCTTTAAGAAGCGCTCAAAGTGCCCTCCAAGAATCCAAGAAAGAAATATTGCAACTTCATGAAAAGTTGCAAAGATCCCCCCTACCCTCCTACACACCATTCAGTCAACTTCATTCGGATGAAACAATTCTTGAACATAGGGAGGAACCTCATGAGATGGGGGATCATGAGGATCATTCATTTTTATATGTGCTTGAAGAGTGTGCAGAACAGTTTGATGAGAACCAAGCACGGGATTTTTTTCCAAGGGAACTTGAGTTGTTCCTTGAAGACAAACACTCCCCCATGAAAGAGTGGGATGAGAGCACCCAATTTGGGACAGCCAGTAATGAAGAATTTGCAGCCATAAGTCTGATCACTGAAGGTTGCAGACATACAAAGAACGTTCACATTTCTTTCCCACATGTCCTAGATTCAACAACACCAATGGAGAATGAGCAGTGGGTGAAGACATTTTTCTGGTTTGTGTCACATGTTCAGCAAGAGGATCATAAAAAGTCCCCATGGGATATTGATCCTATTGCAGAAGAGATGGCAGATTATAGCTCATATAAATCCGCAAGTAGGATCTCTGATTCACCCACCAGATTGTTCTAGATATTTCTCCCTACGGATAGGTAGAAACTCTCTTAGGATAAAGCAGGATGTACTGACTCTATACTAAGACAAAAAGGAAACAAATGCTACCTTGAGTTCCTAAACTAAGCTTCACAACAAGATTGAATGTATTCAGAAGATATGAAATACGTAACTTACCTTCCAATTCGATGTTTGTCCCGCTTATAATTCTTAATCTCGAAGCTCCAATGTAGAACCTATTGAAATCAGACAAAGGACAAGGATGCAATATTCCAAATACTTTGAAGCAAAGGTTAAGTTCAAATCTAAACTAGATACATTTCATATCAAAGATTCATCCAATACACATGAAATGGGAAAAACAAGACAAGTTATCTTATTAAGAAGCTTGAAAAGTGCTTACAAAAGTTGCTTGATGCCCAAGCCAATCCTCCAGTTCCAATTGCTTCCACCTCTAGCTATCTCTGCAGAAGTCCTAAGATCATAGTTTTGGTACCCCAAAAGTCCTCCCTTTGGCTCATGGAAGGCCTCTCTCTTATAGCATGTGGGAAGGTTAACCAACAAGAGAGAACTGTGGATCTATGGAGTGTTTAGTAGATCAAGCTAGCTAAACAGAGAGGGAAGTTGAGATCGAATCAGAGGTGGCAATCCCAATGATGTCTCTCGAAAGTCAAGATTCCAAAATCCAAGGCAAAAGGTTAATTTTGGACTATCGTGCCCCTAAGACTGATCATAGAGCGGTAGTACCATGCCCCAGCAGATGTGCATAGCGTGGTAGTATCCTCAGATAAAGTCTATCTGGGTGACACATGGCAGGTGAGATGGTTTCTTTCAGAGTTCAGTCAATGATTTTCACTCTGGATGTTGATATGATCTTTAAGGGGAACCGTCGTTTAGGTTGCTAGTGCAAGGATGCGACACTAATGCGTAATGTGTAATATTAAGGTATAACAGATGCCCCCTAAAGTGTGAGGTCAGAAGAGACTGGTGGCCGAAAGACTTTACAAATACTTTGTAGAGATAGCATCGAGGGGAGCAACAAGGAGCTGAAACAAAAACAAAATGTCAGATATACCACCGAGGCAGGCATTCCCATGCTTGGAAACAATTGACTCAAAGCATGGCTGCCGACCAATACATTGCAGATCCATGAGTACTAAGATGGTATAGATTGTATAAAAATCATGGCTACTATGAATAAGCATAGATCCATGAGACAATAATGACACAGCCACGACCAATACATAAGTGGATCTGTGTGACAATACAGAATAAATATCCATTGCAACCTGGACATAATCAAAATACAATAGTGTGTCCAGGGTCTTCTACATGATCGCAAACGATACGAATCTAGCCATGTGATTACAAGGTGTTGAAGTCGAACATGGTAGAAACCATTTGATTACCAGTCAATGATGTGAACCATTAACAAATGCGAGGGAAATCACCAATGATGACAATGATCCCCAAGGTATCTATAGTACATCTCAACGAAATGAAAATAAATGAGTTGATGTTGAGCATCCAAGAGATCATTCAATCAGAGGTCAATGATGAAAACCTACTGTCAAATACGAGGAAACCTGCCATTGAGGCATGCAGGTACCAAGGTACTAGTGGTTGACTCCTAAGCCTAATTCCTGGATAGTGATTTGGTGTCGATAGGAATAGACTTATCGAAGGTGGGCCATAATGATTCCCACATCATCGACACGAAATTGGAACGATAGATAGGATGGAACGATGAAACAATAGATCATGTACTATCACAGCGGAAGTCCGATACAACAGATGACTCTGAACAATGCAACCCTTTGAACATATAATGGCATGAAACAGGATTTGGCAGCAGGGATTATTAAAAGAAGAGGATAGATATAGGACGAGTAGGTGTGTGGTCAAGGCGACGACTCAAGATGATGACTATGACTCAGCAAGAATAGATGAATACCCAAGAATAGACAAGGGACAAATGCATGCCATGTTTGAAGGTGATGACTGACAAGCTACCGAAAAAATAAACTTGACTCATTTCCTATTTTCCCCGGACATGATGGACGAGTACCTCTTTGTATTTTTATGAGCTTGAGTAGGATAACAGATGCTCGGTATAGCTCATCTCATAGATGAGTCCAATCTCACATATTTTTCAAACCTGAGAAAGGAGGGGTTCATCCCAAAGTGGGTCCTTCGATGTTTAAATTTTAACGAGTCCAAGGAAGGAAAACTCGGTCATCATTTCATGTTTAGAGAATCTGAAAAGAACTAAAGAAGACTCCAACGGTCCTTTTTCGTAAATTTATCCTCATCGCCCGAAAAAAGGGTAAAACAACTCGGGAGAGGACTCTTCCAGTCATGATTGGCTGGAGTATTCCTTTTTCGTAAGTAGTGCCCCCTGTTCCGAAAAAGGGGTAAACTATCACTAGGGAGATGATCATTCGAATGCTTTTACAAGCGTGAAAAGTATCAAGTTCACTTGGAAATCTTTTCCTATTTAGGGAGTCTGAAAAGAACTTAAAGAGGACTCCATGTACAACTTTGTCATGGTTGATGACCGAGTACGACAAAAGAAAAGTAAACTCGGAACAGTTCCTTTTCCGTAAATATTCTAGCAAGGCCGGATAAAGTGATAAACCTATACTCGTTAGACACACCTTTTTGCTCAATTTTTAACGAGCACGACAATGGTATCAAAAGCACTCAGAATATTTTTCATATTTGAACCAGAGCATGAAAAATTAAAAACTAAGCTCAAACCACTTTTCATATTTTTAACCAGAGCACGAAAAAAGTGAAAAGTAAGCTCAAACACCATCTTACTGTTTTTAACAAGCTCAAAGATAGGTTGGAAGAATGCTCATGATATCTGCTTCATTTTTTAACGAGCTTGTAACAAAAAATGAACTATGCTCGGGATTATTTTCATGGTTTAGCGAGCTCGAAACCTAAAAAGGAAAGTATGCTCAAAAAATGTTCCCAATGGTGAACTTATTCCCGTCATGAAATCCAAAGGTTGGTACATTCCCCCAGCATGATTGCTAGAAGTAAGTGACTTAGCTCCAACGTGGTGTGGAGAGGTGATCGAGATGACTTCAACGTAACTTTTAGAGGTTGAAGACATGCCCCCCCCAAGCTTCATTTCATTCGCCTAAGGTATAGGCAGGTGAAAAGAAGGTTTGGGTACTAAGTCTACGAGGAGACTCGATTCAAAGGCAAAGGATATGTTTCATTTTTTAATGAGCTTGACACAGGAAAAAAACTCTGCTCAAGGTTAAGGCCCATTGATGAGTTCCTTCCCAACATGATGACTAGAGGTTGGTAACTACCCCCAGCATGATTGCTAACGGCTAAACATGCCCCCCAAGCTTCGTTTCGTCTGACTACTCTTCTTCCTTACCCAAAAATCCAGGCTACTAATCTGAATCTGTTCACCAGGGGGGGTAGGGAGAACCAGGACCAAGTGACCTAGGCAGATGAAATGAAGGTTCAAATCCTAACTCTAGCGAGGGACTCGAACAAATGGAAGGGAGAGCTATTTCATTTTTACACAAGCTTGAAATAGACAATAACAATGCTTGAAAGGGTCCTTTTTATTTTTTAACGAGCTTAAAACAGAAAGATATTATGCTCAAAGGTAGTTTCATTTTTATGTAAGCTTGAAACCAAAAGTAAACTATGCTTGGGATTGGTTTCGTCTTTACACAAGCTCGAAACCAACGGTAAACTGTGCTTGAGGGTCAGTTTCATTTTTTAACGAGCTTGAAACAAAGAATAAACTATGCTTGTAATGATGGTTGGTTTCATTTTTACACAAGCTTAAAACCAAAAGTAAACTATGCTTGAGAAAACGGTTTCATTTTTTAACGAGCTTGACACCGAAAAAGAACTATGCTCCAAAACTCTCAACATGACATCCACATGTAGGAGGAAAATCCCGCTAGCATGATTGCTAGCGGGGTGACTCCAACACAAATTCCAAAGACTGGAGTCCCGCCCCCATATCTAAGGGGAAGACACCACCAAAACATGTGGGACATTTAGGGAAGTCTGATGACTAGGAGTCATGCGATGAGTGGGCGTCACAAAGGAAAGCTGATTGATGGTCACAACATTCCCATGATGGGGAAAATACATCACTTGAAAGAGTGAGGACACTACAGCCTTCATAGCATGGACATAATCACGTCCAAATAGCATATTAAAATCTAAGGGACCTTGGACTACCATAACATCAATATAGACAGTTTTCCTCCCAAAGTGATAGGTAACTGAGGAAGGGACCCTAAAGGTCCAGTAGGCCTTCGGTTAAAAGCCAATATCTGGTCAGTTACAGGCACAAGCCGAGGAGAACCTAAGGCTTTCCAAGCAGTTGAGGATAAAATACTAACAGAAGCTCCCTCATCAACTATCGTACGAAATATTTCTTTATCGGAAACTCCTAAAGATATTTGAAAAGGAACACTCGAAGGAAGACGAGATTTTGTTAACCCATTCCAATCAAATGAAATTACCTTAGTACTTGGAGAGGGTCCCATGGAAACTGGGTCTTTCCCACCATGATTGGAATTGACTAGAAAAACATTAGTGGTTATCAATCCACTCTCATCGGGGAGAGTAGGATGAGATGAAGACTATGTCAAGGTGACATTTGCAGTCGGAACGCTCTCTGATAGAAGAGCGGGAGTGAGCGGAGATGACAGCGACTCGATCACTTCACTCTCAGAAGGGAGAGTGGGATCAATTGCAGATGAAACTGAATTGATCACTTGGTCAACCAGTGGGGGGTCAAGGGACAACTTACTATCGTTTGTTGGAAGCACTGGTTGAGAACTAGAAATATCTTCCAACCACCGCGAAGCTTCATCCATGCTTGGACAAAGGAAAGTACGGTGCATACCCTTACATATCAAACAGGGATATAGGACTTTACCCTTCCGACCCTTCACCAAGGGGTCACTGGTTGAGGGAGTGTCATCAACATGATGGTCAGAGGTTGATGATACAAGTGGTTTAGGGTTTTTAGACCACACTTCTGACACACGGGAAAGACTGGGGCAATCCTTGAGAAGGTGATCACCCTTGCAAAGTTTGCAAGGGAACTTGGGCTTGCGGGGTGTTTTCGTAGAATGAGTTCCATTAGAGGCAACTGGTTTACGCTTGGTCTCTTCCTTATCCTTCTTCTTCTTAACTTTCATTTTCTTCTTCTTCTTATCCACGAGATTACTAACACTATTTCTTTGATCAGGCGAGGAATAAGGAACGAAAAAAGATTCATCTGACGAAGAAGGGGAAGGATTAGTTTGGGATTGACTCTCTCATGGTGGAGAGTTAACATTCGAAACATTGGGTACAACCGAAATCACCGGATTGAATAACCATACCGGTAATCCTATGGTTAATCCAGGAAGGTTTAAAGTGGCAATAAAGGGAGGACCAATATCTCCAACTGGAGGGAAAGTAAAAGGTACCCCTTGAAAAGGGGTCTCTAGATTGGTAGTACAAGAAGGAGCTTGGGTGCATGGATATGGATTCGCCATAGAACAAGACTAAGTGATGTGGATGGAGTCTTGTTAAAAAGAACTCAAAAACCCTTAGGCAACCGAGCATGCAAAAGGGGAGCTAGGAAAAGACAAGGCTCACAAGGAAAAAGAGCGAGCTCAAAAAATTATACTAAGGCCGCTGCCACAGTAAGCGAGTTGTACAACAAAATGGCTAAAATGCCAACAAGCATCCCTACAAAGAAAAATACCCTATACAAGATAGCAAGCAAAACCTCCTAACTAAGAGCTGGAGACCTCAACAAGTTGTATCCTTCGCAAGGTGATGAAATCCAATTCGAACAATACAAAATGAGAGACCAATAATGGAAGGATATCCCTCTACCCAAAGGGATCCTGGGTAAAAGAGCCCTAGAAGAAAAGTCGCTAAGCTACCTCATTCATGACACGTCAGAAAAGGTTTTCGGTGCTTCTACCTTATCACCCTTGTATCACCAGTATGGTGGCTGGAGAATACAATGAAGACAATGATCGATGTTGCCTTAGGGATAAGTGGAGTGTGGCATTCCACAGAGTCCGTCTGGTTCTCGATCTTGCGGTGTTTTAACCCCTGAAACAACAGGAGACCCCTCCACAAACTGGTGTATGACCGTGTCAACAAATACTAGAGGATTTTAGTACCCTAAAGACAACGACTATGTCTCCGATGAAAAAACGACAAGGGGGAATTATTTTGATGCCTATCCCCGGTGTCCTACCTAACTACCAAATTCTTTTGATTTCCTCCAGTGAGGTTAATATTGATTTAGTTAGGGAGATTAATTTTAGAGGCTGTCTTACACAATCAGGTTATGGAAGTGCAACTTGATGGTGTTGTGACGACTCAAACCATGCAAATGAAGATGAATCGAAATGAGCCTTTCTCTTCGATGAACACTAGCTAAAGTAAGGAAGAATTCTTTCCATTCCCAATATGTACAACCCAATGCAAATGCAATTTTATTTCTTTCAAAATGATAGAAAGAGGTAAAAGATGTACCCAAAACTAATACAAAGCAATAAAAAAGTTCTTTATATGAACACCAAATGTAATAATTATAATCTGTTTCCTACCTTTTTACACTTGAAAAAGACACATCCAATCTATGGAAAGAAGGATTCCACAAACGCTTCTAATCAAATGCAAGACAAAGAGAAGAACCTAATAATATCGTCTAACTCAAATGCACATAAATATGAAACAAGCATTTCATCTTCTCATGAATATAAGACCAAGAATGTCAAATGATTGAATTAAAGCAAGAAGAATGCTTATGTTTTCTAATTTCATGAATATAGCAAAAGAGTGACAAAATAAAGCTTCTTTTGAACAAAAAATGGAAACAAGGGATCGATCTATTCCAATGACCAATAAATAGCTAAATATGCAAAGGAAACAAAGCGCAAAACCCAAGAAAATGACTTCAAAAGACAAGGATGTCCCAAGTTTTTCGAAGCCAATCTAAACAATCCAAATGATGCCAAACCAAACAAACCTTTGGAATATCACACTAAAAAGATCTCTAAAAGTTGAATCCAAATACAATCCGATGGCGAGAAGAAGTTTAAAAACAAATGCAAGCTATTGGGGCATGAAAAGAATGACAATTCTACCCAACAAGCAAACAAAGCACTAGTTTGACTCAAGAAACCAAACAAAGGCTTTGAACTCCCAAAAGATGCCAAGAGTTTCCAAAACAAGCCAAAAATGAATTGTATCAGTTCAAATCAGTCATGTAATGGTCACAAAATCACTGATCAAGAGACTCTAATTCAGAAAAATCGAAAACGTACACAAGGGATCAAGTTAACCCAAGGGGATTTCAACTTTCCAAGGTAGAACCTAGTCTTCCAAACAAAGAAAAGGGTCACAAATTCTACCAAATTAGGTTTGGAAGGGTTCAAAGTTATTTTATAGAGATCCTAAAGTGACTGGGAAGGTACACTTGACTCCCAGAACTGAAAAGTGGCTCAGAGGACTCAAAATTGACCAAATGGCCTCAAAGATGCCAATGAAGGACTAGAGACAAAATGTGGATGAAAAGGACTCAAAAGAGACTCAAATATCTTTAAAAATGGGTCAAAAAGAAGCCAATGGACCATATAGAGGCACCCCAAGAGTTTTGGAGCAAAAAACCCAAGGGAACCCCTCCAAATAAGCTCAAAAATGACCAAAACAGGATAGTGCCGCCCCTGTACAGACCAATGCAAAGCGGTAGTTGGACAGTACCGCACCCTAGAACACTATGGGGGAGTGGTAGTACCACGCTTTAGGCTACTATAAGGGAGTGGTAGTTGGATAGTACCACGCCCTAGAACACTGTGGGGGAGCGGTAGTTTCCTGTAGGATTTAAAAAATGAAAGTTTGGCCAAGATCCGAGCAAGGATAAGGTCCTGAGTTTAAAATGTTCCTCAATGATGATCAAAGAGGATCTAAGGTTATGATGAAAAACACTTAGAAGAGGATTTGATGATCTAAACAAGCAAGCAAAGGTGAAACTAGGGAAGAAAATTTCCCCAGTGGAGTCGCCAATTTTTGTTGTAGATATTTCTCCCTACGGATAGGTAGAAACTCTCTTAGGATAAAGCAGGATGTACTGACTCTATACTAAGACAAAAAGGAAACAAATGCTACCTTGAGTTCCTAAACTAATCTTCACAACAAGATTGAATGTATTCAGAAGAGATGAAAGATGTAACTTACCTTCCAATTCGATGTTTGTCCCGCTTATAATTCTTGATCACGAAGCTCCAATGTAGAATCTGTTGAAATCAAACAAATGACAAGCATACAATCTTCCAAATACTTTGAAGCAAAGGTTAAGTTCAAATCTAAACTAGATACATTTCATATCAAAGATTCATACAATACACATGAAATGGGAAAAACAAGACAATTTATCTTATTAAGAAGCTTGAAAAGTGCTTACAAACGTTGCTTAATGCCCAAGCCAATCCTCCAGTTCCAAGTGCTTCCACCTCTAGTTATCTCTGTAGAAGTCCTAAGATCATAGGTTTGGTACCCCAAAAGTCCTCCCTTTGGCTCATGGAAGACCTCTCTCTTATAGCATGTGGGAAGGTTAACCAACAAGAGAGAAGTGTGGATCTATGGAGTGTTTAGTGGATCAGGCCAGCTAAACAGAGAGGGGAGTTGAGATCGAATCAGAGGTGGCAATCCCAATGATATCTCTTGAAAGTAAAGATCCCAAAATCCAAGGAAAAAGGTTAATTTTGGACTACCACGCCCCTAAGACTGATCATAGAGTGGTAGTACCACGCCCCATAGGAGGAGCAACGCGCGGTAGTGATGACTACCGCGCCCCAGTAGATGTGCAGAGCGCGGTAGTATCCTCAGATAAAGTCTATCTGGGTGACACATGGCAGGTGAGATGGTTTCTTTCAGAGTTCAGTCAATGATTTTCACTCTGGATGTTTATATGATCTTTAAGGGGAACTGTCGTTTAGGTTGCTAGTGCAAGGATGCGACACTAATGCGTAATTTGTAATATTAAGGTATAACACAGATGGATGGATAGAGGCCTCACTAGAAAAGAAAATCTGGAAGGTAAAAAGTTCACTTGTTTTTGCAATAAATTTCTTATTATAACTGACATTGTCTTGAATTGTGAGCAGAAGCAAAAGTATATTTTGCATCCATTTGATGTCACTCATCCACATATGGATTGGGTGAAATCTTACCTAACAAGCATGAAACTTTGTTGCAAAATTTTTTATGCTTATGGTCAAGGGAAGGAAGCTAAGCAGGCAAGTTGCCAAGTTAAATTAATGGAACATTTTACTTGCATAGGTTGGCCTATGTGGAGGGAATCCACATGCTAGGAGGGATGCTTGAAAATTTTCTCCAATGGTAGAGAGTTGAGCCATTGGATGTTTTCAATGGAAGAGACATTCTTCTCCCTAGTTGGTTTGGTTGGAAGCAATGCCCTGGCAGTTATTCCCTAGATGAAAAGGCACATGTTTGATGACAGATCCTTTAAAATTATTCTGATGATGGGGAAAATGCAGTTGATACTTTGGGATCCTGGCATACACTTGAGTGACAGATTTCCAAAGATGACAGGAGAATTATGCTCCTTGCAGGAGAAACAGTGGGACCCAGGAATTCTACTCAGCTATCCTAACTGGGTTAAAATTCTATTCATTTGTTGGCTAATGGAAGATATAAATTACAATGCGGTTTGTTTTACATAGACATTTTTTCCTGAAGGCCCAATTTTAATTTATAGATTGTATAATGGATGGGGAAAATGATAATCAAATTTGGTGCAGCAAAAGCTTGGTGGAATCCTGACATTGCTTGAGGACAAGCAATCTTAGGAAGGGAGGACTGTCATGTTCCCAAATTTTTCTATGGTCCATGGGGATGATTTTAGCCTAAGTCATCTAGGCATTAATTAAATAATTAATGGAGGGATGAAGGAAGATTCCTAAGGGTGAATTTGAGGAATTAAATGGATAAGGAGGGGATCCCATGAAGTCATTAACCCCCAATTCAAGTGCGAAGGTGATTTATTAATTAATTGAGAAATTAATTAATTGGGGAATTTTTGAGGCAATTACACCATAGTAGTTAATTAATTACTGGATAATTAATTAATTGCTTAGCTAAATTATTTATGAGTTGTATTATTGTCATTTAAATGTTTATTACTAATAAATGTGCCAAGTGGTTGATGACTTGGATAGGAAAATTCGAATTGGTCAAGTAGGCCAAACTTGCTTAAGTGATAAATCTCAGAAACGTTAAGGAATCTAGTGGAGACAAGTTGGCAAGATGAACCCAGAAAGGAAACTGACAAAAGCTGGAAAAATCAGACAAAAGCAGGAAAGAGGAAAGTAAAGAAAGTGGAAAGATTCAGAAAATATTTCAGAAAGAAAATATAAACAACCAGAAAAGCTACCTAAAGCGCACTTGCCCAAATTCAGTGAAGGAGGTGAAGGAAAGAAAGTTTTGAAAGCTCAGAAGTTGCTATTCTCCTCAAGAAATGCACCCTCATGGCTTTGGAGTAGAATGGGTAAGTGGGTAACCTACTCTCACAGGTCACCAAGCCAAGAAATTGCTCAGCAGGTCATCATGAAGTTTATAAAAGAATCCAACCAACTCCATTTGACAACTTTTGTCATTTGCAATTTTGGTTTGAGAGCTCTAAGCCTCTCTAGTTGAGTGATGCGCCTCAACAAGTTTACTTGGGAGATGTGCCAAAAGGCCATGTGAGTTTATTATGAGTGTTATGCAGGTCCATAACATGATGCTACAGCCAATAACATTCAGATCAATTCAACAATGAAGTCATACAGTCAGTTCCAAGAAAAAATCTCTCATTCAGTGAAATTCTAGCTAGTTTTGGTGAAGTTTCTCAAGTTGAAGATGAATGCTCTAGTGAATACGCCCAAGAAATGATGGAGGTTTGGTTGAGCCTTATGTTTAGCCAACAGTGATTTCCAGTATCATAAATAATTCTCAGAACTAATCCATTCTCTTCTTCTCCTTCATTCTCACAACCACAGCTAGATTTGGAGGTGTTTTTCCCATAAGGAAGAGAAGATCTGGGGATAGCTATCCATACTCTTCCATAGAATTAGTGTGCAGCCATATCCTTTGTTTCAGACCTGTTGAAGATCAGCTTACACCTTCAGAACAGATATTGGGTCATTACTTCTCTTCTTCCAGTCATTTTGTGGCTCTATGAGGGGGTTTCCTAGCCTATAATTCATTGTATTAAGGAGGAGCTATTAAAGGAGTGCAAAATCAGTTCAATGAGTAAAATTTTGACCTGCTTCTTCTAATTACATTATATCAGAGCACTCTAATATTTTATAATAGAGTTTTATATTTAAATAAAGTCAGTACTTAATTCAGAATAGAAGACTAGCTCATTGAGCATTGTTTAATTACTAGTTTCACTAAAATGACTGTCAAATTTGTTCTCAATGTCATATTTACTTTCTGTAAGTTGTAGGAGGTCAATAACACATCATATTAGCTATATCAGTCCCTACTTAAAGAATTTGGGTGGATTAAACCCTTTTTTGTAAATATTGCATTTTGACTAGCTCTGTCATCCCAACAGGGCCTAAAAATTCCGAACCACTCCTACTCTTCCCAAATCATTTTGAATGCTTCTCATTGTGTCCATTGAACCTATATTACTATCATAACTCAGTTTTGTACCCACCAAGTCTAGTAAGCATATGCTGGTGCGCCAAGGAAGCTTTGCGGTAGGCTTCAGCGGTAGCTGATGTCCGAAACATAAATGGCCCCAGTGCTTTGTGCTTAGGAATCTCCCTATGATGTCATTATTTGCTGCTGCACATTTCCCCATACAAATTTCAGAACTGAAATTTCATCCCACCATACTCAGATTTAGTCTCCATCCCCATCACTGACCTCCTGCTTGGTTTAAAAGAATTATTAAGAAATTTATCCAGTGAATTTTATTAAAATTTTTGAAGTTGAGTTAATATCTTGGTTAAATATTTCCAAGGATATTACAGCATAGTATTTTGTCCCACAATGATTGTAAAGACGTGACCCTTGGGCACGATCTATAAAAATGGAAATTTGGTAAGGGAAGGGTTGATTTTTGTTGATCTTTGAGAGGTATTATTGATAAGATAGAAGATCTTACATTGATACGAATAGAGGAAAAGGCTCTGCAGCTGAGTGCGCAGAGACCTATTGTAGAGAGACGAGTCTGCAGCTAAGTGCACAGACTGGAACAATTGAACCCTTCCCATTAATATAAACAACAATTCCCATGGATGTAGCTCCCATCCGGGGGGTGAACTACGTAAGTACTTGTGTTGTGTGATTGAATCTATGAGATTGCTTATGTTTATGTTCATGTTTGTGTGTGTTATCCCTTTTATATGTATTTTCACATGTATGATGGATGATAATAATATGTTAAGTATGGACATGTATAATTGAATGTACAAGTATTTTGGAATATGTTGAAAGCATAAATAATAGGAATAACACTAGGTCAACGAAGTCTGTAAAGTGTGTGATTGTTTAGAAGCGCATTCTGGAGTTGTGTTGTCATATTGTATTGTGGCCATTGCAAAGTGTGCATTACTAGTGTGCGCTATAGCATAAGAAGTAAACGCGAAGTAGGTGTAACTTTCCGTAGCTCACGATTTTATTATCTGCGCATCACCTGGCTGTAGAAACGTGCTTCTACAGCCCCCCCAAAGCTTCACCTCCGGTGAGACCTCATTCTGTTCGCAGACTGTTGCCGAAAGGTTTGGTGAAGAAGGGTTTTGTTGGACCACAACTGCGCCGAACCCGAGTCAGTAAGAGAAAGTTAAAGATCCAGGTAGTAGCCCAACAAGAAACCACTAATACATTTTTTTTCAACAATTAACTTTGATTTTACACTCAACCGGAGTGGCCTTCGATCCATAATTCACATTCCGTGGTCTGCAATCCGCATGTGGAACTTGCGAATCGGAATGCCAAATTCACCCTTCCGAATAAATAGCGATCCTAACTTCCGCAATCTGCAATGCGGAAGTTGAAATCTGGAAGTTAATTCACAGCCTCGGAAATTACCCGTCTGAATTCCGCAATTCCACAATCCACATGCAGAACTCGGAATTCAGAATCCTCAAATTGTTGTCACGGAGAAATTACTCCTCCGTAATTTCGCAATCTGTTTGTCGATGTCAGAAATCAGAAACTTCATTCTGTAATCTCGGGAAAAATCACCTCCCGCAATCTGCAATCCGCTTGCGGATGTGGAAAGTCAGAAATCCAATGCACTAACCCCGTGGAAATAGACCTTTCAACTTCCGCAATCTGCAATCCGCTTTGCGGATGCAGAAAGTCATAAGTCTAACCGCACAATTCCAAGGGTCGGTCCCCGACCTCCGCAATCCGCATTGTGGATGCAGAAAGTCAGAACCACATACCCCTGCACCTGCCAACTTCTTAGGCCAAATTGGATAAGGCTGGTACCATTGGAAATCTCTTAGAGAGATCTACACACTGGTATGCTCCCCTTTCACATCTGAGTGCTCTAAATTGGCCATTTATCCAACTGAATCATATCTCAAACTCCCTCAATGCTTCATTAACCTTCTGCAAGGAGCTCTATTTTCCCTCTGCCATGGCTTATCCCTTCACCTGACCCACATAGGGTCATTAAACATAGCAGGGGCTATCACATTCCTTTCCCCAAGTCCAGGTAAGGCCATACAATCCATCTAAATGTGTATACAATGTTTAACAAATAGATATAATGAATGACATTAAATCCAGTCAATGCCTCTACTACATGCAAAATTAGTAGCACATTAACACAATCAACTGATGAAACAATCAAACATGCATCTGCTTCATACTCAGGGTTATACATAACCTTACTACTGATCATTTTCATGTAACCATTCATTGAAATATTGGAACATAACAAATAGACATAACACATGAAATATCATCATTTAACACCACAAGGAGAACTTATCTTTGAACTGAATATGCCCAAGCAACTGGCTAAGTGAGAGCAACTTTCCACCCAACCTTAGGTCTCTATATAGACTGTACTCTTTCAGCTAAGAGACCACCCCCAAGCTGGGATGTGTATCCACTAAGGAGGGATAAATAGGCTCTCTCACAATCAAGGTTCCATCCCAATGCTAAGCCAACATACATTTGGGTTTATCAAGCATACAAGGGAACATGGAGGATGATGCTAATCCAGTGAGCTCAATCAGAGAGCTACAGGCATCGCATATCACTCAGCAAACATGGCACCCACATTACCTACCTCACCCAACACAAGGAAGGCCCTCTTCTCTGCTGCACAGTCCCTCAAGGCACCTTCCCTCCAGTGCTCTTCAAGGTGGGCATAGAAAGGTACAAACTATTGTTTTCATGATACTTTCAGCCTTCATGGGTTTATCAAGCAAATCCAACCCTTGTCTTGCCTTCAAATCTGTTATTCAAGTTGGGCTCTTCTTAAAGTTGCAGCCGAAGCTCTGTCTCGCAACTCGGTCCTCTGCAAACATATCTAAGTGTTCTCACGACTTCACTAAGCTTCTCACACTCTATAATTCATCTTAGGGTTTGATCCAAGGGTTTCACAACCAGCTTCACTTCCTACGCAGGCTTTCTTTGTATCGTCGGCTCTCCAAATTCGCGCATACACATAATCACAATTTCTCTCTTTTTCCTTCACGTCTGGGCTCTGCAATGTGTGCATCTTGAGGTTCGTTGGTCAACAATGGGATAGGGATCAGGGTGAGCAAATTCTCAAGTGTAGAGTGGCTTAAGGGACAAGTAAAACAACACCATACTCTGCCATAAGGATCGCAGGGATGCTCCATACTCCATTGACTTCATGGAATGGTTTTCTCAACCACCCTCTTACAACAGAATTAAATGTCAGCATGGGAGTCAAATGGGTTCACAAATTGACATGTGGAAGCATGGGTTCCAATCTCACCTCTCCCTAGTGGATACACATGGCCCCTTCTCATTGGTTGCCTCCTTAGCCAGTTTTCTTGTTATTTTATTGCAATAATTAATAATTACATCATTTACAATATCTCATGGCTTAACAACACATGGATTATCAAAATTTCAAATACTTTCCTGTGCAAATAAACCTAAGCATCCACTAGTGGGGCCTTGGCCTTGAGCTCCACACTAGGTAAAACACACATTGCATTTATACCATATTTACATTGAAGCCAATAAACCCTAAGGGTCAAAATAGGGGTATTACATTAGTTGAACTTAGGAAATACCCTAGGTATTGGATTTTCTTCAAACACTTAAGTGAGAGTAGTTGTTGAGGTGATTAAAAATCAGATTTCATTAAGTGGATCCATCAATACCTTAGGATTTATATATGGTTTCATTTTCATTTTCATGGATGCCACTAGGTTAGAATATTAGTTAAATAGATGCATAGTCATTATTATGTTAGCTTATCATTGAAAAAATAAAAACTACTTATCCAAACAACCATCTTGTCACTGTATATAATTTCCCAAATACAGTACAAATATTTACATGACATTAAAAAATCTCATCGACTATTTTTCACACGAAAACTAGATTTACACTTTCAAGTTTGTCATGCTTCCATAAGACTTGTCATGAAAAGCTAGCCACTCTTGTCTCAGTAGTATCCTAATTAAGACATAGGAGAAACTGAATCCATATCACAGTTTCTTTGAAATTTCCATATGATTATGTAATGGAGTTCCCTTCAATGCAACATTGTCATTTCAGGGACTTAATTTGTTGTGATTCAATTAATATTGGCACAATTTTTCATAAGGAAAGTTTTATAAAACTCATGGATTTCATTAGATAAGGTTGTTAAAGAAATATTATACCTTAGTACCTTAATCATTAATTAATTGATGGTTATTAGGTGCTAATCTAGTTAATAATTGCATACCTAGGTGTGAACAAGGTTATTATTAGTTAGCTAGAACTTGTTTGGGAAAGTGTGAACTAGATAACAATGTATCGGCCAAGGGTGGTCAAACTAGTTGTTGGATTCTCTCCCACCAGCATGCCTAAGGTGCCTTCCTTCCCTGTTTTATGGATTTGGGTTTGACCATAGGCGCACATGCATTGAACCTAGTCATTTGCCCCTCTTTTGGCTATTTTGGCCTAACCTAGCCTACCTAGCTTCCACCCAACCTTATCCTCCACATGTGTGAACCTAATTATGACTTCCCATGCTCACCCAATGTTCACATGGTCATTTTGTACCTATTTGGGATATTTGGGAACCATTTGGTCAACCTAGGGTGGATTGTGGCTCAATCTAAGCTAGCTAAGTGTGGACACTCCAAGTGCATCCTATTTATTCCTATTTCTATATCAGGATGATCCAAACTCATTGTAACATTGGTCAGTTAATAAACTCTGGTATTTGATCATTTGTCTTTCTTGGTTTTTTATCATTTGTCTTGATATTTGATCATTTATGCCTTGTTTTTGATCATTTGTTTTCCAAAAATGTATATGCACTTGTTTCTTGCATAATAAGTTAAATATTTGAATTGTGAGGTATCTATAGTAGCTAGATCATACTGTGATAGAGATTTTACATGGTATCAGATCTCTTGGAGTTATTATTCGAACCAATAGAATGTTTTAGTGGTGTGCCAGAAGTAGTGGAGAAGAATTATTGCATTGAAGCCATTGGAGAAATCCATTGGAGTCTATACAGGGTGTGATGCTCTCCCGAATGCACCTACTATCAAACATGGTTCGAATCTGTTAGTGTGGATCCCCTCCTAAGTATTGAGATTTTTCTATTGCAGGTACAACAACTTCTACATGGATTCAAATGTTCCTCTTCTTACTCCATTCAGTTATGTAGAACGGAAGCCTAAAATGTGTGCATATCTGTGAAAAACCTACAACAATTAATTGATGAAATACATGATATATCAGATCACATAATATTTTTATTGATCGCGGGCCACTTCGAGGGGGGAACCTCCTTTGAGAAAGCTCAATACAAAATAACTTCACAGTGCCTTCATTGGCCTCAACACAAACTTATATACTAAGTCTAGGCGCAAATACTATGGGTCAATACCATGGGCCAATACAAATTATGGATCAACAAATACTACGGGATGACTTACAAAGCATATGCGTCCAAAAACAATAATACAAACTATGGATCAAGAAATACTACGGGACGACTTACAAAGCATATGCATCCAGCAACAATATACTAACAAAGTAAAGAGAAGGGTTGACATGGGTTTCTAACATCACCTCCCCCTTAGAAAAATCTTTGTCCTCAAAGCTTTAGATGTGGAAATTGTTGTTGAATCTGAAGGAGTGGTTCCCATGTAGCATCCTCTGGTTGCATTATGTGTCATTGAATTAAGACCTCTATGATAGAGTGAGAGTGAAGCTGACGAGTGGGCCTATTGAGGACTGCCTCCGGCTCCAAAAGGATGGATCCTTCATTATATAGTTCTGGCAAAATAGTTTGTCCTCTGATATTGGTGCCAAGAACTTTCTTTAGACAAGAGACATGAAATACTAGATGAATGAGGAAAGGAGGAAGTTCCAACTTATAAGCAACAAACCCAATCTTCTGAAGAATCCTATATGGCCCATAGAACTTTGAGCGAGCTTATGAATCCCTTTGAGTTTCAAGGAGGATTGCTTGTAAGGCTGGAGACGAAGAAAAATCATATCACGTGCTTGAAAAGTGTTAAGATTCAATATGCTAAGACAAAAAATATCAGCATTACATTCCATTTCACAATAATAGCATATACAGGATCACTGAAAGAACAACAAGCACAGAAAAAATACAAGAGACACAGATTTATCCTAGGAAACCCTCATGGGGAAGAAAACCCAGCAAAGCTTCCTCAATATAGATGACTAGCAAATACAAATATGTAATCCACAACCATGATCTCCTTCTCCTCCACAGCAGATCTCTCTCTCACTTATGCGCTATTCACAAGTGAGTGCAATGTGTGTTAAATGAGGAACACACCTCCTCTATTTATACACATCTCCGACTTGTATTTTATATTAACTAGGTCGGCCCCAACTTTACCACTGGGTTAAACACCCCATTACAACTGATTGGGCCGACCCCTCTAGGGTGGTATAATAACCCTTTGACCCACATAACACATATAGGCCCGACCCCCACTAGGGAAGTCTAATAACCCAAGTTACCACATTCTGACGGAGGAATAAACATCTCCAGATATAAAATAAGGCCTTCACAGAGGAATGAAACATCTCCGAAATAATAAAGTACAAATATAATATTCTTAGAAGTTACAATATTTCAACACTCCCCCTTAACGAGAAGGATATTATAACAACATCTGCACGAGCAAGGAGTCATCAACATCATACATGATACATCTATAAATCATTGGAATCTTTCTCAACATCATCAGTGTTGATGTATATGTAACTTTGGAATGTATTTCACATATATGTATATTGTATTCCTATAGAGATGGTATTATTCCTCTATAAGGAAGTGTCGTCATTTATATTGTAAGTGTCGTAACTTATACTTGATGGGTTATTAGACCACCTTGTTTGGGGTCGGCCCTGTATAAGTCATGTGGGTCAAAGGGTTATTAGACCACCCTATTGGGGGTCGGCCATGTGGGTCAAAGGGTTATTAGACCACCCTATTGGGGGTCGGCTCACTCAGCATTATGTTATGTGGTTAAGTTCGAGCCTACATGAGTTAGGTAAAAAGGCAAGTCAAGTCAAGTATAAATAGAGTGCGGGAGGCACTCTATTTTCTCACTCACTTCTCACACATGCACTCAAGGAGGAGTGGTGCACTTATGGAGGAGGAGGATCTGCTGCTAGGTTATCTCTTGGTTGTATCATTGCTCTATCTATCTCTGAGGAAGTTATTGGGTTTTTCACCTTTATGGTTTTCCCCAAGTAAATCTTTGTGTCTCTTGTGTGCTTGCATTATTGTCTCCATGATTGATATGCTGTACATGTTGTTCTCTTAGTTAAGATCCTAGATCATATTGAAGTAAATTCTGAAAATTTAACATGGTATCAGAGCTAGCCTGAAAGAAGGCATGATATGGCATGTATGACACTTGTTGCACTTACGATGCTAGGGCTTGATATAGAAAAAACAAGTCATCGTAGCACTTTCGCTATAAATCCGTTTGGGCGAATTTTTCGGATCTGAAATTGTTACAGGATGAATATTAAATATCCAGGTACCTTGTGTCCCAAGGAAAACCTCTAATTCATTGTACTTTGTGATTTATGATCTGTGCAATATAGGGTTTCTGCCTCTTCCAGATCTGAGTCAAAATCAGGTGACCTTGGGAAAAAGGTCATAACTTGGGATAGGAAGCTCCAAATGAAATTTAGTAAAAAGTGATAAGTAGTACACAGACTGTACTATCTCAGAAAATTTTTGCAGAGGCCGAAGTTGAACCAGTTACACGTGGCACGCCGTACAAGTTTGCTCTCCTGTATTATCCCATAAACAGGTCACGTTGCGACACTTGGCATAACTCTCTCTTAGAGAATCCAATTGAGGTCAGACCTATCAGGATGGAAATATAACAGGCCTAGCTATCTCAAAAAACGTTTTTAGAGGCCGAAGTTGAAACAGTGACACGTCGCACGCCGTACAAGTTCGATCTCATGTATTATCCCAAAACAGGTCACGTTGCGACATTTGGCATAACTCTCTCTCAGAGTATCCAATTGAGGTCAGACCTATCAGGATGGAAAAATAATAGGTCAGGCTATCTCAGAAAACTTTTTCAGACCCTGTGGATCAAAAAATTTGGAGGTACACCAGAAACAATCAGGTACATATTTCTGTCAAAACAGAATTATTTTTGAGTACTTCATTCATGGCTTCCGGAATTTAGGGCTTCGTAGAAAGTTGGAATTTTTGTAATCCGAGACCACGGCTCGATGATACTCATCAAAATAGAAATTTAGAGACCAAGATCAGTATTTTTGGTTGGGAAGAAGGCCGGGCTTGATCAAACCCTAGTTCGGGACTTTGATAAAAAAAAGTGGAAAATTAGGGCTTTTGTAAAAATGGGAATTTTTGAAATCTGTGACCACGGCTGGAAGCTCCTTAGAAAAATAGAAGCTTAGAGCTTTGGATCAAACCTTTTGATTGGGAAGAAGAGTGGGCTTCATCAAACCCCAGTTCAGGGTCACGTCCAGTGAATCCGGAAGTTTCAAAGGCAAAATTGAGGAGTGAAACTTTGTAGTTTTCAAATTCTGAATATACCAGTTTGATCAGCTCATCAAGGCGCATATTTCTATCCTTTCGGAAGTTTGAAATTCAAAGTTTGAATTTTTGGGGTTTCTCTGACAAACCCATATCCATCTCTAGGTCCAGTTCTTGCAAATCAAGTGGATAGGGTTAATCCTAGAAGAAGATGTATTGGACACCTGCATAAGTGAAGGAGTTCTTGTTTCAGAGGGAGATAAGGCTAAGGCTTTACATAAGAAGATTACAAGCGATCTCGACAGGTATGACTCATCGAGGTATGTTTTGAGATTTTTCCATGATTAAGTTTATGGTATGTTTGTCTTCATGTTATTACGGTTAGTACAATTTTGATTTTAGATTTGTCGTATCACCTTAAAAAAATTATGAATGCATGATAGAAGATATTCATTGGTTAGGGTGTTGACACTTATGATTGTACTAATGCATTATGGTGTTGTATGAGGTTTATGTTGTCTACTAACATGAAAGGTACACCAAGAAAGACAAATCATGTTCTAGTCCAAGAACATATGATCATGATAACATGAGGACAAAGATTCATCCATTGTCATGGATCTCATAGAAGATCCATTTACGAGGTATGTATAACTTGGTTTTGTAATAGTTAACCTATGAGATATACAGGTTACTAGCACAAGTCATTGAAGAAGAACAAGAAGACATCATGTGAGTATGTTAGACATAAATAGCTAGCATGCTAATCCAGGTATGTTTTTCCTATATCAAGATAGAATCCTACCTTGTGTTAGGATCTTATACTGTTGTTGATAATGATTATTCATGAAGTCATAGGTTTGAATAATCATGATTGTATGCATATTATGTTTCTTACCATAATTGATGATATGACTAACCAGAAGAATCATGATGGTATAGGTTTGAATAATCACAGGTTTTATGCATTTTATATCTCTTATCTTGATTGATGATTCAACTAACCTGAAGAGTCATAGGTTTGAGTAATTACAGGTTTAGACATGTTATGTTTCTTATGATTTGACTAACCATAAGAATACTACATTAACCTTGAATGCTAATGCTTATTATTTCTGCTTAAAATGATCATGACTATACATGCTTGAGATTATTGTGTTTTTATATGAGATCACAAGGATAACACAATCATGATACTAATAAGCATGCATAGGGACCAAGGATGAATATGAGTTCAAGAACAGGTAATCCAGGAAGCAAAGATCAAGAGGGAGTACACTCCAGTGGTTTATGCAAGGATGCAGATATTCAGAGGGAGTTGACCATCTCTCTACATTCCACATCAAAAGGTGTAGAAGAAGCTATTTCAGATTAGGACTCCAGTAGGTCTTGCAAGGAAGCGAAGACTCGGAGGGAGTCCACCCAACGAACAAACAAAGATAAGTATTTGAATTGTCATTTCTTAAATAATACTGTTCTATAATGTATATGCTCATGTTCCTAGACTTAGGATATGTATTGTGCATAGTAGAATAGTTGCATTAATGAACAGTATACTACTAATATACATGGGTAAGTGGCCTATGGCACTGTACAACATTCCATTGCTACTTATCTAGAATGAAACCTCTTTGCTGACATGTTGGGAGTTGTGCACACTCTTAACAATGTTATGGTAGAGATTGGAAGGCATCTAGAAAGTTACGGGATATGGATAAATGTTGTATTGAAGCATTGGCTAAGATAATTGCATGATTGTATGACATATTTCTTTATGTGTAAGAATTTGTTCTGAAATTTATGAGATGTTTCTAATCATGCAATTTAACCTGTTTTGTAGGAAAGACCGTATATCTTCACCTACAAAAGGACTACAACATTTGTTCCAGCAACAAAGATATCTATTGAAGATATTGAAGTTCCCAGGATCTGGGATGAAGAAATGGAATGCCATGATCCGTCGATCATGAATAATGATGTTTGGGATGTAGTCCCAAGACCTAAAGGGAAGTTTGTTATGACTTCCATATGGATCTATCAAGATCAAGCATGCTGCAGATGGCAGCATAGAGAAATATGAAAGTGATGAAATAGAAGATACAATAGATGGATTTCAAGACAGCTTTCTTGAATAGTCATATGCGGATAACCTGTTTGTTACAGGTGAAGATAGATTGATTGCCGACATGCAGTGGAAGCTTACTGCCGAGTTCGAGATGAAGAACTTGGGGTGATGCACTATTTGTTTTTGGCATGGAGGTGTGGCAGAGTGATGGAATCTTCCTTGGACAAGGGAAGTATGCAGTAGAGATCCTGAAGAGGTTCGGGATGATGGACTACAAGGCCATGGCCACACCTATGGCATCAAATCTGAAGCTTCTATGTGATGCTTCATCTGAGTCAGTTGATGTCTCTATGTATTGTCAGATGATTGGGTCCTTGATGTACCTAACGAACACACGACCAGACATTTGCTTTGTTGTGAACACATTGAGCCAGTTCCTGACGGATCCGAGGAGTGTTCACCTGGTTACTGTAAAGCATGTTCTGAGGTACCTGAAGGGTACAGTGGATTATGGGCTCAGGTATGAGGAAAATCAAAAGTTTAACCTGCAGGGTTATGTTGATTCAGATTGGGCTGGCAGTGCTGCAGATAGGAAGAGCACATCTGGGTGTTGCTTCAGTATGGGATCGGGTGTGATCTCTTGGTTTAGCAGGAAGCAGTCCTGTGTAGCACTAAGTATAGCTGAGGCAGAGCATGTTGCAGCCTGTTCAGCTAGTTGTGAGGCAGTATGGCTATGGAAGCTACTGTCTAAGCTATTTGATCTCCCGTTGGAGGCTACTGGTATCTTCTGTGATAACCAGAGTTGTGTGAAGCTGTCCGAGAACCCAGTGTTTCATAACAGGTCGAAACACATAGAGATCAAATATCACTATATCAGGGATATGGTGCAGAGAGGAGCTGTGAATCTCCTATATGTTGCGACAGACGAGCAGATTGCAGATGTGCTGACGAAGCCACTAGCCAGGGTGAAGTTCGAGTACTTCAGAGAGAGGCTTGGCATTCTTCAGATCGAGGACACTTCGAGGAAGAAGTGATGGACACATTTGCTGAAGCCATTCCAAGCATGTTGGAAGGAGGATCCTTCACATGGCTGTGGATGTAAGCACTGGATGATGAGCATCAGGATGATGTTCTGGTTTCTGCTTGGATATGATCAGTTGGATCATTTTTATGTATGTATGTACGCATCATGTTGGATGCTGGATATGATCAGTTGGATCATTTTTATGTATGTACGCATCATGTTGGATGCTGGATATGATCAGTTGGATCATTTTTATGTATCATGTATCTGTATATGCATCAGGTAGATGCATTGATGATCAGGTGGATCATGTATGGTGATATGTATCATGTATCTATAAATGCATCAGGTAGATGCATTGATGATCAGGTGGATCATGTATGGTGATATGCATTTGTATCAGGTGGATACATTGTATGATCAGGAGGATCATGTATGATGATATGTATCAGATAGATACTTGGTATGCATCAGGTAGATGCATTGATGATCAGGTGGATCATGTATGATGACATGTAGCAGGATGTTGCAGTGATGATCAGGATGATCATGGATGACGAGCTTCAGGATGTTGCTCCAAATGACATGCAGCAGGATGTTGCAGTGATGATCAGGATGATCATGGATAACGAGCTTCAGGATGTTGCTCCAGATGACATGCAGCAGGACGTTGCAGTGATGATGATCAGGATGATCATGTGTACATCAGGTTGATGTATGGTGAGTATCAGGATGATACTTTGTGGCCGTGGATCAGGTTGTGCAGAGGAGCATGTCTGGGAGATCGTATAGGTTGGAGTTGTGTACCCGTAACAGCCTGGGATGCTCTTTCGAGACATTGCTCTGGGAGGACATGTAATTTGTGCCCTGGGAGATCCTTCAGGTCAGAGTTGTGTACCCGTAACACCCTGGGATGCTCTTGCGAGGTTTTGTCCTATGGCATGTAATTTGGGCCCTAGGAGATTTCAGGTCGGAGTTGTGTACCCGTAACATCCTGAGATGCTCTTTCGAGGTTTTGCCATGACCACATGTAATTTGTGCCCTGGGAGATTTCAGGTCGGAGTTGTGTACCCGTATCATCCTGAGATGATCTTGCTAGGTTTTGTGGTGACCACATGTAATTTGTGCCCTAGGAGATCCTTCAGGTTGGAGTTGTGTACCCGTAACATCCAAGGATGCTCTTTCAAGGTTTTGTGGTGGCGTCACATGTAATAGCACCCTGGGAGATCCTACAGGTCGGAGTTGTGTACTCGTAACATCCTGGGATGATCTTTCGAGGTTTTGTGACGCACGTAATAAGTCCTGAGGATTCCACAGTATGGCTAGTGATGACGAAGACCTGCAGGTGGTGGGCCTACATCCAGTATGAAAAAGGACTGGCTCTATAGAACTTCCTATGATGAGTAGATTCAGAGATTGATTGAGTTAGCAGCAGCAGTGACGATAATGATGACTCGATGACGATTATCCAGTGACGATGATCCAGAGAAGATGACTTGTGCTAGAAGAACTGTGCTGAGAAATACTTTCCTAGTTAAGAGGGAGTGTTGATGTATATGTAACTTTGGAATGTATTTCACATATATGTATATTGTATTCCTATAGAGATGGTATTATTCCTCTATAAGGAAGTGTCGTCGTTTATATTGTAATTGTCGTAACTTATACTTGATGGGTTATTAGACCACCTTGTTTGGGGTCAGCCCTGTATAAGTCATGTGGGTCAAAGGGTTATTAGACCACCCTATTGGGGGTCGGCCCACTGAACATTATGTTATGTGGTTAAGTTCGAGCCTACATGAGTTAGGTAAAAAGGCAAGTCAAGTCAAGTATAAATAGAGTGTGGGAGGCACTCTATTTTCTCACTCACTTCTCACACATGCACTCAAGGAGGAGTGGCGCACTTATGGAGGAGGAGGATCTGCTGCTAGGTTATCTCTTGGTTGTATCATTGCTCTATCTATCTCTGAGGAAGTTATTGGGGTTTTTCACCTTTATGGTTTTCCCCAAGTAAATCTTTGTGTCTCTTGTGTGCTTGCATTATTGTCTCCATGATTGATATGCTGTAGATATGTTGTACATGTTGTTCTCTCAGTTAAGATCCTAGATCAGATTGAAGTAAATTCTGAAAATTTAACAATCAGTAACTCAAGCAGTTACTGGAACATCTTCAATACTGGAACATCAACACCTTCAGTACTGAGTCTTCATATTCTGTAGCACTTGAACAACTATAGCATCATCATCATCGGATCCTATGATCAACATCATCATCTAGATCTCTTGATCATGATAAGCGGCATCATCATCATATGATCATCACAATCAACAGCATCATCTGGGTCATCTCGATCAACATCAACATCTGGATCATCATGATCAACATCATCATCTCGATCTATAGCATCTGGATCATCTCGACCTACAGCATCTGGATCATCTCGGTCTACACATTATCCAATTCCAGGATGATCAATCCTGCTCACTTTAAGACAAGTCTCATGTCTATGGACGATGGAATCCAGATCTACTTACAGGATGATCAATCTTGATCCTTTTAATACATCTCTCATGTCTATGGACGATACAATCTAGATCCAATTCCTAGGATGATCAATCCTGCTCACTTTAAGACATCTCTCATGTCTATGGACGATACAATCCAGATCCAATTCCCAGGATGATCAATCCTGCTCACTTTAAGACATCTCTCATGTTTATGGACGATACAATCCAGATATTTCTTACAGGATGATCAATCCTTATCACTTTAAGACAAGTCCCATGTCTATGGATGATGAAATCCAGATCCAATTCCCAGGATGATCAATCTTGATCCTTTTAACACAAATCCATGTCTAAGGACGATGCAATCCTTGATCCATTTAAGACAAATCCATGTCTAGGGACGATGCAGTCCTCGATCCATTTAAGACAAATCCATGTCTAGGGACAATGGAGTCCTTGATCCATTTAAGACAAATCCATGTCTAGGGATGATGCAGTCCTTGATCCATTTAAGACAAATCCATGTCTAGGGATGATGTAGTCCTTGATCCATTTAAGACAAATCCATGTCTAGGGATGATGCAGTCCTTGATCCAATTAAGACAAATCCATGTCTAGGGACGATGCAGTCCTGACCATAATGCCTGTCCTTTTTCATACTGGGTGTGACCTAGATCAGATCTAGGATTTACCACCACAGAGCCAGTCCTTTTTCATACTGGATATGACCTAGAACAGATCTAAGATTTATCACATACATTTTGAACCAACTGTTCAGGATGATGCAGTCCTATCATCAATTTTTGGAGACAGATGTCTATGGGTCAATTCAAGGACTGAAGCCCAGGGATGATGCAATCCCTCTCGTCCACTAGGGACTTCTTTCTTGGATACATATGTCTACGGATCAATTTAGGGGACCGAAGTCCAGGGATGATGTAATCCCTTTCGTCCACTAGGGACTTCTTTCTTGGAGACATATGTCTACGGATCAATTCAGGGGATGGAAGTCCAGGGATGATTCAATCCCTCTTGTCCACTAGGGACTTCTTTCTCGGAGACATATGTCTACGCATCAATTCAGGGGACCGAAGTCCAGGGATGATGCAATCCCTCTTGTCCACTAGGGACTTCTTTCTCGGAGACATATGTCTACGGATCTCTTTTAGAACATGTGTTCAAGGATGATACAATCCACTCGTCAACTTAGACCAAGTCTAAGGACCACTCATCGACCTCATCGTCGGTATCACCAATAAATGTATCCACATCATCGACCTCACCATCGGTATCATCAATACATGTATCCACATCATCGACCTTTCTGTCGATGCAGGAAATCTCATCATCAGCGACCAAATCACTCCCCCTTTCGAGGAGGGTCCTTCTGAACTACACCAAGCTTGTCTCGAACATACTCAAACTTTGCTCGAGACAGAGTTTTTTGGTCAATACATCAGCAACTTGTTCGTTAGTGCTCACATACTCGAGCTTGATAGCTCCTTCTGCACCATATCCTGTATATAAATATATCAGATCTCTATGTGCTTTGACTTATCATGGAACACTAGATTCCCAGTCATCTTGATACAAATCTAGTTGTCACACAAGATCACAGTGGGGTTCATCTCTAAGTCAAACAATCCTAATAACATCTTTCGAAGCCATATCGCTTCACAGCTAGTAGAGCAAGCAGCTCTATATTATGTTTCGGTTGTCCTGAGAGCCACAGTAGACTGCTTCCTACTAAACCACGAGATCATGGAAAATCTAAGACAATAACATCCGCTCAATGTGCTATTCCTATCTGATACACTTCCTACCCAATCAACATCTGTGTAGCCATACAATCTGAAGTCATGATCTCCAAAATAATATAGACCAAAGTCTATCATACCCTTCAGGTACTTCATCACATGCTTTGCAGCTATCAGGTGAACTCGTCTAGATTCCACTAGATACTGACTCAAGGTGTTCACTGCAAAGCATATATCTGGCCTGGTATTCGTCAGATACATCAATGACCCAATAATCTGTCTGTACAGAGTTACATCCACTAACTCTAATGAGTCATCAGCTAACAACCTCAAGTTGGAACCCATGAGAGTGGCCATGGTTGTACATTCCAACACATCAAATCTTTTCAAGATTTCCACAGCATACTTTCCCTAGTTGAGAAATATTCCTTCTGATCCTTGCCATACTTCCAATCCTAGGAAGTAATTCATCAATCCGAGATCTTTCATATCAAGTTTTGTAGCTAGCTTCTTCTTGCTTTCCATGATCTGTTTCTCATTCCTTGTCAAAAAGAGATCATCCACATACAGTAATAGTATGACAGGTTTATCATCCATAACCTTAAAGTAAAGGTTAGAATCAACTTTACTTTGGTAAAGCCCAAGCTTTTCAAGAAGCTATCAGCTTCTCCTCTGTGACTGAACATCATCTACACTCTGCAGTGAGTGTTCTTCTGCATATCTATCCATGCCATCTCTCGTCAGATGGGCCTACTAATATGAGCCTCAAGATCATTCAAACTCTGTGGTGAGTTCCTTCTTGCATCCATCTAAGAGAAGAATTCCATCTGTATATGGACACCATCTTCAACCTTGTAGCAAAAGGTTGAAATCTGCATCACCCATGGTGATCATTAAGCTCATCAAATCACTATCGATCCTGGGAGCCCATACAGATCTTTCTTCAATTACACCATTAAGAGAATGGTCTTATCGAGCCACTTGGAGCAAACATCTCGTCATGATCCTCTTCCTCTTTCTAAGAGAATCTTCTAGCCACGAGCCTTCTATAGCATGTTTGATTTGTAAGTCTTCTTGTTTGAACATCCATCACTTGTTCGATGTTCATCATCATAGCACATGATCTTTTCTACAAATCAAATTTAATCACATGATTAGTAATACTTCATAATCATCAAATTATGATAACCTACTATGCATACTGATATGATTCACATAGTCATGCAACTATCTTGACCAATATCTTGGCACAACACTTTTCCATATCATGTATGCATACAGTGGCTATCTAGATGCCTTCCATCTTTACCAGAACATACTGTCAAGAGAGTGCACAGCTTTCAGCATGTCAGCGAAGAGGTTTCATTCTAGATAAACAACAATGGAATGTTTGTCCAATCTTACCCATCATATGCATATTAGTAGTATAATGTTCAATGCTATATGAATGCTTACACTATGCATGATATATTCTAGGAATACAAATATGCATACAAGCAATATCATTTACTATTTCAGAGATTCAAATAAAAACTCAAATACTTATCTTTTATGTTGAGTGGTTTCCTCCTGCTTGATCTCTATATGTCTTTGAACTTCTATTCATCCTGGTCCACTATGCATGCTCAACTGTGCACTAGTGTCATCCTCATGATCTCATACACAATCATACATTCATTAGTATACTATCAAAACATGATAATCTTAAGTATGTATGGTCATGATCATTTCATACATAGGTATACTTACCTAAGATCCTAACAAAGTAGGATTCTAACTTGATATAGGAAAACATACCTGGATTATCAAGCTTGGTTATGTCTTAACATACCCAAACAATATCTTCTTTGTTCTCTTCAATGATTTAGAGACCTTGTGCTAGAACCTGCATATCTCATAGGTTAAGCATAGTAGAAAAAATTCATACATACCTCATAAGTAGAGTTTCTATGTGATCAAAGATTATGGATGAGTCTTTGTATTCATGTCATCATGGTTGTAGAACTTGATTTGTCTTTCTTGATGTACCTGTATCTTGTTAGCAGACAACATCATTCTCATACAACACCATAAGTGCATTAGTACAATCATAAGAGTCATAACCTTAATCAATGAATGCCTTGTATAATTCACATGCATTCATTACCAAATAATCATAATTGTACTAACCTCAATAACATGAAGACAAATATATAACAAACTTAACCATGAATAGATTTCAACACATACCTGTATCTTCTTAAGTCATACCTGTCGAGATTTCTTGTAGTCTTCTTATGTAAGGCCTTAGCCTCATCTCCCCCTGAAACTGGATTTGGAGATCGATTAGGGTTTGTCAGAAAACCCTAAAAATTCAAACTTTGACTTTCACACTTCTGAATGGATGGAAAGATGTGCCTTGCTGAGCTGATCAAGCTAGCATACTTCAATTTTGAAATCTCCAAAATTTGACCCCTCAAAATTGACTTTGAAACTTCTGGATCTTTTGGACAGTATTCTGAACTAGGGTTTGATGAAGCCCACCCTTATGCCCAATCAAAAGGTTCGATTCAAAGCTCTAAACTTTTAATTTTCTGAGGAGCTTCCAGCCGTGGTCACAGACTTAAAAAATTCCAACTTTTGCAGAAGCCCTAATTTTCACCTTTCCGATCAAAATCCCGAACTAGGGTTTGATCAAGCCCACTCTTCTGACCAACCCAAAATTTTGATCGTGGTCTCTAAATTTCTATTTTGATGAGGAGTATTCAGCCATGGACTCCGATTACAAAAATTTCAACTTTCTCTGAAACCCTAAATTTCGGAAGCCATGAATGAAGGTGCTAAAAAAAATTATGTTTTGACAGAAATATGTACTTGATTGTTTCTGGTGTAACTCCGAACTTCTTGATCCAAAGGGTCTGTAAATTTTTCCTGTGATAGCCTGACCTGTCATCTTTTCAACCCCATAGGTCTGACCTCAAATGGATTCTCTGAGAGAGAGTTATGCCAAGTGATGTAACTTGACCTGTTTATGGGATAAAACAGGAGAGCGAACTTGTACGGCGTGCCACATGTCACTGGTTCAACTTCGGCCTCTGAAAACATTATCTGAGATATTATAGTCCGTGCACTACCTTTCACTTTTTACTAAATTTTATGTGGAGCTTCCTAGCCCAAGTTATGACCTTTTTTCCTAGGTCACCTGATTATGACTGAGATCTGGAAGAGGCCAAAACCCTAAATTGTACTGATCATAACTCACAAATTACAACGAATATAAGGGTTTCCTTTGGAAAAAAGGTACATGGGAATGTTATCTATGACCTATAAACTTTTCAGATCCTGAACCTTAGCCAAAATGTATTTATAGTGAAAATTCCACTATGACTAGTTTTTTCTATATAAAACCCTAACCTTCAAATTGTCGTAAGTGAAGCAAGTGTCGTAAGTGCCATACATTGCCTTCCTTTAGGTTAGCTCTGAACCCATGTTAAGATTCAATATGCTAAGACAAAAAATATCAGCACTACATTCCATTTCACAATAATAGCATATACAGGTTCACTGAAAGAACAACAAGCACGGCAAAAATACAAGAGACAGATTTATCCTGGGAAACCCTCATGGGGAAGAAAACCCAACAAAGCTTCCTCAATATAGATGACCAGCAAATACAAAGATTTAATCCACAACCATGAGCTCCTTCTCCTCCACAACAGATCTCTCTCTCACTTATGCGCTATTCACAAGTGAGTGCAATGTGTGTTAAATGAGGAACACACCTCATCTATTTATACCCATCTCCGACTTGTATTTTATATTAACTAGGTCGGCCCCAACTTTACCACTGGGTTAAACACCCCATTACAATTGACTGGGCTGACCCCTCTAGGGTGGTTTAATAACCCTTTGACCCACATAACACATATAGGGCCAACCCCCACTAGGAAAGTCTAATAACCCAAGTTACCACATTCCGACGGAAGAATAAACATCTCCGGATATACAATAAGGCCTTCACGGAGGAATGAAACATATATAGAATAATAAAGTACAAATATAATATTCTTAGAAGTTACAATATTTCAACAAAAAGTGCACTCAGAACAGTGTTGATCGGCTTGTTGCTTCATGCGATTTCTTGCCATGTGGAGATTGTCCCGCAAAATGAGAAGAATCTAATCATGGTTTCGAAGGACCATGTCAACTTCCTAAAATGGTCAATTGCTAGGGTTGTATGGAAGAATACCTGGAGGTGCATGACCATAGATTTCTACATATGGAGTCATTTGAGAGGCATTGTGGTAAGAGGTATTGTACCACCATTCAGCTAGAGGGAGCCACTTTTCCCACTAATGTTGTTGTTTAGAGGTGAAGCAACGAAGATAATTTTCCAAGCATTTATTGATAATTTTAGTATGACCATCTGTTTGTGGGTGATACCCTGAACTCATCTTCAGTTTGGTGCCAGTGTGGAGAAATAGTTATGTCCAAAAATGACTGGTGAAACTCACATCATGATCTGAAACAATGGAAGAAGGGATTCCATGAAGACGAAAGATTTGGTCCAGGAAAATTTGAGCGACTGAGGAGGCTGTATAGGGATGGTTGAGATCACAAAAATGACTATATTTGGATAGGCGATCAACCACAACAAAAAATCACTGTATTCGCTCCAGATTTATGGAGCCCTTCAATGAAATCCATGGAAATATCTGTCCAAATCCATGTAGTGATGGGAAAGGGTTCAAGCAATCCCAGAAGGAGTGTCGTTTCACCCTTATTGCGATGATAGGTATCACATTCGGCCACCATCTGTTGAATTGTCCTTTTCATTCCCTTCCAAAAGAAGTTACGCCATGCTCGCTCATACATTTTGAGGAATTCAAAGTGCCCTGCCGATGGAGAAGCATGGAGTTCATAGAATACATCCTGTTGAAGATATGTGTTCTGGGGAAGCACCAGACGACCCTTGAATCTCAGGGAAGCACCATCCCAAGAGTAATGTGGTACAGCAGAAGGGTTGTTGGCCAAGTGTTGGATGATTTGAGATAATGAATAGTCATTGACATAGCCTTATTAAAAATATTGCAACCAATTAGGAATAGGAATAGAAATAGATGAAAGAAAAACTTGGTCATCAAATGTGCGAGAAAGAGCATTCACCACAATATTGTCCTTACGCTTCTTGTAAGTGATCTCATAGTCATAACCCATGAGTTTTATAACCCATTTCTATTGTGCTGGGGAGGATACACGTTGTGCTAGGAAATATTTCAGACTCAAGTGATCAGTCTTGATGTAGAAATGTTTCCCTAATAGGTATGGTCGCCACTTATGTATTGCATGCAGAATAGCCATCATTTCCTTCTCATATGTAGAAGCAGCTAAATTCTTACCTGAAAGGGCTTTGCTGGTGAATGAAATGGGATGTTCATCTTGAAGGAGAACAACACCAAGTCCATTGCCACAAGAATCGCTCTCAATAGTGAAGGGCTTGGAAAAACCAGGCATAGCTAGAAAATGTGTAGTACACATAGCTTGTTTCAGTTTGTCAAATGCACACTCAGTAACATGTGTCCATGTAAAAGCATCCTTTTTCAATAGAGCAGTTAATGGAGCTGCAATATTCCCATAATCCTTGACAAACTTGCAGTAGTATCGAGTCAACCCCAAAAACCATGAAGGCTCTTATGTGTCTGAGGATGCGACGAATTGTTCATGGCAGTGATTTTGGTAGGATCCACGCAAACCCCTTGTGATGAAATAATGTGCCCGAGATACTCTACTTTATTCTATCCAAAAACACATTTAGGATGTTTGGTGTGGAGATGATGGTAAGAGAAAAGTTGCATTACAAGATCCAGATGTTGGAGATGTTCAGCCCATGTTTTACTGTAGATGAGGATATCATCAAAGAAGACCATAATGAATTTCCGCAAGTATGGCTGGAATATTTTATTCATCAATGCCTGGATTGTGGAAGGAGCATTAGTGAGGCCAAAGGGCATGACCAAAAACTCATAGTGGCCATCATGTGTGCGGAAATCTGTTTTAGGGATATCATTCTCATGAACCCGAATTTGATGATACCCAGAACAAAGATCTAACTTGGAGAAAAAATGAGCACCATGAATCTCATCAAGAACAGGGATTGGAAACTTATCCTTGATTGTGAGGTGATTAAGTGCTCAGAATTCAATGCAAAGGTGCCATTACCCATCTTTTTTGCGGACAAGAAGAACTAGTGAAGAAAAGGAACTAGTGCTTGAGCGAATAAGACCTTGCTTCAGTAAGTCCCGAACGAGCATTTCAATCTTTTTTTTGTAAAATGGGTAGCGATAGGGCCTGATGTTGGGAGGAATGCTTCCAGGAAGGGGCTGAATACGATGGTCCTCTAGCCTTGAAGGTGGAAATCCCACTGGTTCAGCAAAGACACCTGTATATCGATCCAAAAAATGTTGTAGATCCAAAAGAGTACTGGAGACCACTGATGGTTGCATCTAAATGGAATGGATCTGAGCGATGAAACCATGTGAATTCTTCTTAAGGATTTTCTCCATGCGATGTGAAATGATGATGCTGAGAGACCCTGGTTGTAATCCTGGCAATGTGTGTTTTTGTCCATTGGTTGAAAACTGCATCCAAAGTTCAGCAAAATCCCATAATATGGGGACAAGTGTGCGTAGCCATCGAGCACCCTAAACCACATCACATTCACCTAAGGCCAAGGAAAACATGTCAGAGCGCAGGTTATAATCTCCCATAGAGATACACACATTGCGACACTTCCCTTTTCAAGGTAAGGTGTCCCCATTGGAAACCATGACTTCAAATTTGGAGCAAGGATGGAAAAAACAATCATCCTGTTTGGCGATTCGAGGGTCAATGAAGTTATGAGTGCTACCAAAATCAATGAGTATTGTAAGAGGAAGCTTCTTGAAGTAACCCCTGACCTGCATTGTTTGGGGGGTGGTGACTCCGGCTAAAGCATGGAGAGATATCTCTGGGTGGTCGTCCTGAGACGGAGGGTCAATAGGCGGCTCCTGAGTGTCGACCTGATCGTCTATTGTATCCAGATCTTCTTCACCAATTTTAGAGGCAGGTGGAGAATCCACATATAAGAGATAGAGCTTGTGCTCAACACATCTATGTACCCAAGTGAATTTCTCATAATAATCATAACAAAGCCCTTTTTCTCTCCGTGCCCGCATCTCTGTTTCAGACATATGCTTGATAGGAGTTGGTCGAGGAACTGGTGAGATGGGAGGTTGTTGAGAACCCATATTTCTGAAGGGAACAAAACTGGGTTTGGAGCGTTGTTGGGATGCAATATTGTCTTCTGTCGACTTAGCCAACCCCAGGGCTTCCATCGTTGTGTTGGGACAGAACATTTTGACCTCAGAGCGGATTGTATCCTTTATACCACTAATAAAACAGCTCATGTAGAAGTCATCAGGAAATCCTTCGGTGTGGTTGCCTAGTTTCTCAAATTCGGTTTGATACTCTCTCACAGAGCCAATTTGGCGAATTTTAGTGAGGGATCCTATGAATTCATCAAAATCATTAGGAACAAATTGTTGCAAAAGGAGATGGAAAAAATCTATCCATTTTAGCTCTTCATGAGCCTTGATGTACCAACAGTACCATTGAAGAGCTTCTTGTTCCAAATAAAAGGATGCAAGTGGAAATTTTTTGACATCGAAAGTATTATGCATACTGAAATATTGTTCTGCCCGATAGATCCATCCAGTCGGATCGGTACCATTGAAGGGAGGGAAATCAAGCTTCGGACCACGAAAATTGCTGGAAGAAGAGAACCCATTGTCTGAAGAAGACTATGACTATCATTTATTGTTCATGGTTGAATGCTCAAGATGGAGGCCCTGAAATTTTTCATCCAGATCCTGGAGTTTGGTTTTGACAGCTGCAAGTTCTTCCGCTATGGTTTTTTATCCTGCGCAGGTGACAACCATAACCAGGAGTGTTTATTTTTTTTTTGAGTGGGTAGAAAAACAAAAACATAAACTGTTTTAGTAAAGGAAATCTGGATTTTGGAAAAAATCTGATGGGTAATTTGGGTTGACAAAGTTTTGGACACTTTTGAATGGATAGGGAAGCAGAAAATGAGGATTCCAAAAGCGGATTGAAAGAATGAGAAAATTTTGCAAAGAGGGACAAAGAAGCAGAAATAGGAAATGAACACTGTGGTAAAATTTGAAGGCGATTGGGTGAAAAACGAAGAAGTTATGAGAAACCCTAAAAATAGACAAATGTGGGATTTCTGGCTTTGGGAAGTAGAATTTGGGATAGGGCCCTCAGAAATGAAATATGCATAATGGGATTGCAGGGGTTTCAGGGAAGTTTCAACTGAAACAGAGATAAAACAAGGGAAATATGGCGAAAAACAGTTTTTATTTTTTATTTTTTATTTTTTTTCAGAATGGAGATGCAACGATGCATAAGGGATTGGAAACAGATGGATCTGCAATGGCGCAGAAGGGATCGACAATAGTTCTGGAGAGAGGAAATTTCTGATTTATCAGCTGAAAATAGATATGAACCGCATGTATGCTCGCCTTCCTAACGGTTCAGAGGGATTCACTCAGCCACCAATTTTGTTTGACGACTTGCGTATTGGGGCAGTACCCCTCACTCCATGGTTCAGGTAAAACTGATAACCACTTTGCTACAAACGACAACTCTTCGTTTACCTCATGGGTGGGAACTAATGAATCAGGTAGGGGTCATTGCCCTTTCCACTGCTAGGTCCTCTCAATGGGCCAACTACTACGGGGTTCTTGTGGTACTCCTCACAATGAGTTTTATGGATTATTCCCAAGTACTTCCCACAGTTAAGCGGATAGGAATTATTCCTAGATCCGAACCTGCAACAGATGCGAAAAAAAAAATTTGGCAGAAATATCACCCAACGAGCCCAAGAAAGTGCTCTGATACCAAATGTGAAGAACCTGCAACAATTAATTGATGAAATATACGATATATCATATCACAAAATATTTGTATTGATTGCGGGCCACTTCAAGGGGGAAACCTTCTTTGAGCAAGTTCAATACAAAATAACTTCACGGTGCCTTCATTGACCTCAACACAAACTTATATACTAAGTCTAGGCACCAATATCATGGGCCAATACAAACTATGGATCAACAAATACTATGGGACGACTTACAAAGCATATGCGTCCAACAACAATAATACAAACTATGGATCAACAAATACTACGAGACGACTTACAAAGAATATGCGTCCAAAAAAAATATACTAACAAAGTAAAGATAAGGGTTGACATGGGTTCCTAACAATATCTCAAGAGACAAGGTCTCTATGATTTTTCCATTGGTGTTGAAAATGAACCAGAGTCTTATGAAGAGAAAAATGATTGGATAAATGATTGTGACAGAGCATTTGGAGCCCATGTATCCATGCATGCACTACTTGATTGGTCCTACAGATTATCCATTCGAGCTATGGTCCAACTTGGACAAGGATCTTGATAAGAAGAAGAATGGTGCATTGAGTGAGATTATGGACACCTCTACATGTGCTCTCCCTCATGGTTCGACCTCTACTCTCTTTGATGAAGTTGTGCTTGAAGATCGAATGGAAAAATATTCAACACAAGTTCCTATTGTTATATATCTATTTGATTCAAATGCTTCCTATACATGGTATGAAGTAGAATGTGAAGAGACATCATCTATTGCACAAGATGTTGCTGCAAATGATGAAGATACAACAAATGGAGCAACTATTGTTGAAGAAGAACTGTCACTACATTCATTGTTCTCCAATAATTCTTCAAATGGTGATTTTGAGGATGATAAGCTAGTTGTTGAAGATCCTTTGCATACTTCACTAGATGATGGTGCAAATTTTTTTGATATTTTGGATTATTTGAAGGTTGCATCAAAGTGTGATATGTCTACAAATTCACTCACCAATTCTGATCCAAATCCTTCTACCTATTCCTCTATGGTGACTAGAACATTTTCTCACAATTTTATTGAAGAAGGAGACATTACCATTGTATTGGCATGCATTGAACCTTTGTTCCTCTCACTTGGACCGGATCATACCTATTTTGGATATGATTTTAGTTCATATTTCAAGTCCAAATATCATTTGGAACTATTGTTCATCATTCTTGGAGCTGCCATAATAGTTTTGGGTTCAAAGTTTCAATAAATTTCAGTTTTGCTTGATGTTGATTTCTCCACTTTTGGTTCAAAGTTTTTGGCACAAGCATATCAAGACTCATTTGGATCTGCTTTAAGTCTGAAGTTCAACTCTAATGAGCAACCACTTCTGCTCTCACATCAGTTTATTGGATCTATTCTACATGGCTACATTCTCCATCATGCAGTTGTTCATGTTTTTGATCTAGTTGAGCAACAATCACTTCTTCCAAAGAAGAAGGTTCCTCTAGACATATAATCAAATTCACACCTACTTGAGTTTTGGAGAAGTTTAATTTTGGTGTGTTTCATGTCAATTTTAGAGGGGAGGTTTTATTTCCCATGTGGTTTTCCTTCTTTCCTTGGTTACATGGACAAATAAATTTTATGTTGTAAAATGTGACTTGAGCCTTAGTTGCCAAGGCCTTATTTTTGATATTCCACTAAGTCTAGCTTATGGGGGGGTGCTAGAGAAATATTATACCTTAGTACCTTAATCATTAATTAATTGATGGTTATTAGGTGCTAAATTGGTTAATAATTACATCCCTAGGCATGAACAAGGTTATTATAAGTTTGCTAGAACTTGTTCGGGAAAGTGTGAACTAGATAACAAGGTATGGGCCAAGGGCAGTCAAACTAGTTGTTGGGCGCTCTCCCACATCCATTTATTACCACCAGCATGCCTAAGGTGCCTTCCTTCCATGTTTTATGGATCTGGGTTTAACCATAGGTGCACATGCATTGAACCTAGTCATTTGCCCCTCTTTTGGCTATTTTGTGTTGATGTATTTGTAACTTCGGAAGATATTCTTCTATGTATTACATTTGTACTTTATTGTATATACAACAGAGATGTATTATTCCTCTTATTGGAAGTGTCGTCATTTGTATTTGCAAGTGTCGCAAGTTACATTGTAAGTGTCATCATTTGTATTGATTGGTTATTAGACCACCAGTGTGGGGTCGGCCCTAGTTAGGTCATGTGGTTGGGTTATTAGGCTTCATTGAGAAGTCAGCCCCAGTGGATTATTGGCAGGTCAAGTCAGTGTATAAATAGAGAGGTTGTGTCGCTCATTTGATTCATTCACTCGCTTCTCAAGCTCGCATAGCTAAGAGAGAAAGTGGCGCACATGTGGAGGAGGAGGAGCATCTGCTAGAGACATCTTATTGGGTTTGATCCTCGTGATCTTGTATTGGAGCTTATTCTATCTCTGAGGAAGTTGCGAGGTTTTTCACCTTCTTGGTTTTCCCCGATGAAATTATGTGCCTCTTGTGTGCTTGCATGATTGTGTTTATGTTTGATATGCTGTAGATATGTTGTAAACATTATTCTCTTAGAGATCCTAATGATAATGGAATGAAATTATCGAAAAATTAACATGGTATCAAAGCTGACCTAAGAAGAAGGCACTGTGCAGCTACGGAAGCTAGGGCTTCTTAATATTTGGGTTTCTCTCCATAGATAATCAAAAGAAGGAGGCTAGATTGACTCTCCTAGCAAGGGTGCATCTTTCTGTCGAGACAGAATTCAATTCTGAGCTGTTTCAATTTTTGACCTAAAAATTAGGGTTTCTACAAAAGTTGGAATTTCTAAAATATGAGACCACGGCTGGAATCTCCTCTGAAAAATATAAGTTTAGAGCTTTGGATCGAACTTTTTGGTTGGGTGAAGCTCCGAGAAAATCAAACCCTAATTTAGGGTCCTATCAAGTGAATCCCGAAGTTTCAAAAGCAATTTTGAGGGGTGAAAATTTGCAGTTTTCAAATTCTAAGTATACTAGCTTGACCATTTCAGCAAGATGCATCTTTTTATCCTTTCAAAAGTTTGAAATTCAAATTTTGAATTTGTAGGGTTTCTCTAACAAACCCTAATCCATCTCCAGATCCAGTTTTTAGCAAATCAAGTGGTAAGACATGTATCTTTTCTATTTCCATTTGAAGTACTCTTTAAGATGTCTCACCACATTAAGCTTTAGGATAAGCTTGAAGGGGCTGATAACTTCCGAGCCTGGAAGTATAGGATTGGGTTAATCCTAGAAGAGAATGCTTTGGACACTTACATAAGTGAAGAGGTTCCTGTTCCAGAGGGAGAAGAGGCTATGGCCTTACACAAGAAGAATCTAGTCAAGGCTAAGAGAATCATTGTTGATTCTATAAAGGACCATCTCATACCCCATGTGTCTTCCCTAAAGACACCTAAGGAGATGTTTGACTCCTTGACTAAATTGTTTGAAGGAAAGAACATAAATAGGAAGATGACTCTGTAGAACCAATTGAAAGGGTTAAAGCTTCAGAATGGAGAGACCATTCAATCCTACTTTTCTAAGGTCTTTCAAATCAAGGAACAACTTGAAGCTGTGGATGAAGTAGTGGAGAATGGTGAGATTGTAATGACCACATTGAATGGCCTACCCAGGTCATGGGACTCCTTCATCCAAGGAAACTGATCTCCTTCAGTAGACTATGGGAGGAATGTTCACAAGAAGAAGCTAGGCTTGTGGTCGGAGAAGAAAAGATGGGAAATGAAGATCAAACTCTCACAACACATACCAAGAAGAGTAAGTTCAAGAGGGATCCATCTCATAGCAAAAGATCTTCACACCATCATTATCATAGAGATAAGAAAGATCTAAGATGTTTTACATGCAATGAGAAGGGACAAATTCCCTAGATTGTCCTAAGATCAAAAACAACTTCAACAACAAGAAGAGATATCATGCTCATGCTGCTGAGGATGATGAACCACCCAAGAAGAAGGCTAGAACAGAAAGTGATGACTCATAAAGTGAAGATGAAAGATGTTCTATATGTACCTAGGCTCAAGAAGAATCTCCTATCCATATCATCTTTGGATGCAAAAGGAATTAGAGTTGCATTTTTAGATGGCCAAGTACTCATGTGGCCAAAGGGTAAGACCATAGATGATGCAGTAGTGATTGGAGAGCAAGAGGGAGGATTGTACAAATTGAAGGGACAACCTGAACATGCTATGGTACATGAATCCATGGATCCAAGTGAAATTTGGCATAGAAGGCTTGCACATGTGCACAATAGAGCACTGCCAAATGCAAGCAAAGTAGTAGAGGGTCTTCCTGAAATCCAATCAAAGCATGAAGATGTCTGCAAAGGAAAGAACACAAAGAAAACATTTCCAAGTAGTGAAAGAAAAGCAAAAGGAATCTTGGATATTATCCACTCCGATGTATGCGGTCCAATGTCATCCAGTTCTCTAAGTAGGTATGTATACTATGTTTCTTTCATTGATGATTTCTCTAGGAAGACTTGGGTTTATTTTCTGAATAATAAAGATGAAGTGTTTGATAAGTTCAAGGAATTCAAAGCCTTAATAGAAAATAAAACAGATAAGAAGATTAAGACCTTCGGATCCGACAATGGTGGAGACTTCACTTCAGGTGATTTCAAGAAGTTATGTAGTGATTCAGGAATTAAGAGGGAGTTGACTGCTCCCTACAATCCACAACAAAATGGAGTTGCAGAAAGGACGAATAGAACTATCATGGAAGCAGCACGGGCAATGCTTCATGACCAAGATCTTCCTATGCATCTATGGGTAGAAGCAGCTAGGACGGTTGTATATGTACAAAACATAACACCTCACAAGATACTTGACAACAAGACACCAGAAGAAGTCTTCTCTGGTAAGAAACCTGAAGTTAGCCATCTCAGGAATTTTGGCTATCCAGTATATACACACATTCCAAAGGAAAAGAGGACAAAGCTGTTGAGATATTGTAACTTCAAAGAATATTATATTTGTACTTTATTATTTCGGAGATGTTTCATTCCTCCGTGAAGATCTTATTGTATATCCGGAGATGTTTATTCCTCCGTCGGAATGTGGTAACTCGGGTTATTAGAATTCTCTAGTGGGGGTCGGCCCTATATGTGTTATGTGGGTCAAAGGATTATTACACCACCCTAGAGGGGTCGGCCCAGTCAGTTGTAGTGGGGTATTTAACCCATTGGTTAAATACGAGCCTACGTGTTCTTGTGTAAAACACAAGTCGGAGTAGTGTATAAATAGAGGAAGTGTATTCCTCATTTGAAACACACACTCACTTGAGAAAGGTGCACTTGTGGAGGAGAGGTCTGCTATGGTGGAGGAGTATATCATGTCTTTGGTTTGCATCTTTGTATATTGCTGGTCATCTATATTGAGGAAGCTTTGCTGGGTTTTCTACCCCATGAGGGTTTCCCAGGATAAATCTGTGTCTCTTGTGTTTATGCTATGCTTGTTGTTTCTTCAGTGATCCTGTATATGCTATTATTGTGAAATGGAATGTAATGCTGCTATTTTCTGTCTTAGCATATTAAATCTTAACATGATATCAGAGCTAAACTGAAGGAAGGCAAGGTATGGCACTTACGACACTTGCTTTACTTACGACAATTTGAAGGTTAGGGTTTTATATAGCAAAAACCAGTCATCGTGGAACTTTCACTATAAATCCATTTTGGTGAAGGTGCAGGATTTGAAACCTTTACAAGTAGTAGATAACATCTCCAGGTATCTTGTTTCCAAAGGGAACCCTCAGATTCGTTGTACTTTGTAAGTTATGATCAGTACAAGTTAGGGTTTCTGCCTCTTCCAGATCTCAGTCAAAATCAGGTGACCTAGGAAAAAAGGTCATAACTTGGGCTAGGAAGCTCCAAATGAAATTTCGTAAAAAGTGACAGGTAGAAAACAGACTGTACTATCTCAAGAAATGTTTTCAGAGTCCGAAGCTGAACCAGTGACACGTGGAAAGCCATACAAGTTCACTCTCCTGTTTTATCCCATAAACAGGTCACGTTGCGACACTTGGAATAACTCTCTCTCAGAGAGTCCAATTGAGGTCATACTGTCAGGATGGAAAGATAACAGGGCTAGCTATCATAGGAAAAGTTTTTAGAGGCCGAAGTTCAAACAGTGACACATGGAACTCCGTACAAGTTCGCTCTCCTGTATTATCCCAAAACAGGTCACGTTGCGAAATTTGGCATAACTCTCTCTCAGAAAATACAATTGAGGTCAGACCTATCAGGATGGAAAGATGACAGGTCAGGCTACTACAGAAAAAGTTTGCAGACCCTGTGGAGAAAAAAATTTGGAGTTATAATAGAAACAATCGGGTACATATTTCTGTCAAAATAGAATTATTTTTGGAGCACCTTTATTCATGGCTTCCGGAATTTAGGGTTTCGGAGAAAGTTAGAATTTTTGGAATCGGAATCCACAGCTGAATGCTACTCAGGAAAATCAAAATTTAGAGACCAAGATCGAATTTTTTGGTTTGGTATAAAACCGGGCTTGATTAAACCCTAGCTCGGGATTTTGATCGGAGAGATGGAAAATTAGGGCTTCAGCAAAAGTTGGAATTTTTGAAGTCTGTAACCACAGCTGGAAGCTCCTCAGAAAAATAAGAGTTTAGAGCCTTGGATCAAACCTTTTGATTGAGAAAAAGGGTGGGCTTCATCAAACCCTAGTTCGGGATCCTGTCCAGAAGATCCAGAAGTTTCAAAGGCAATTTTGAGGGGTCAATTTTTTTGAGATTTCAAAATTGAAGTATGCTAGTTTGATCAGCTCAGCAAGACACATCCTTCCATTCATTCGGAAGTGTGAAAGTCAAAGATTGAATTTTTAGGGTTTCTCTAGCAAACCCTAATCAAGCTCCAGATCAAGTTTCAGGGGGAGTTGAGGCTAAGGCCTTACATAAGAAGACTACAAGAAGTCTCGACGGGTATGACTTAAGGAGGTTCAGGTATGTCTTGAAATCTGATTCTTGATTAAGTTCATGATGTGTTTGTCTTCATATTATTTATTAGTACAATCTTGATTAATGTTAGAATTGTCTTATCACCCTAGTAACAGTATGAATGCATGTGAATGATCGAAGACATTCATTGATTAGGGCTATATGATTGTACTAATGCATTATGGTGTTGTGTGAGGTTGATGTTGTCTGCTAACAAGATACAGGTACATCACAAAAGACAAATCAAGTTCCATGACCATGACAACATGAAGACAAAGACTCATCCATAATCTTTGTTCTACTTACGAGGTATGTATGACTTTGTTATATTATGCTTAACCTATGAGACATGCAAGTTCTAGCTCAGGATCTCTAAATCATTGAAGAGATTGTTTAGGTATGTTATACATAACTAAGCAGGTATATTAATCCAGGTATGTTTACCTATGTCAAGTTAGAATCTTACCTTGTGTTAGGATCCCTTATATAAGTATACTTGGTATGATTGGTTATGCTTATTCATAAAGTTAGTAATCAAGGGTTTATGCATACTATGTCTCTTATCTTGATGATTTAATTAACCTGAAGAGTACTATGATCAAACAAGAATATGCATGAGTAAAAGAAGACTTCCTTGAAACTCTGAATACTAATGATCATGACTATATATATTCAAGATTATTTAGAATTAGAATGTTTTGATAATATTAAGAATATACTAAGAATGTATGTTTGTGTATGAGATCATGAGGATGACACTAGTGCACACTTGAGCATGCACAGTGGCACAGAATGAATAGAAGTTCAAAAGACATATAGAAGATCAAGCGGGAGGCAGCCACACAAACATAAAAGATAAGTATTTTAGTTGTTATTTGAAATAATAAATGATATTGTCCGTAATAGGTTGTATGCATATTTGTATTCCTATAATATATCATACTGAGTGTAAACATTCATAGAGCATTGAAACAGTATACTACTAATATGCATATGATTGGTAAGATGGTCAAACATTCCATTGTTGCTTGTCTAGAATGAAACCTCTTTGCTGACATACTAAGAGTTGTGCACACTCTCGATAGTATGTTCTGGTAGAGATGGAAGGCATCTAGATAGCCACTGTATGCATACAGGATATGGAAAAGTGTTGTGCCAAAGTATTGATCAAAATAGTTGCATAACTATGTAAATGATATCTGTATTCATAATAGGTTATCATGTCAATATGATTTGATGATTATGAAGTATGACTAATCATGTACTTAAATTTGATTTTTAGGAAAGATCATGATAAATGATGAACAATGAACAAGCGATGGATGTTCAACAAAAGGATTTACAAATCAAACATACTATAGAAGGCTTGTGACTAGAAGATTCTCTTAGAAAGAGGAAGAGAATCATGATGAGATGTTTGCTCCAAGTGGCTAGACCTTTCTCTTAATGGTGTAATTAAAGAAGAAGTGTGAATCAGGTTCTGTATGGGTTCCCAGGATCGATAATCAATTGATGAGCTTAATTATCACCATGGGTCATGTGGATCTCAACCTTTGCTACAAGGTTGAATATGGTTTCTATACACAGATGACATGGATGCAAGAAGGAACTCACCACATAGTTCAAATGATATTGAGGCTCATATCAGTAGACCCATCTAACGAGAGATGGCACAGATAGATATGCAGAAGATCATTCAATGCAGAGTGTGAATGATGTTCAGTCATAAAGAGAGAATTGACAGTCTCTTGATAAGCTTGGACTTTACCAAAATTAAAGTTGTTCCTAACCTTTACCATAAGGTTGTGGATGATGAACATATCATACCATTATTGTATGACGATGATCTCTTTCTGACAAAGAATTAGAAACAGATCATGAAAAGAAAGAAGAAGATGGCTGCAGAAATGAAAATGAAAGATCTCAGATTGATGCATTACTTCCTAGGTCTGGAAGTATGGCAAGGCTCAGAAGGAATCTTTCTCAACCAACGAAAGTATGCTGAGAAATATTAAAAGGACTTTATGTGTTGGGATGGCCACTCTTGAAGTTGTTAGCAGATGACTCATTAGAGTTAGTGGATAGAACTTTGTACAGACAAAATATTGAGTCATTGATGTGTCTAAAGAATACTAGGTCAGATATATGCTTTGCTATGAACACCTTGAGTTAGTATCTAGTGGAAACTAGATGTGTTCACCTGATAAGATGCAAATCATGTGATGCGGTACCTATAGGATACAATAAGACTTTGATCTATGTTATCTTGGAGATCATGACTTCAGATGGCTACACAGATGTTGATTGGGAAGGAAGTGTATCAGACAGGAAGAGCACATCGAGAGGATGTTATTGTCTGGGATCAGCCATGATCTCGTGAGCACAAGCAGAATATATGGCTTCTTGCTATGCTAAGTTATGAAGCAGTGTGGCTTCAGGATTGTTTGACTTAGAGATAGACCCAACTATGATCCTATGTGACAAGCAGAGTTGTATCAAGATGGAAAAGAATCTAGTGTTCCAAGATATGGTGCAGAAAGGAACCAAAAGTTCAAATTTGTAACAATGTACTAACCAAACCTCTACTGATCCGATGTACTAACCAAACCTCTACCTCAAGTAAAGTTTTCTGAGACAAACTTAATATAGTCCAGAAGGACCCTCCTTGAAAGGGGGAGTGATGTGATCACTTATGATGAGATTGCCTGCATCGACAGTGAGGTCGATGATGTGAATACCTATATTGGTGATGCCGACAGAGAGGTTGGTGGATGGTCCTTAGACAGGGTCTAAGGTGACAAGGGTATTGCATCATCCTTGAACACATGTTCTAAAGGAGCCGTAGACATATGTCTTCGAAAATGAAGTCCTTGGTGGACATATAAGGGGATTGGATCATCCCTGGGCTTCAGTCCTAAAGAGAGCCGTAGACGGATGTCTTCGAGAATGAAGTCCTTGGTGGACTTGAGGGGATTGGATCATCCCTGGACTTCATTCCTAAAGAGAGCCATAGACGTATGTCTTCGAGAATGAAGTCCTTGGTGGACTTGAGGGGATTGGATCATCCCTGGACTTCAGTCCTAAAGAGAGCCATAGACGTATGTCTTCGAGAATGAAGTCCTTGGTGGACTTGAGGGGATTGGATCATCCCTGGACTTCAGTCCTAAAGAGAGCCGTAGACGGATGTCTTCGAGAATGAAGTCCTTGGTGGACTTGAGGGGATTGGATCATCGCTAGACTTCAGTCCTAAAGAGAGCTGTAGACGGATGTCTTCGAGAATGAAGTCCTTGGTGGACTTGAGGGGATTGGATCATCCCTGGACTTTAGTCCTAAAGAGAGTCGTAGACATGATGTCTCCGAGAACAAAATCCTGAATGAATAGGTAAGGGGATTGGATCGTCCTCGGACTTTAGTCCTTTGAATTGAGCCGTAGACATGGTGTCTCTGAGAACAAAATCCTGAATGAACAGGTAAGGGGATTGGATCGTCCTCGGACTTTAGTCCTTTGAATTGAGCCGTAGACATGATGTCTCCGAGAACAAAATCCTGAATGAACAGGTAAGGGGATTGGATCATCCTCGGACTTTAGTCCTTTGAATTGAGCCGTAGACATGATGTCTCCAAGAACAAAATCCTGAATGAACAGGTAAGGGGATTGGATCATACTCGGACTTTAGTCCTTTGAATTGAGCCGTAGACATGATGTCTCCGAGAACAAAATCCTGAATGAACAGGTAAGGGGATTGGATCGTCCTTGGACTTTAGTCCTTTGAATTGAGCCGTAGACATGAGGTCTCCGAGAATTGAATGATAGGACTGGATTGTCCCTGAGCTTCGGTTCAAAAGGTACATGATAGGACTGGATCGTCCCTGAGCTTCGGTTCAAAAGGTACATGATAGGACTAGATCGTCCCTGAGCTTCGATTCAAAAGGTACATGATAGGACTGGATCATCCTTGAGCTTTGGTTCAAAAGGTACATGATAGGACTGGATCGTCCCTGAGCTTCGGTTCAAAAGGTACATGATAGGACTGGATCATCTCTGGACTTCGGTTCAAAAGGTACATGACTGGATTGCATCATCCATGGACCTATGTCCTAAAGAGAGTAGGATTGATCATCCTGTAATATGATTGTGTGGTTACTTGTATCGGTAGGATACTTGATGTGGTTACTTGTATCGGTAGGATACTTGTATTGATGATGTGGTTACTTGTATCGGTAGGATACTTGTATTGATGATGTGGTTACTTGTATCGGTAGGATACTTGTATTGATGATGTGGTTACTTGTATCAGTATGGATACTCGTATTGATGATGTGGTTACTTAGGATACTTGTATTGATGATGTGGTAACTTGTATCGGTAGGATACTTGTATTGATGATGTGGTTACTTGTATCAGTATGGATACTTGTCTTAATTATGTGGTTACTTGTATCGGTATGGATACTTGTGTGATGACGATGCTAATGATCGTGTGATGACGATGCTGATGATCGTGTGCTGACGATGCTGATGATCATGTGATGACGATGCTGATGATCGTGTGATGACGATGTTGATGATCGTATGATGATGATGCTGATGATCGTGTGATGACGATGTTGATGATCGTGTGATGACGATGCTGATGATTGTGTGATGACGATGTTGATGATCGTGTGATGACGATGCCGACGATGCTGATGATCGTGTGATGACGATGTTGATGATCATGTGATAACGATGCTGATGATCGTGAGATGACAATACTAATGATCATGAGGATCTAGATGTTGATGTTGTTGTAGTTGTTCGAGTGCTACAGAAGATAAAGACTCAGTACTGAAGATGTTGATGTTCCAGTATTGAAGATGTTCTAGTAACTGCTTGAGTTACTGATGATGTTGAGAAAGCTTCCAATGATTTATAGATGTATCATGTATGATGTTGATGACTCCTTGCTTGTGCAGATGCTGCTATAATATCCTTCTCGTTAAGGGGGAGTGTTGAGATATTGTAACTTCAAAGAATATTATATTTGTACTTTATTATTCCGGAGATGTTTCATTCCTCTGTGAAGATCTTATTGTATATCCGGAGATGTTTATTCCTCCGTCGGAATGTGGTAACTCAGGTTATTAGAATTCCCTAGTGGGGTTCGGCCCTGTATGTGTTATGTGGGTCAAAGGATTATTAGACCACCCTAGAGGGGTCGGCCCAGTCAGTTGTAGTGGGGTATTTAACCCATTGGTTAAATGCGAGTCTACGTGTTCTTGTGTAAAACACAAGTCGGAGTAGTGTATAAATAGAGGAAGTGTATTCCTCATTTGAAACACACACTCACTTGAGAAAGGCGCACTTGTGGAGGAGAGGTCTGCTATGGTGGAGGAGGAGATCATGTCTTTGGTTTGCATCTTTGTATATTGCTGGTCATCTATATTGAGGAAGCTTTGCTGGGTTTTCTACCCCATGAGGGTTTCCCATGATAAATCTGTGTCTCTTGTGTTTATGCTATGCTTGTTGTTTCTTCAGTGATCCTGTATATGCTATTATTGTGAAATGGAATGTAATGCTGCTATTTTCTGTCTTAGCATATTAAATCTTAACAAAAGTTAGATCCTTTAGGAAAGAAGAGCATCTTTGTGGGTTACAGTGAAAGCTCGAAGGCCTACAAAATATACTTTCCAGGGTTCAAGAAAATTGACATCAGTAGGGATGTAACATTTGATGAAAACTCAGCATACATCAAATCAAGGAAGACACCTGTTGAAGACCATGAAGAAACAAAGGTAACCATATTTCAAGACACCACTATGAATGACGCAATTCCAGAAGAAGATCGTGAAATTAAAGATCCACAAGAACCTATAGATCCACCTCATGAGAAGAACTCTCAGAAGAGGAAACCTGCATGGGCTAGACAGCTCATTCAATATGTAGAAAGGTATGGCATTCTAGAAGAAGAACACGGAGAAAGGAAGAGGAATAGATCTCATACCATTTATGTTTCCTTACTCTGTGACATTATGAACAAAGAACCTTCCAGTTATGAAGAAGCAGTGGAAAAGAAAGAATGGAAGGATGCCATGGTCGAGGAGTACCAGTCGATCATGAAGAATGATGTTTGGGATGTAGTCCCAAGACCTGAAGGGAAGTCTGTTGTGACTTCCAAGTGGATCTATAATATCAAGCATACTGTAGATGGTAGCATAGAGAAATACAAGGCGAGGTTTGTAGCTCGTGGCTTCTCTCAGAAAGAGGGAATAGACTATGAAGAGACTTTTGCTCCTGTAGCCGGATACACTTCCATCAGAACAGTACTTGCTCTGGCTGCAGTGATGAAGTGGAAGATACACCAGATGGATGTCAAGACAGCTTTCTTGAATGGTGTAGTCGAAGAGGAAGTGTATGTGGAGTAGCCACTTGGTTTTGAGAGAAATGGTAGGGATTCATATGTGTGTAGGTTGAATAAATCCTTGTATGGCTTGAAGCAATCTCCTAGGACTTGGTATGGTAGGATGGACAGTTTCCTATCCAGTTTGGGCTTTACTGTTAAAATTTAATATGCTAAGACAAAAAATAGAAGCATTGCATTCCATTTCATAATAATAACATATACAAGATCACTGAAGAAACAACAAGAACAGCATAAACACAAGAGACACAAATTTATCCTGGGAAACCCTCATGGGGTAGAAAACCCAGTAAAGCTTCCTCAATATAGATGACCAGCAATATACAAAGATGTAACCCTGAGCATAAGCTCCTCCTTCTCCATAGCAGACCTCTCCTCCACAAGTGCGCCACTCTCAAGTGAGTGAGTGTGTGTCAAATGAGGAATACACCTCCTCTATTTATACACTACTCTGACTTGTCTTTTACACAAACCATGTAGGATCGTATTTAACCAGTGGGTTAAATACCCCACTACAACTGACTGGGCCGACCCCTCTAGGGTGGTCTAATAACCCTTTGAACCACATAACACATACAGGGCCGACCCCCACTAGGGAAGTCTAATAACCCAAGTTACCACATTCCGACGGAGGAATAAACATCTCCGGATATACAATAAGATCTTCAAGGAGGAATGAAACATCTCCAGAATAATAAAGTACAAATATAATATTCTTTGAAGTTACAAAATCTCAACACTCCCCCTTAATGAGAAGGATATTATAACAGCATCTGCACGAGCAAGGAGTCATCAACATCATACATGATACATCTATAAATCATTGGAAGCTTTCTCAACATCATCAATAACTCAAGCAGTTACTGGAACATCTTCAATACTGGAATATCAACATCTTCAGTGATGAGTCTTTATCTTCTACAGCACTCGAACAGCTACAACAACATCAACATCTGGATCCTCATGATCATCAGCATCGTCATCATATGATCATCAGCATCGGGATCATCTCGATCTACAGCATCTGGATCATCTCGATCTACAGCATCTGGATCATCATGATATACAGCATCTGGATCATCTCGATCTACAGCATTTGGATCATCTCGATCTACAGCATCTGGATCATCTCGATCTACAGCATCTGGATCATCTCGATCTTCAGCATCTGGATCATCTCGATCTACAGCATTTGTATCATCACGATCTACAGCATCTGGATCATCTCGATCTACAGCATTTGGATCATCTCGATCTACAACATCTGGATCATCTGTATTAGTATCCGCACCAATACATCTATCATCAAAACATGTAATCTTACTAATACATATATCATAAAAAAAAACATGTATTCTCACTAATACATCTATCATCAAAAGCTTGTATTCTCACTAATACATCTATTATCAAAAGCATGTATTCTCACTAATACATCTATCATCAAAAGCATGTATTCTCACTAATACATCTATCATCAAAAGCATGTATTCTCACTAATACATCTATCATCAATACATAGAAGCATACTCTGCAACACACGAGATCCTATTACGGGATGATCAATCCCTCTCACTTTAGGACATAGGTCCAAGGATGATACAATCCTGATCCGCTTACGGGATGATCAGTCCCTATCAGTTTAAGACATCTCTCATGTCTATGGATGATGCAATCCAGATCAACTTACAGGATGATCAATCCTTATCCTTTTAAGACACCTCACCATGTCTAGGGATGATGCAATCCCGAATCAACTTACAGGATGATTAGTCCTTATCACTTTAAGACACCTCACCGTGTCTAGGGACGATGCAATCCCAATCTACTTACAGGATGATTAGTCCTTATCACTTTAAGACACCTCACCATGTCTAGGGACGATGCAATCCCAATCTACTTACAGGATGATTAGTCCTTATCACTTTAAGACACCTCACCATGTCTAGGGACGATGCAATCCCAATCTACTTACAGGATGATTAGTCCTTATCACTTTAAGACACCTCACCATGTCTAGGGACGATGCAATCCCAATCTACTTACAGGATGATTAGTCCTTATCACTTTAAGACACCTCACCATGTCTAGGGACAATGCAATCCCAATCTACTTACAGGATGATTAGTCCTTATCACTTTAAGACACCTCACCATGTCTAGGGATGATGCAATCCCAATCTACTTACAGGATGATTAGTCCTTATCACTTTAAGAAACCTCACCATGTCTAGGGACGATGCAATCCCAATCTACTTACAGGATGATTAGTCCTTATCACTTTAAGACACCTCACCATGTCTAGGGATGATGAAATCCCAATCTACTTACAGGATGATTAGTCCTTATCACTTTAAGACACCTCACCATGTCTAGGGACAATGAAATCCCAATCTACTTACAGGATGATTAGTCCTTATCACTTTAAGACACCTCACCATGTCTAGGGACGATGCAATCCCAATCTACTTACAGGATGATTAGTCCTTATCACTTTAAGACACGTCTCATGTCTAGGGACGATGCAATCCCGTCACGTACATTTTGAACCGAGGTCTAGGGACGATGCAGTCCTATCTTCAATTCTCAGAGACATCAGTCTACGGATCAATTATGGGCCCAAAGTCCATGGAACATACAATCCCCTACCTGTTCATTCAGGACTACATTCTCGGAGACCTAGTCTACGGCTCACTTTAGGACTAAAATCCAAGGATGATTCAATCCTCACATGTCCACCAAGGACTTCATTCTCGAAGGCATACGTCTACGGCTCTCTTTAGGACTGAAGTCCAGGGATGATCCAATCCCCTCATGTCCACCAAGGACTTCATTCTCGAAGACATACGTCTACGGCTCTCTTTAGGACTGAAGTCCAGGGATGATCCAATCCCCTCATGTCCACCAAGGACTTCATTCTCAAAGACATACGTCTACGGCTCTCTTTTAGAACATGTGTTCAAGAATGATGCAATCCCCTTGTCACCTTAGACCCTGTCTAAGGACCATCCACCAACCTCTCTATCGGCATCACCAATATCATCATAAGTGATCACATCATCGACCTCATTGTCGATGCGGGCAATCTCATCATAAGTGATCACATGGCTCCCCCTTTCGAGGAGGGTCCTTCTGAACTATTTTAAGTTTGTCTCGAAAAAATTTACTTGAGGTAGGGGTTTGGTTAGTACATCGGTAACTTGTTACAAATTCGAACTTTAATTCTTTTCTTCACCATATCTTGTATATAGAAATGTCAGATCTCTATGTGCTTTGACTTATCATGGAATACTGGATTCTCTGCCATTTGGTACAACTCTATTTGTCACATAGGATCACAGTTGGGTCCATTCTAAAGCCATACCGCTTCACAACTAGCAGAGCAAGCAGCCATATATTCCGCTTGTGCTGAGAGCCACACTAGATTGCTTCCTTCTAAACCATAAGATCATGGCTGATCCCAGACAGTAACATCCTCTCGATGTGCTCTTCCTGTCTGATACAATTTCTACCAAATCAACATCTGTGTATAGAAACCATATTCAACCTTGTAGCAAAGGTTGAGATCCACATCACCCATGGTGATCATTAAGCTCATCAATTGATTATCGATCCTGGGAACCCATACAGAACCTGATTCACACTTCTTCTTTAATTACACCATTAAGAGAATGGTCTTATCTAGCCACTTGGAGCAAACATCTCATCATGATTCTATTCCTCTTTCTAAGAGAATCTTCTAGCCACAAGCCTTCTATAGTGTGTTTGATTTGTAAATCTTTTGTTGAACATCCATCGCTTGTTCAGTGTTCATCATTCATCATGATCTTTCCTACAATTCAAAATTAAGTACATGATTAGTAATAATTCATAATCATCAAATCATATTGACATTATAACCTATTATGCATACAGATATCATTTACATAGTTATGCAACTATTTTGACCAATACTTTGGCACAACACTTCCCATATCCTGTATGCATACAGTGGCTATCTAGATGCCTTCCATCTCTACCAGAACATACTATCGAGAGTGTGTACAGCTCTCAGCATGTCAGCAAAGAGGTTTCATTCTAGACAAGCAACAATGGAATGTTTGTCCAACTTACCAATCATATGCATATTAGTAGTATACTGTTCAATGCTCTATGAATGTTTACACTCAGCATCATATATTCTAGGAATACAAATATGCATACAAGCAATATCATTTACTATTTCAAATAACAACTCAAATACTTATCTTTTATAATTGTGTGGTTGCCTCCCTCTTGATCTTCTATATGTCTTTTGAACTTCTATTCATTCTGTACCACTGTGCATGCTCAAGTGTGCACTAGTGTCATCCTCATGATCTCATACACAAACATACATTCATTAGTATATTCTCAAAACATTCTAATTCTAAATAATATTGAATATGTATTGTCATGATCATTAGTATTCAGGGTTTCAAGGAAGTCTTCTTTTACTCATGCATATTCTTGTTTGATCATAGTACTCTTCTGGTTAATTAAATCATCAAGACAAGAGACATAATATGCATAAACCCTTGATTACTAACTTTATGAATAAGCATAACCAATCATACTAGGTATACTTATATAAGGGATCCTAACACAAGGTAAGATTCTAACTTGACATAAGAAAACATACCTGGATTAGTATACTTACTTAGTTATGTACAACATACCTAAACAATATCTTCAATGATTTAGAGATCCTGAGCTAGAACCTGCATGTCTCATAGGTTAAGCATAATATAACAAAGTCATACATACCTCGTAAGTAGAACAAATATTATGGATGAGTCTTTGTCTTCATGTTGTCATGGTCATGGAACTTGATTTGTCTTTTGTGATGTACCTGTATCTTGTTAGCAGACAACATCAACCTCACACAACACCATAATGCATTAGTACAATCATATAGCCCTAATCAATGAATGTATTCGATCATTCACATGCATTCATACTGTTACTAGGGTGATAAGACAATTCTAACATTAATCAAGATTGTACTAATAAATAATATGAAGACAAACACATCATGAACTTAATCAAGAATCAGATTTCAAGACATACCTGAACCTCCTTAAGTCATACCTGTCGAGACTTCTTGTAGTCTTCCTATGTAAGGCCTTAGCCTCAACTCCCCCTGAAACTTGATCTGGAGCTTGATTAGGGTTTGCTAGAGAAACCCTAAAAATTCAATCTTTGACTTTCACACTTCTGAATGGATGGAAGGATGTGTCTTGCTAGCATACTTCAATTTTGAAATCTCCAAAATTTGACCCCTCAAAATTGCCTTCGAAACTTCTGGATCTTCTGGACAGGAACCTGAACAAGGGTTTGATGAAGCCCACCCTTCTGTCCAATCAAAAGGTTCGATCCAAGGCTCTAAACTCTTATTTTTCTGAGGAGCTTCCAGCCATGGTTACAGACTTCAAAAATTCCAACTTTTGCTGAAGCCCTAATTTTCCATCTTTCCGATCAAAATCCCGAACTGGGGTTTGATCAAGCCCGGTCTTCTACCTAACCAAAAAATTCGATCTTGGTCTCTAAATTTCGATTTTCCTGAGTAGCATTCATCCATGGATTCCGATTCCAAAAATTCAAACTTTCTCCGAAACCCTAAATTCCGGAAGCCATGAATGAAGGTGCTCCAAAAATAATTATGTTTTGAAAGAAATATGTACCTGATTGTTTCTGCTGTAACTCTGAAATTTTCACTCCACAGGGTCTGAAAACTTTTTTTGTGGTAGCCTGACCTGTCATCTTTCCATCCCGACAGGTCTGACCTCAATTGGATTTTCTGAGAGAGAGTTACGCCAAGTGTCGCAATGTGACCTGTTTATGGGATAAAACAGGAGAGCGACCTTGTATGGAGTGCCACGTGTCACTGGTTCAACTTCGGCCTCTGAAAACGTTTCTTGAGATAGTAAATTCTTTGTACTACCTGTCACTTTTTACGAAATTTCATTTGGAGCTTCCTAGCCCAAGTTATACCAAGTGTCGCAACGTGACCTGTTTATGGGATAAAACAGGAGAGCGAACTTGTACGGCATGCCACGTGTCACTCATTCAACTTCGGCCTTTGAAAACGTTTCCTGAGATAGTACAGTCTGTGTACTACCTATCACTTGTTACGAAATTTCATTTGGAGCTTCCTATCCCAAGTTATGACCTTGTTTCCTAGGTCACCTAATTTTGACTGAGATCTGGAAGAGGCAAAAACCCTAACTTGTACTGATCATAACTTACAAAGTACAACAAATATGAGGGTACCCTTTGGACACAAGATACCTGGATATGTTATCTACGACCTGTCAAAGTTTCAGATCCTGAACCTTCGCCAAAATGGATTTATGGCGAAAGTTCCACGATGACTTCTTTTTGCTATATAAAACCCTAACCTTCAAATTGTCGTAAGTAAAGCAAGTGTCGTAAGTGCCATACATTGCCTTCCTTCAGGTTAGCTCTAATACCATGTTAAAATTTAATATGCTAAGATAGAAAATAGAAGCATTGCATTCCATTTCACAATAATAGCATATACAGGATCACTGAAGAAACAACAAGCACAGCATAAACACAAGAGACACAAATTTATCCTGGGAAACCCTCATGGGGTAAAAAACCCAGTAAAGCTTCCTCAATATAGATGAATAGCAATATAAAAAGATGTAACCCTGAGCATAAGATCCTCCTTCTCCATAGCAGACCTCTCCTCCACAAGTGCGCCACTCTCAAGTGAGTGAGTGTGTGTCAAATGAGGAATACACCTCCTCTATTTATACACTACTCTGACTTGTCTTTTACACAAATCATGTAGGCTCGTATTTAACCAGTGGGTTAAATACCCCACTACAATTGACTAGGCCGACCCCTCTAGGGTGGTCTAATAACCCTTTGACCCACATAACACATACAGGGCCGACCCCCACTAGGGAAGTCTAATAACCCAAGTTACCACATTCCGACGGAGGAATAAACATCTTCGGATATACAATAAGATCTTCAAGGAGGAATGAAACATCTCCATAATAATAAAGTACAAATATAATATTCTTTGAAGTTACAATATCTCAACATTTACTAAGAGGAAAGCAGATTCCAACCTTTACTACAAGGTTGAAGAAGGCAATCTTGTGATACTACTACTGTATGTGGATGACTTGTTTGTTACAAGGGAGGATGGGTTGATTGTCGACACCAAGAGGAAGCTTGCTGCCGAGTTCGAGATGAAGGACTTGGGGATGATGCATTACTTTCTAGGCATGGAGGTGTGGTAGAGTGCACATGGAATCTTCCTTGGACAAGGGAAGTATGCAGTAGAGATCCTGAAGAGGTTCGGAATGATGGACTGTAAGGCCATGGCCACAACTATGGCATCGAACCTGAAGCTTTTGTGTGATGTTTCATATGAACTGGTTGATGTCATTGTGTATCGTCATATGATTGGGTCCCTGATGTACCTGACGAACATGAGACCAAATATTTGCTTTGTGGTGAACACATTGAGCTAGTTCCTGACGAATCCGAGAAGTGTTCACCTGGTTGCTGTAAAGCATATTCTGAGGTACCTAAAGGGTACGGTTGATTATGGGCTCAACTATGATGCAAATCAAAAGATTAACCTAGAGGGTTATGTTGATTCAGATTGGGCAGGTAGTGCTGCAGACAGGAAGAGCACTTCTAGGTGTTGCTTCAGTATGGGATCAGGTGTGATCTCTTGGTTTAGCAGGAAGTAGTCCTGCATAACATTGAGTACAGCTAAAGCAGAGTATGTTGCAGCTTGTTCGGCTAGTTGTGAGGCAGTATGGCTTAGGAAGCTACTGTCTGAGTTATTTGATCTCCCATTGGATGCTACTGGTATCTTTTGTGACAACCATAGTTGTGTGAAGTTGTCTGAGAACCCGGTGTTCCATGACAGGTCGAAGCACATCGAGATCAAATATCACTATATCAGGGATATGGTGCAGAAAGGAGTAGTGAAGCTCTTGTATGTTGCAATGGATGAGCAGGTTGCATATGTGTTGAAGAAACCACTAGCCAGAGTGAAGTTTGAGTACTTCAGAGAGAGGCTTGGTGTTCTTCAGATTGAAGATATTTCAAGGAATAAGTGATGGGACACATTTTCAGGAGCCATTCCAAGCATGGTGAGAGGAGGATCCTTCCCATGGATGTGGATGTAATCACTATGTGATGAGCATCAGGACGATGCTCCAATTACTGCTTTGGATATGCATCAGGTGGATGCTTTGTATGATCCGTTGGATCATGTATATGTATATGCATCAGGTGGATGCTTTGTATGATTAGTTGGATCATGTATATGCATATGAGTATCAGGACGATGCTCTGGATGACATGCATGAGGATGATATAGTGATGATGATCAAGATGATCATGTTTGATGAGTATAAGGATGATGCTCTGGATGACATGCATCAGGACGATGCAGTGACGATGATAAGGATGATCATGTATGATGAGTATCAAGATGATACTCTGGATGATATGCATTAGGACGATGCTATGATGATAATCAGGATGATCATGTACATCAGGATGATGTATGGTGAGTATCAGGTTGATACTATGTGTTCGTGGACAGGTTGTGCAGATAAGCATATAATAGCGCCCTAGGAGATTTGAAGATACTCTTTCGAGGTTTTGCCTATAGCATATAATAGCTCCCTGGGATATCTAGCAAATGATCTCTCGAGGTTTTGCTTGGGAGGACATATAATAGTGCCCTGGGAGGTTTGCAGATACTCTTTCGAGGTTTTTCCTATGGCATATAATAGCGCCCTGGGATATTTGGAAAATGCTCTTTCGAGGTTTTGTCCTATGGCATATAATAGCGCCCTGGGAGATCCGATAGGTTGAGCAGTACACTCGTAATTAGTCTTGGGATGCTCTTTCAAGGTTTTTCCATGACCACATATAATATGTCCTGGAGATCCGGATAGGTTGTGCTAGTCACGTAAAAGGCCTCGGATGCTCTTTAGAGTTCTTGCTAGTTAAGACACTCTTTTAAGGTTTTGTGGTGGGGGTCACATGTAATACATCATGGAGATCCAGACAGGTTGTGCTAGTCATGTAAAAGGCCTCGGATGCTCTTTAAATTTCTTGCTAGTCAAGACACTCTTTTAAGGTTTTGTGATAGATGATAAAAGGAAGTCTGCAGAAGGTTTTGTGATAGTCAACATTTAATAGCGCCTTGGTATATCTTCCTGGTCGTGCTTAGGCACATAAAGGATCCTCGAATACTCTTTCGAGGTTTTGTTGATGCACGTAATAAGTCCTGAGGATTCCAAAGTATGGCTAGTGATGATGAAGACCTACAGGTGGTGGGCCTACATCCAGCATGAAAAAGGGATAGCACTGTAGAACTTCCTATGACGAGCAGAATTCAGAGATAGCCCAGTGATCAAGATGTCGAGTATAGCAGCAGTGATGATGATGATGCTCTGTGATCCAGTGATGATGATCCAGATCCAGATCCAGAATTGAATACTTGCACCAATATGTATTGATGACCTATGTTCAGAATACCTTCCTAGTTAAGAGGGAGTGTTGATGTATTTGTAACTTCGAAATATATTCTTCTATGTATTACATTTGTACTTTATTGTATATCCAATAGAGATGTATTATTCCTCTAATTGCAAGAGTCGTCATTTGTATTTGCAAGTGTCGCAACTTACATTGTAAGTGTCGTCATTTGTATTGATGGGTTATTAGACCACCAATGTGGAGTTGGCCCTAGTTAGGTCATGTGGTTGGGTTATTAGGCTTCATTGAGAAGTCGGCCCCAGTGGATTATTGGCAGGTCAAGTTAGTGTATACATAGAGAGGTTGTGTCTCTCTTTTGATTCATTCACTCACTTCTCAAGCTCGCATAACTAAGAGAGAAATTGGCACACGTGTGGAGGAGGAGGAGCATCTGCTAGAGACATATTATTGGGTTTGATCCTTATGATCTTGTATTGGGACTTATTCTATCTCTAAGGAAGTTGCAGGGTTTTTCACCTTCTTGGTTTTCCCCGGTGAAACTCTGTGTCTCTTGTGTGCTTGCATGATTTTGTTTATGATTGATATGCTGTAGATATGATGTACATGTTATTCTCTTAGAGATCCTAATGATAATGGAATGAAATTATCGAAAAATTAACATTTTGGCCTAACCTAGCCTACCTAACTTCCAGCCAACCTTATCCTCCACATGTGTGAACCTAATTATGACTTCCCATGCTCACCCAATGTTCACATGATCATTTTGTACCTGTTTGGGATATTTGGGAACCATTTGGTCATCCTAGGGGGGATTGTGGATCAATATTAGCTAGCTAAGTGTGGACACTCCAAGTGCATCCTATTTTTTATTATTTCTATATAAGGATGATCCAAACTCATTGTAAGATTGGACAGTTAATAAACTTTGATAATTGATCATTTGTGTTTCGTGATTTTTTATCATTTGTGCTGATATTTGATCATTTATGCCTGGTTTTTTATCATTTGTTTTCTAGAAATGTATATGCACTTGTTTCTTGCATAATAAGTTAAATCCTTCAATTGTGAGGTATCTATAGTAGTTAGATCCTACTGTGATAGATATTTTACAAAGGTCTTCTAGGGAATCAAATTGGGTGGATTACAAAATGTCAATTTTGTATTCTCCAATCATCAATGCAAACTATACTTCAAGGATAATGAAGTAGAAATAAATCCTTTGGAAGTGTTGTCTGTGTTAATGCTAAAATTGTTCCCTTTTGTTTTTGTGTGTTTTCTTTATGCTGGCTTGAAATTTATTTTCTTTCATTTATCCATAGTTTGTATTATATTGTTTTTAATTTATTTTTATTAAATTTTGGTTGATTTTATTTTAGTTTAATTGAAAATCTTCAAATGGCTTATCAACATGGTATTAATCTCAAAGTTTTCAGTTACACTTATTCAGCTTTATTATAACGTTTTTAACCAACTTTCAAACTTTATGTCAAGGGTATTTATCAAATATGCTATTTTGGAGATTTTGGTAGCGCAAACTGCAAAATATACCCATAATGCGCTACAAGAATCCGATATGATGGAAAAACGTGGTTATTCATGATGAGTAATGGTTTGCTTGAATTATAATGACTGGAGAGACTTTTCCATAATTATTTGAAGTGCCGAAACACATGTCAAAGAGTTATGATAGTGGTAACTTCCATAACGTTTCATCATCAGGAGAAATCGGGGTTTGAAGCCACGAGTTAGTTTGGGAATCGCAGAGCTGAAGACCCCTGTTTGTTGAACGTGGTTAGTTTTAAACTTTAAACATTTGTCATTTCTTTTTTCCTCAGAGGCATAATTAGTGGAATGCAGTTGTAAAATGGGAAAGAGGAGTGCTAATACCAACAGGGTAGAGCCAATGGATATGCAGTGGGCAGAGCAATTTCCGTTATGTGCAAATGTCTTTAGGGCAGCTGGATGGTTCAATTTCTTTAAAGAGATCACAGGGTTTAATGAAGAGGTTTTGATTTATTTTGCAAAGAACCTGAATGAGGATGTTATTAAATTCAAAACCCTGCGATTTCAACTCACAGAAGCCCTAATTCCTAAGGCTACAGGTATCACCATGGAAGGCAAGTTATGGTTCAAGAAAATTTCTTTCGAGTTTGACCCAAATCCTTTCCTACTGCCAGGTAAAGAAACTCTAAATTGGGGCAATGGGGTTCATATATCAAATTTTCGACCCGAATGGAGGCAGGTGCTTAGAATTATACAAACCTATATTACATGCGAAGGCAGGTTCTCAATGGTATTTAAATACCATATTAGGTTTTTAATGCATCTTAAAATGAACTATAAAATGAATGTGCCATTTTTCCTGTATAAGAGTATCCGAGAAGATGTCAAGTAAGGTAAAGGCGCAGCTTGAGGTTTCAAGGCAGTCAGTATTTCATCATGGACTGATAAAACTTATTATTCAAACAATAATAAAGAAGGAACAAAAGACCTGGGAGCATTTTATATATTGGTCGAGTTTCATTGTTGAGCGAGATGAGCATGTGAGCAAGAGAAAGCCTAAAAGGGAAAACAAAAAGAAAAAGAAGGGAAGAGTGTTGAAACAAGCTATTTATGAGAAGCCTATGTCACAAGATAAAATTAAACTCCCTGACAAGGAAGAGCAGGTTAATATACTTGAAGTGGAAGAGAAGGAAGGTTTCATAGAAGAGATTCAAGTCAATAAATTCGAAGGAGAACAAGAACATTGCCAGGGAACTCAGAAAATGGAACAGATCATTAATCAACTTCAAGATCAATTTATATCAAAACAGGCAATGAGGCAAGTTACACAAGCTTCTGCAGAGAATTCAAAAGATAAAAGCTCGCAAGATAAAGACTTTGAGGCAGATGCAAATCTCCTTATGCAGTTAAAGGAATCAAATTGGAAGTTTAGAACAAGATCATCTATGAAAGGTAATGTGGAAAAAGGTTCAAGTTCCAATAAAAAAACAGAGAATATAACTGTAATACAAAGTTCTTCAACTGATGAAGGTGAGGAGGAAGAAGATAAAACAAGTTCTCATAAAATGAGTCTACAGCAGGAAGGTGAAAAGATAGAAGAAGCGGATGAAGAAGTAAATAAAGTTGAAGAAGAAGAAATCATTCTTAGAATGGAGCAAGATGAACTTGAAATTGCACAAAGATTAAAAGAAGATAAAGATGAAGAAGAGTTAATCTTCATAAAGTTGGATTTTCCACCTTCCACATCTCAGGATCCTACTTTGCATGGAGAAATAAACATATGTTTAGAGATTGAAAGTCTCAGGAAAGTCCAAAAACAACATAAATTAGAAATAGTGTTTCTTAATGAGACAAATGATAGGCTTACAAAGTCTAATAAACATTTAAGGGAGGACTTAGGAGAAGCTAATGCTCATTATCAGGAGCTGATTGTAGTTTCTAAGAAGGCTTTAAAGAGGAAAAGAGAAGCAGAGGCTTAGACTGATGACTTGAACAAGCAGGTGCAGAAACTGAAGGAAAAGAACAAGCTAATGACAGACAAGATTAAAGCTTTGGACGCTGAGCAACCACAACACAACAAAAGGACTCATGCATTGGAAGGGATTGCTATGTTAGTCGAGGCTACTAGAAAGGATACTTAATTCCTAGTTTCATTTTCATTTTTGTATCAAGTATGTAATTATTATTAGTTAAATTTTCAGTTAAAGAACTAATTTAAAGACTCGATTAGATAACTGCTTTGAGACCTAAAACCTAAAAGTAGTTACAAACTACTATTTTTGGAAAAGGTTTAAAAGGAAGTAAATGAGGATGAACAGGGGTTCGATGTTTTTGGTTTGAAGAAGCAATACAGTGTTGTTTATGATGATTGCAAGTTTGTCATGTAAGTTTGAAGACTGAGATTAATACATATATGTTATAAGCCTTTTTTATATTATTTTGAATGTGTTTTTATTCCTGATCAGTGTATCATACAATACATGATTTCATTCCTGTTTTGATGTTTTTTGATTTAGTGAATGCTTATGTACTGTAGATAGTAACCAGAATATGTGAGTTTGAATGTGATGGTTTATGCCTTTTTATTAAGATCATGATTTTAGCTCTTTAATGCTACATCTTTTAATAATTTGTTGAAGTTGATTTCATCTTTCTTTCTTAAATATCGAAACCTTCAAATCATTAAACCTAAAACCAACAAAGACCTACTTCATATTTTTATCTTGAGATTCGAAACCTTCAAATCATTAAACCTAAAACAAACAAAGACCTGCTTCATATTTTTATCTTGAGATTCTTGAGGTAGTTCTGGCTTGTTCCTCTGTAGTCTAGGAACAAATTATGGTACTAATATATTTGGCGCCATTGCTGGGGATGGAAGTGAAGTTTCATCTTCCCTAGAATATCTTTATTGCTATGGTTTTGAGGTGGACATAACCATAAAGTTTTTATTTCAGACTACAGTTCACCAAGGTAGTATTTCACAGTGGCTTCCGGGAGGTCTGGGACTAGAGGGAAGCCTACTTCACCATTACACCCAGGGGTGTCAGATCCAGAAAAGATTTTGAAGAAAGCTAAACAAGAGTTACATACTTATTCTTTTGGAAGATACCAATCTTCCCCATCCTTACTCTCTCTTGGTAAACCACAGTCTTTATCTTCCTTTCTGTATTCTGAACCAAAGTTAGAAGAGGTAGATATTCAGACTTTCACCACTCCATTCACTCGTAAAAAACTCAAAGCTCAGTTATTTCCCTTGTTTCAGTCTAAAGCTAATATTCCTGCCATTCAACTTAGTTCAATTAAAACCAATAAACCTTTGTCCTCAAACAGTCAGACTACTTCCAAGATGGCTGGACAGTAGCTTGATATGATGGATAGAATGGTAGCAGCTAGGTATGCTCCCTTAGTGCTTCCACAACCTTTAAATGCTCTTCTGGGAGGAGATTATCAAAAATATTTACCTAGGTTTAATAGACTGGGAGAAACAACTGCAGAGGAACATTGCAATGCATTTTTGAGTTATGTTGATAATCAGAACATAGAAGCAACGGATGTATGGATGAGAATGTTTGTGCAAAGTCTAGATGGTGATGTTAGAAAATGGTTCAGGGAGTTACCAACAAATTCAATAAGACTTATAGAGGAGTTACAGTATGTATTTATGAGACAATGGGGAGATACAAAAGATCACACATATTATATTACCGAGTTTGCAGCTTTAAAGAGAAAACACGATGATACTATAGCTGACTTTTCAAAATGCTTCAACAAAATGTATGGCAGAATTCCAGTGGAAATTAAACCCTCAGAAACTTTAGCTAAGCTGACATATGAAAATGAATTTGACCATGACTTTTCTTTGCACCTAAGAGAAAAGAGACCTATAACATTACTGAATATGCAAGAAGCTACCCTAGAGGTGGAATCCAATATTTTGGCTTCTAATAGACTTAAGGATCAGTCAGACCATCAGGTTCATGATCGAAAGGGTAAGAATGTAGTAATGCCTGCAACCTCTACATCAAAGAAGGAAGAAGTTCAATTAGACGAAATGAGTAAGATAATTAAAAGCTTGACTACAAAAGTGAATAGATTGGAGCTGGAGAAGAGTTCTAATAAACCCTTTCAAGATGGAGAAAGAAATCCCAATCAAAATACTAACCAGTTTAGAAGAACATTTGTACCAAGATTTATTCCTCGGGAAAGGAGAAATAATGATATTCAAAGGGAGAAGAGAGAAAATGAAGATCAAAGAGTCCCACCTCCTTTCGAAAATAATTTTGTAGAAGAAGTTGAACAGGTGGAAGATGTGCAATATGAGGATGATTCAAATCAGAATTTAAACTATTTTGGGGAATTATCATCTGAAGGCTTTACAACTGAATGTAGCTATCATAATTCTGAATATTATGATTCATATGAGTATCAGGAAGGAAGTGATCGTCCTCAAGGTTTAGCCAATGTATGTCAAACTGATCCAAAAAAGTCTTATAATTTAAGGTCAGGGCCTAAACAGGTTGTTCATATTCCAAAAAAGAAAGTAGTTCCACCTGTCAAACAGCTGCCTAATCAAATTTAGGGAAAGAAATAAAATCATAGTGATAAGACTAAAACAATAGAAATTGAAGAAACCAACAAAATTTCACAGAATTGTAATTTTGAGAATGAATTGTGTAAAATCAAAGTCCCAGTACCATTGACTGAGTTAATGAAAACTCCTTGTTTTAGATATTTTGCATGTAAATTGTTGAATGTTTCAGTTAATTCTTCTCCTTCAGATACAGTGAATTTACAAGAAGAACAACCAACAATAATTCTTGGGTCAGCTTCATCCGAAAAGCCTGAAAGTGTTTCAACTTTTCCTCCACCTTTTTATATAACTTTGACTATTCATGACCAAATAATTCACAACTGCCTTCTTGATTCTAAAGCTTCACATAACCTGATGCCTAGGGAAGTGATGGATGCCCTTGGTTTGAATGTTACTAAACCATATCATGATTTATTTGCATTTGATTCGAGAGCTGTGAAATGTCTAGGAGTAATAAAGGATATGGTGGTTAATCTTTCTCAATTACCAATGAAGAGTGTTATAATGGATGTAGTAGTTGCTGACATATCTCCTAAGTTTGGCATGCTGCTCTCAAGATATTGAGCAAAGAAAATAGGTGGTACATTACAGATGGATTTGGCGTATGCAACCATTCTAGCATTTGGTGGAGAGAATGGAAGATTATACAGAGAATGACAGTATGCATTCATAGTCACTGATGATAAGAATCCAACTAATCATCCCCTTTATTCAATAGATGAAGAATTGGGCTCTTGTATGCTTCATTTTAGTGATGAGAGTACAACTGGAGTACTGTAGGTAGTAAAAGCAGCATTAGTGAAACCTATGGTTGAACAAAAATATGAGTTGTGGCAGATGTATTTCGATGGCTCTTCATGTAAAGAAGGAGCAGGGGCTGGCATTGTTTTGATTTCCCTTGGTGGAGAGGTAATTAGTTTGATGTATAAACTGGAATTTGTCACTACCAACAACACAATAGAATATGAGGCATTGATACTTGGTTTAAGGGCTGGGAAGGATTTGGGAATTCAATAACTATCTGTTTATGGTGACTCCGAATTGATTGTCCAACAGGTGAAGGGAAAATATCAGGTAAAGCATGACTTGTTGAAGGTATACAGAAACGAGGTTTGGGATATGATTGATAACTTTTTCATAGCATTTAAAATATTACTTTCATTCCCAGAGATCAGAATCGGACAGCTGATTCATTGGCCTTGGAAGCTACTCATTTCAGGATCCCAAAGCATACTGAGTTGAAATATCCAATTGAAGTTAAATATAGACCCTTAGTGCCAAAAAATATAAAATAGTGGAGTTTTTTGAGGATGATGTGGAGATTAAAAAATTATTGGAATTAGCTGGAGATTTTTCCCATTCTTTAATCGATCAAGATCAAGATGAGGAGGTAGATGACACTACTGCATACACAGAAAATAAAATTGTTGATCACAAAACTATTGAACTAAAAGGTAATTTTATTCCTAAGGGACTGGTTCCCCTTGAAAGATTTTTTTCCAAAGATGATACTCTGCGGAAGCCTTCAATGCAATCTTCAGAAGAGAATATCATAAGCTGTAACATTGGTACAGAGGAGCAGCCAAGAATGGTGAAGATTTCCGAGTCTCTTCCAGTTGAGCAAATAAATAGGTATATTGCATTGTTGAGGAGGTTTGTTGATATTTTTGCTTGGTGCTATGAAGATTTAAGAACTTATGATACAAGTATTATTTAGCATAACGTGCCTTTAAAACCCAATGTGAAACCCTTTAGGCAAAAATTGAGGAGAATTAACCCAGCTCTACTGCCAATTATAGAGAAGGAGGTCAAAAATTTATTGGATGCAAAGATAATTGTTCCATTGAGATATTCATCATGGGTGGCGAACTTGGTTCCAGTTCGAAAGAAGAATAAAGAGATAAGATTATGTGTGGACTTCCGAAATCTGAATAGAGCTTCATTGAAAGACAATTACCCCTTACCAAAGATTGGGCAAATTCTGCAAAAAGTGGTGGGTGCTCAGAGAATCTCCATGGTAGATGGATTCTCAGGGTACAATCAAATAGTTGTACATCCTGATGATAGAGAGAAAACAACCTTCACTACTCCATGGGGCACATTCATGTATGATAAGATGCCATTTGGATTGATGAATGCGGGTGCAACATTCCAAAGAGCTATGGATATAGCCTTTGTAGGAGAAAATGATAAATTTTTTGTGATCTAATTGGATGATATTACTGTCTTCTCTCAGTCAGATGATGAACATTTGAAGCATCATGAGCAAACATTTCTGAAGTATAGGAAATTTGGGTTGTCTTTGAATCCCAAGAAGTAACATTTTGTTGTGCAGGAGGGAAAGCTTCTGGGACATCTTGTTTCAGCTGATGGTATTAGAATAGACCCAAAGAGAATCAAAGAAATTATGAAGATTACTATTCCAAGGAGTAAAAAAGATGTTCAATCATTCATTGGGAAAATTAATTTTCTGAGGTGTTTCATCCCGAACTTTGCTTAAACTATTAAACACATTACATCCATGTTGAGGAAGGACCAAGAAGTAAAATGGACAACAGAAGCTAAGGCTTCATTTGAGAAGATTAAACAAGCTTTGACAGAAGCTCCAGTCTTGGTAAGTCCTGATTTTTCAAAAGATTTCCTTACCTTTTCTTTTGCATCCCAAGATACAATAGCAGTTGTTCTTCTACAAAAGAATGCAGATGATTTAGAGCATCCAATAGCTTTCTTTAGTAAAACTCTCAGGCATTCAGAATTGAAGTACAGTACAATTGAGAAGCAAGCTTGTGGACTTGTAAAAGCCTTAAAGTTTTTTAGAATTTACATTTTGCATTCAAAGATAATTTCATATGTACCTAATGCTGCCATTAAGGAGATTTTAACTCAGCCAGACAGTGAGGGTAAAAGAGGTAGGTGGATTGCAAAAATCATGGAATACGAGGTTGAAATTAGACCTACAAAGTTGGTGAAAGGCCAAGGGTTAGAAAAACTGTTAGCTGATTTGAATTGTGAGGCTTTGGATATCCATTTGGTGGCAAATCAACCAACTCAGGAAGAATTGCAGATGAAGGAAAATCAAGAGCAGATTTTGGATAAATACATAGGATCAGAGTGGTATGTTGATATTGTTGATTTCTTATTCCATTTGAAATGTCCAGATCATTTTGACAAAGAAAACATCAAGATCATTGAAGTTGAAGGCCACCAAGTATTGCTTGGCAAATCAACAGTTGTTTTGGAAGGATCCAAGTGGAATTTTATTCAGATGTTTAGAAAAACCACAGGTGAAGGAGGTTATTTCAGAAATGCATGAGGGTGCTTGTGGAGGTCACAAGTTTTGGAAGTCTACAATATATAAAATTCTTAGATCTGGTTTTTATTGGCCATCTTTATTTTCAGATGTGTATCAGCAGGTGCGAAGATGTGTTCAGTGTCAAAAGTTTGTTGGAAAACAAAAGCTCATTTCTTTACCGTTAAATCCTATTGCAGTCAATGTCCCTTTTCAACAGTGGGGATTAGATTTTATAGGAGAGATTAACCCTACATCAAGTGGACAACATAGGTGGATACTTACAGCTACGTATTTTTTCACTAAGTGGGTAGAAGCAGTACCAACACGTAATGCAACTGATAAAGTTATCATGAATTTTATACAGGAAAATATTTTGAGTAGGTTTGGCTGTCCACAGAAATTATTAACTGATAATGCACCTACTTTCAAGTCAAAAGCTATGGTGAGTTTTTTTTAGCAGAATGGAATTGATTTGAGGCATTCAACACCCTACTATCCCCAGGGAAATGGTTTAGCAGAATCATCCAACAAAAACATTATTCAGATTATTAAAAATTTGTTGAACCAAAATAAAAGATCTTGGGATTCAATGTTGAAATATGCACTATGGGCAGATAGAATAACCACTAAGAAAGCAATAGGTTTGTCCCCTTTCCAAGTGGTATATGGCACTGATGTAGTCTTTCTTATTCAACTAGGTATTCCAGTAATGAAGTTTTTTCAAGGCTGTCAAGAAGAACCTAATGATCTCCAAAGGAGAATTTTCTCATTGATTGAATTGCAACAAGAGCGTGAGATTATAACAGAGAGGGATGATGCATACAGAAGGAAGATTAAAGCAGGATTTGATAAAAAGGTAAAAGAAAATACTTTCTCTCTTGGTGATATGGTGCTCAGATGGGATGCGAGGAGGGACCAAAAAGGTCAGCATGGTAAGTTTGAAAATCTATGGTTGGGTCCCTTTATGATTTCAAAGATTTTAGAAAATAATACTTTCATACTACAAACTCTGGAAGGTGAGGAATTGTTTACTCCAGTTAATGGACGTTTCCTCAAACATTTTTATAGTTCATGAAGGTAAATGAGGTCTCATTCATTGTACATACCGCTGTGAAATAAGACTCTATACCCAATGGAAGTTTGCAGAATAAAGCAGCAGTTTTACGTAGCAGAAGGCACTGGTCTACGAGTTCTTGAAACCTCATAAGGAGGCTTTCATCCCACGGCTAGAGCCAGATGTTAATGCTAAAATTGTTCCCTTTTGTTTTTGTGTGTTTTCTTTATGTTGGTTTGAAATTTATTTTCTTTCATTTATCCATAGTTTGTATTATTTTGTTTTTAATTTATTTTTATTAAATTTTGGTTGATTTTATTTTACTTTAATTGAAAATCTTCAAATGGTTTATCAACATGGTATTAATCTCAAAGTTTTTAGTTACACTTATTCAGCTTTATTATAAAGTTTTTAACGAACTTTCAAACGTTATGTCAAGGGTATTTATCAAATATGCTATGTTGGATATTCTAGTAGCGCAAACTGCAAAATATAGCCATAATGCGCTACAAGAATCCGACATGATGGAAAAACGTGGTTATGCATGCTGAGTAATGGTTTGCTTGAATTATAATGACTGGAGAGACTTTTCCATAATTATTTGAAGCGCCGAAACACATGTCAAAGTGTTATGATAGTGGTAACTTCCATAACGTTTCATCATCAGGAGAAATCAGGGTTTGAAGCCATGAGTTAGTTTGGGAATCGCAGAGCTGAAAACACATGTTTGTTGAATGTGGTTAGTTTTAAACTTTAAACATTTTTCATTTCTTTTTTCCTCAGAGGCATAATTAGTGGACTACAGTTGTAAAATGGGAAAGAGGAGTGGTAATACCAACAGGGTAGAGCCGATGGATATGCAGCGGGCAGAGAAATTTTCGTTATGTGCAGATGTGTTTAGGGCAACTGGATGGTTCAATTTCTTTAAAAAGATCACAGGGTTTAATGAGTAGGTTTCGATTTATTTTGCAAAGAACCTGAATGAGGATGTTATTAAATTCAAAACCCTATGATTTTAGCTCACAGAAGCCCTAATTTCTGAGGCTACAGGTATCGCCATGGAAGGCGAGTTATGGTTCAAGAAACTTCCTTTCGAGTTTGATCCAAATCCTTTCCTACTGCCAGGTAAAGAAACTCTAAATTGGGGCAATGGAGTTCATATATCAAATTTGTTCGGGTACACGGGGTACTCCCAAAAGACCGAACACCTAGAGCAACCACTTCACACAAACAGATCACAGATCGACACACCGATGTTTTGACGTGGTTTAAACCCTCGAGAGGGAAACCGTCCACGGGCCCAGCCAAATAGATTCTACAGAGCAATTTATTATGCAAAGAAAGAAAGTTACAAATGAGCTTCTCATAATCGATCAAATTTCCAATGACCCTCCATGCTCTTTAAATAGAGATCATGGACCAATTGGGTGTTAAGCCACGGATCAAGGGTAGGTATGATCTAAGAGAAGTTGAGTTGTCAGATCACAACATATCGTGACCGTCGGATTAAATATTTACAAATGCATACTAATGCATACTAAAGAAACACACTTTACCTAACGGATATATTACACAAGTTGATATTAACTAACTCCTAAGTGTCTAAATATCCTAACATCCCCCCTTAAGAACAACTTGGGATAGGATTGAAGGATTTACAAAAGTGACACTATTAGGAGAAGGAAGGAGGCATTAGAGCTTATCCCCCCTTAATGAAAAATTCCTGAACTCCTAACATAGATCGAATTTTAGAAAAATTCGCTTCTGAAAGAGACTTGTTGAAGATGTTTGCAACTTGGTCATCTGTAGGGAAAAAGAGCACTTGAAGAACACGATCATGAACAAGAATTCTGATGAAGTGCATATGTAGCTCAATGTGTTTGCTTTGTTGATGTAGGACTGGATCTTTGGCAAGCTTGATGGCACTTTGATTGTCGCACCAAAGTGGAGTAGGTTGTTGTTGCTCGAATCCAAACTCTAAAAGGATCTTTCGAAGCCATAAAGCTTCCCGACTGGCATTAACTGCGGCTTGATATTCTGCCTCTGCTGAAGAAAGAGAAAGAGCTTGTTGTTTCTTACAATCCCAAGTAATAGGTCCAGATCCCAGACTGAAAACATAACCTGCAGTAGACTTTCGATCATCAGGATCACTAGCCCAATCTGAATCAGTGAAACCAACAAACAAAGGTTTCCCCCCTGTACTGTAATGAATCCCAAATTGAATTGTACCTCAAATATATCGAAGTATTCTTTTAGCTGCTTTCCAGTGACTTTCATGAGGTGTTTGCATATAACGGGAAATAAGACCAATGGCAAAGGAAAGGTTAGGATGGGAATGAGTCAAGTATAAGAGACTACCAACAATCTGACGATACAAGGTGGCACTTACTTCAAGTGAAGTATAAGTGGCATAAATTTTGACTCCAGACTGGAAGGGAGAAGGGGCTGTTGTACAATCTTCCATGTGAAAGCGACGAAGAAGGTCACAAGCATACTTAGACTGAGAAAGAAAGATTCCTTCTTTGGTTTGCAAGACTTGGAGACCAAGAAAATAATGCAAATGTCCTAAGTCTGACATTTCAAGATTTTGCGTGAGACTGGATTTCACATGGGTTATAAGCTTAGGGTCACTACCAGTAAGAATAAGGTCATCAACATATAGAACAAGTATGATGAGATGGTTTCCTACTTTCTTGGTATAGACAATGGGGTCAGAATGGCATCTAGAAAAACCAGTGTCAAGGAGAAAGATATCTATTTTGGCATACCAAGCTCTAGGAGCTTGATTAAGGCCATATAAGGATTTCTTAAGGCGACAGACAAGGCTAGAGTTATTCTGAACATATCCAGGAGGTTGTTTCATGTAAATTTACTCCTGTAAATCACCATGTAAGAAGGCAGACTTGACATCCATTTGATGGACTTTCCACTTATGTAAGGCTGCAAGGAAAAGAACAAGGCAGATGGAGTTGATTTTTGAGATAGGAGCAAAGGTTTCATTGTAGTCAATCCCTTCAACTTGGGAAAAACCTTTGGCAACTAACCTTACCTTAAGTCTTTCAACACTTCCATCTGATGCATACTTAGTACTGTAGACCCATTTACATCTGACAAGTTTTCTTCCTTTTGGAAGAGGTATAAGATGCCAAGTATCGTTCGCCATTAAGGAACGATATTCTTCATCCATAGCTGCATCCCAATCTGGATTTCTTGAAGCTTCTGCAAAGGTTTATGGATCATGATTCTCGGAAACTTGAGCCAAAAGAGAAGAGGCTCACTGAAACTGAGAACGTGTTTGACATTGATCTCTAGGATCACCGGCAAGATCACCAGCTGCTTCACATGTTGCACTGACCCATCGAGGAAGCACTTGTGTTGGTGCAACTGGAGGAACATGAGTAGGCGGAGGTGGATTTTCATCCTCAATGTCATCATCAGAAATTGGAGTTGAAAACCTGTCAAGGAAGTTGGAAGAAGAAGAAGGCACAATCGCTGAATCAGGCTCGCAGGCCAAAGATGGCACAATCGCCGAGTTAAGCTTGCAAGCCAAGAGATTTTCATCAAATTTAACATCTCTTCTAATGATTATATCATGAGAATGTGGTTGAAGAAGTCTATAACCTTTTACATCTTCAGAATATCCAACAAATATGCACTTTTCACTTTTAGGCTGCAATGCTTTCCGTTTTTCATCCGGAATGTGAGCCCATGCTTCACTACCAAACACACGGAAGTGACTTACATCAGGTTTAGTTTTACTGCATGCTTCTTCCGGTGTGATACCTTGTAAAGCTTCAATGGGGGTGCGATTAACTATGTAATTTGCACAATTTATGGCTTCATCCCAAAATTGAAGACTTAGTCCCTTAGATTGGATCATACAATTAGCCATTTATTTTAGAGTGTGGTTCTTCCGTTCATCTACACCATTTTGTTGTGGTGTATAAGGAACAGTGTGTTGTTGTTGGATTCCTTGTTCAGTGTAGAAAGTAGTAAACTTTTTGTTCACATATTCTTTTCCATTGTCAGATCTTAACTTAATAATTTGATGACCATATTGTTTTTCAACAAGGGCCTTGTAGGCCAAAAACATGTTAAATACTTCGCCCTTAAGTTTTAAGAAATAAACCCAAGTGCGTCTGGTGTAGTCATCAATGTGAGTTAAGAAATATTTGAAACCAGAAAAGGAAGCAGATGGAAGAGGACCAAACAAGTCACTATGCACAAACTCCAAGGGGACTGAGGCATGCCAAGAGGCACGTTTTTCAAAATTGTCCTAATGATGTTTTCCGAGTACACAACCGGAACAGACACCATCCCTGCAAGATACCATCGAAAGACCTGTCACCATATTGTCTTTACATAGTTGTTGCAATGAGCGATAATTTAAATGACCAAATTGCTCATGCCAAAGTTTGCTCAAGTTATCACTATGAGCAACAAAAAATGAAGCAAAAGGTGATGACCCAAAGTTGTTAAATTTGTACAACCTGGTAATATCATCAACAATTTCGGTAGCTAGGACCTGTTGAGGATCTTTAAAATCCTTGATTACAACTTGGTGAGGTGTAAACGTCATAGTTTTACCTTCACCAGAATGAGTGATTTGATAGACTAATAACAAATTGCAGGAAATTCTTGGAACACACAGTACATCACTGAAATGACCATTATCTACTAGAACTGTTTCAGCTCCTACAACATTTAGAGATCTATCATTACCAAGAAATATTTGTTTGGTGTTACACTCATGCATAGTAGAAAAGATGGCTTGATCCTTAGCCATATGATAAGATGCTCTAGAATCAATGAGCCATTCATTTGAAGTAGAAGAAGAAGATGCATTATAAGAATAACCAGAAGCACAAAGTGCATGTCCATGAGAGGTAGATTCTGAAGGCAAATCTAGGGTGATAAGGTGCTTCTTCATTGTTGCTTTCGGGGCTGATATCTTTTTGAAACACTTAGATTCATCATGATTATCTTTCCCGCAATAGATGTAATGACGCTTAGTCTTCTTGCCTTTTGGCTTGGATCCTTTGTCATTTTTTAAAGAAGGAGCTGACTGAGAGGGTTTGGGACCCTTATTTGACTTATTATTGCAAAAATTTTGTTTCTTGGGAGGCTTGGACTTTTCTTTTTGTTGGGACAATAAGGCTTTCCCAGATGTATTTGCATTGTTAATTATTCCAAGATGGATGAGCTTATCTTGCTCTCTAATCAATGAATCACAAAATGATTCGGGACTAGGCTCTTGATAGCTAGCTACATTCAATGATTCTTTCATGGAGTAAAATGTAGATACAAAAACAAAATATGCAGGTCTAAGTTTGGAAAGAATATGATAAATGCATTGTTTGTCTTCCATCTTAATCTTGCATTCTTCACATAAGAGTTTAAGAGTTTTGTACTTAGATAAATAATCTTGTATGCATGAATAATCACTTGGATTTAAAGAAATCAACTCATTTTCAAGTTGGTGACCTCAAATTTCATTGTGTTTACCAAACATAGATTCCAACTTGTCCCAAGCAGCATCAGGTTCATCAATTCCATATATGTGGAATCGAAAATCAGTAGAGATTGACATCCCAATCAATCCACGAGCTTCATCACATCTATTTGCCCATTTTATTTTCTTATCATCATCAGTGGGTTTTGTTTCTTTCCCTGAGGTAATTCTGAAAAGTCCTCTACTTCGTAGAACATCCTCCATACGAGATTTCTATGAGAAATAGTTGGAACTGGTAAGTAGAATATCACAAGGGGCAGTCATATTTGTAAATTAATGGCCGTAAAAGCAGGAACCAATAGTCTGGATGCGAAGAGATCGAAAAAAATAGGAGGTTTAAAAAAAATGGCACTGAAAACTGGCTCCGTATGATGAAGTTATGCTTGATCAAAGAAAATGTTGAAGATGTCCCCAATAGTGACGTGGCAAATAGAGAATGACCAGCTAAAAAAAAGGACCCCCCTCTTCCCAAGATGAACCTTTGACAATCACTTTACAAGAAAGTTGCTTTAAGTGAATCACTTTTGAAAAATAAGTGATTTCACTTTTACAATGATGTTACTTTAAATAGTGCAGCAATAAAAATGAACTTAAGTGACTCACTTTTATTTTTATTTTTTTATTATTTAAGTGAGATGCACTTTTACAATAAAGTAACTTGAAAATAGAATTTACATGCATTTTTTCTTTTAAAAGTAACTTCCTAATACTTGAATTCAAAACCTATTAAGGAATAAAGCAACTTTGAACCAAGTGAGCTAGATTAAAAGGTATGTAAAATATGGGAAGGAGAAATGAGACTTTTTTTTGTTTACTCTTCTTGCTCGGTTTCCGTGCTTACTGTTGGGTGCTTTCTTGGGCAGACCCGGGTTTTAATGAATCGCAGCAACAAACCCCTTGGCGCACTGGCCCTCTCGGCAACGAGCTGCGCAGCAGCTCGAGGTCTCACCCGAAGTGGCTATGGGGGGGCTAAGGAATCAGGTTTCCTTAACCTTGGTGACGCAGAGATTGTCCTTCCTCTTCTGGTTCCTCAGATATCGGCGGTCCGACTTTCCCGCAGGCCCCTCGGCGCAACTGCGCGGATTCCTTCTTCTCTGGCGCAGAAGGCACTATTCCTTGCGTTGAAGCGTTAAGTACTTCCTCGCCCTGCGCAACTAGCGCAGTATCGCAGTCCTCGATCGCTGCAGCGACAGCGCTCCACCGCTTCTTCAGTCCTTAACACTTATGGTTATCAATGGACCTTCCCAAACTCAATCAAGCAGTCACAAAGATAATACAAGAGTTTTGCATACACATGTAATGAACTTAAACAGTTACTCACTCACGCAAACATTATAACAAGTGGAAATATGTGAAGCTCGTCTCCTCGAGGCAAACCACGTCCACGGGAGTTTATATTAACCAGAAAACCATAGAGTTATACATTATGCTGCGCACACAGCTGCAGCCTTAGATCTTTACAGGAAACTCCACGCACACAGCTGGGAGCCCTTCTCTCAATCTGGTCTCTTCTCTACAGAGATTACAAAGGCGCAGACGTCACACAGACTGTCTGGCAACTCAGGGATTAGCTCCTCGGCTATCCGATTCTTCTCTAGTTCTACAGACTCGGTAGAACACTTAACAAAGGATAATCAACACATGATCTATCCTCGAGACTGACTATCTAACAGTCTAAACATCTAGCTATCCCAAGAGTATCTAACTCTTACTCACTCGCTAGCTAGCTCTAACTAACATCTATCCATTACAATTATTCATATATATAGGTGGCCATGGCGGTCGCACCTTTACAAAATTGTGGGCCTTTCCCAACAGTGATTCCCAAAAACCCTAACCACGCACATGGCTAGGTGTACTGTAGGCACCGCTTGCAGTCATGTCGCCGCTTCCTGCAGGCTCCTTGACTTTCGGCGCAGATTGTGGGTATGGGCGCTTGTCCTTCGCCTTCAATGCTCTGGTCCGTTGCTCCTCCTTGATCCGAGCAACCATAACTTCTGTACGTAGCCTTTTAAATGAGGGTAGCTGAGCCCTCTACTCCATCGCCTTATTTATTATGGTAGCTGAGCTTTCTATTCAGCCTTCATTCTCTTCTGTCGTGCGCGCGAGCTCCGCGATTTCCGGTCCGTGATCTTTGCTGAGCTTGTCTATCTGGCACCGTACTGCGCACCGTCTCCTTCTTGCCCAAAACTTAGTGCTTGTCCCAAAATTAGCACTTTCCTTCCATACTTGTGCTTTTTTCCCAAAATTCGCAGCTTTTACCGTAGCTACGACCTTGGCTCCAACAGGCCCCTAACACTCACTTATGGCTCGCCCTCGAGCCACTCGCACTAGCGTGTGGTCGCTTGATTTGCGCATCTGCTTTTGCTTGTGTCTCCGCGAATGTTTTCTTCCACTTCGCAATAGCGGAGTCCAATTCATCGACACACTCTACAGCTGTCTGCACCGTTTCTGCGGTTGCTTCGTCTTTAGTGATGGTATCAATGATCTCCTGAGATTCAGCAAGCTCTTTGATTTTTGTCTCAACCTGGGCAACGATTTCAGCATACTCATCCATGAATGGCTGAATGCTGTTGGTGAGCTTCTCATCTTCAGTTCTGAGCTTGTGCAGTTGCTGCTGCATTTTGCGCACTTCGCCCATTTTCTTCATTTTTGGTAAGCCTGTTAAGGCCTTAGCTTCTTCATTCAGAACAGTGAGAGATTGTTCTGCAGCTTGCACCTGTTCTAACAGTCCAACTTTAAAAGGGAGCTTCACAAGCTCCGTCCAAGCTTCCATAGCTTGGCTCATCAGGTTCTCAGCTTCCTGTACTCGATCTTTCATCTGCGTGGAAGCTCTGCTCAGTGCTTCAAATTGTACCTGCGCATCATCCGTAAGATGCGCAGCAACGCGAGCTTCTAGCTCAGCGATCTGGGTTCTATGGCCTTCAGCCATAGCAACTATTTCTTGCTCCAGGGTTTTCGCCCTTTCGCCAATAATTTGAACTTTTGCAACCAGAGGGAGGTCTGGTTGAATCTCACAAGCCGGCAATAACTGGGCAATCTCATATACTGCGTTTCTGATACCGATGTCTTGCGCCTCATAAAGTGCAAGCTTCTCAGAGGTATTCTGATGGATTGCCTTCAACTCTAACTCCTGCGATTGTAGTCGTTGATTTTCCTGAAATGTAGAGAGCTCTCTAGCTCTCAACTCAAGAGAAACTTTCTCATGCACTAGCTGTAGAGTCTCTATAGGAATTAGAGACAAATTGATTTCAACGGGCCCAACGGCGCTTACTTGTAGTGCAGTTAGCGGATCTGGAAGTGTCATGCTGGTAGTCGGAATATGCACGACAGTATGCCTTTCTATGAGTTCTTCAACTCGCTCGGCACTTGGAATTTCTTGTGGCGCCTGCGAAGTAGATGCTGGCGCATGGGTCTGCGCAACTCTTCCTGCGAGACCTTTTAGTTCTACGAACTGCAAATCTAAAGCACTTCTAATGTGAGCATGCGCATTGCGCAGCTCACGAAATTGCTCGTGTAGGTACTAGTCGATCCCCGAGGGAATAGCCTCAGCGGGATGTGACACTTTTTGCTTCTTGGTGGCCGGTTCTGTGGAGCCTTCATCACTGCTTTGCTCACGGGCTTCCTTGCCCTTATCCTTCTCTTTCGTAGCGGCGGTTGGCAGCGCAGATGCGAGATCGGCGGCCTCCCTCCACTCATCCGACCAAGACTTGATGGTTTCTTCAACATCCTCGGCAGTCATCCTGTAAAGGCCTAGCGCCCATTCGTCTGGAATGCCGCAAGGGCGGAGGTAAAGTTGATGTATGTCGGCAGTAAAAGCCAACTTTCCTTCATATAATCTGGCTGTCTCCTCGCTCAGCCTTGGCATTTCTTGAATGGTATCTCGGAGGAGATAGTAGTACTCACAAAAGACAGCGCGATTCATCTTGCGCTTCGCGGGATTAGGGGAATCCCAGAGGTTGATGTAGCGCATGCCGGCAACCTCTCCTGCGCGGCGCGGAAGGAACTGAGTATTCGGGGGCTCCTTCCACCCAACGAGAGCGCATAAAATTAGAAGCCATGAAAAATGGAATGCTTGGGCTGCATTGTCCTGCACATTCAGGCAATCAGCCAAGAAAGAATTCAGCAGGAAGAGAGACCAGTTGTACTGCTCTCCCTCCGCAGCTGCGATGGCGAGCTCTACGACAGCTCCAGTAACTTCCTTCGGTCGGCACTTTGTGAGAAGTCTGCCTGCAAGCAGACTTCCTGTAAATCGAAGTGCCTCATCTTCTACTGTGGTGAGGTCATAAGCCCGACCTCCTCTTGTCAAGTTATACTTCTGCACCAGCTGTGCAGCCAATTTTCTGTCTTTGTCCTTTCCCACAAAATGAATATTGGGATCCTTACCAGCCTTAGATAGACCAGTAATGCGGTGAATTAAATCAACATTTAAATCAATTGGCCTCCCGAGCCAAAGGTAACCTCCATGAACGCAGGATAGCAGTGTTTTAACGACTGCGTTCACTTCATTGCTACGCCCAAAGTGCGGTAGCTTCAACAAATTCAGGAGTCCAGGGCGCTCAAGATTTGCTGCAAATCCCTTCGGGATAAACTCATCAACCTGTCTGGTGGGATTATGCACAACATTCAGATATCGATCTAACTGGAACTGAGGGTATGTCTTATAGTCTCCGAGGTTGAAATCAGAGAACTTGACCAGTGGAATGTGTCCCAGCAGTTGCCCTTCTACCCGCACACTAGCCGGTAGTGGCGGTAGCGGAATGGGATACTTTGCATTCTTCGGGATCTGTACTTCTGGCGCATCATCTGGACGCGGCGGAATATAGTTCGCCATGGTCGCCAACGGCTCTGGAACAGGTTCTTTTGGTTGTGATGGCGACGCTCTTGTAGCCGGAGACTGTCTGGGATCCTGATAACCAGGATGTACATAAGTCGAAGCCGTGACTGGAGTAGTCATGCCGAAATCTAAGCCTCGGCGCAGGAATTGACGAACAACTTCTTCAGTTGACAGGTTCTCCGTCGTGAATTGATGTAGGGAACAAAAACTTTGGACAGCAAATGGTGGACCTTCGTAGAATATGGACGCTGAAAACGAGGGAAAATACTCTGCACAACCCGGCTCTGAAAACAATAACTTGGATTCGTAAACAAGATAGCAACTCGAGGAAAGTAACCCAAAAATTATACAAGTGTAAGGTATTTATAGCCAGAGGTGAGTAAATGCGACCAAGTGGGGTTACGTAGCTATAGGCGGCTATAGATGAGTTGACAACACGCTATCCTCCTCGCCGTAGGGGTGCATTTAGTGTGATTGACGGGCTCTGACAGCCTTCCGGGAGAAGCTAATGCTTTCGGCGCCTGAGTTAAATGCAAATCTTTCGGAGATCAAGACGAATCCGTCAGAACGGCTAGACTTAAATAGCGGACTTATCCTTCATTTATTCAGACGCGGCTACATAACTGCTGTAATTCAAAATTTCCGGCGGGTCATTTCAACTTAGGGAACTGTGCCTCTAGGGGTCCACAACAAAACTTTTTCAAGCGGCAAATTATCAAAGGGAACTCCGCAAGAGTGATAGTTCAACGGTCCGGGGAGAAGCTTCACAAGAGCGCAACTATGTTCGCTCCAACCAAACTTTAGACATGCGCGGATGTTTCTAGGAACTGCGCAGGAAGCCGGAGACTGAGTGTCTCGCAACTTCCGTGTAGACTGAATGCGGTGCCTCTTTCAACTACACTGGGCATCTGCATCTTTTTAGCAATATATTAGGTCGACAGAGCGGGGTGGCCGTCGCGATAGAGCTTGAGCCGACTCCCGTTGATCATTGTAGGTAATAATTCTCCATCGAGCTTTGCAAGCTGAACTGCGCCTCCGTCTGTTATTGTTATCACCTGAAAAGGGCCTAACCAATGTACACGAAACTTGCCTGGGAACTTGGTAAATTTACTGTCATAGAGGAGTACCAAGTCTCGTTCCTGAAAGACTTTATTCTTAATATGCCTGTCATGCCAAGCTTTCTGTCTTGCCTTCTGTACCTGTTGATGGAATCCGGCTAAGAGTCTGTCTTCTTCCAAGGCAAGCAGTTGCGAAAGTCTTTCATTCATAGTATCAGGATCTGCCATTTCTGTAATTTGCGCAATTCTAAGACTGGGAATAATGTATTCCATGGGCATAACTGCTTCTTGTCCATACACCAAACTGAAAGGTGTGCGACCTGTTAGTTTCTTGCAAGTGGTTCTGTAAGCCCATAATACAGCTGTGACTCTAAGGTCCCAATCATCTCTTTGTTGATTACATATCTTCGTCAGGGCATTCTCAAGGATCTTATTGAATGCTTCCACCGTACCATTAGCTTGAGGATGGTAGGGTGTACTCTTATGGTGATTAATTTGAAATTCTTCAGTAAGGGCCTCTATAGTCTCATTGAGGAAATGTGTACCCTGATCACTCATGAGGATCACTGGACATCCAAATCTAGTGATAATATTCTCGAAAATGAACTGCGCGGCCGTAGCAGCGTCGCAGTTCTTAACTGGCTTCGCCTCAGCCCATCTGGTGAGGTATTCAGTAGCTGTAATGATGTATCTTGCGCCAGTTCTTTTTCCTGGTGGGTTAATAGGTCCTACAAAGTCAATGGCCCATTTATCAAAAGCGCGCAGTGTAATCTGGGGTCTTAGCGGCATTTTATCTCTCCTTGAGGGTTTTCCTGTGCGCTGGCACACATCGCAACATTTACAGAATTCCTTAGTATCCTTGTGCAATGTCGGCCACCAAAGACCTGCGGCTAATATCTTTTGCGCGGTCGGCTTTCCTGCGAAATGGCCTCCTGCGGTACCTGAATGCGCTTCTGCGATGATAGAGTTCTTTTCATGTGGTAAGATACATCTGCGCAAAACTTCGTCAGGGCCCAACTTATAAAGCTGGCCTGCTATCAAAGTGAAGTCTGCGGCTCTGACAACAAGTTGCTTCTTCTGCTGGATTGTAAACTCAGTCGGCGCTTGCCCGGTAGTGAGAAACTCAAGAATATCAGAATAATATTCATCTGCTGCTTGAATAGAAAACAACTGTGCGTCAGGCAGATTGTCCTCCAGACTTGTAGGTTCCTCTCCTGACTCTATCCTGGATAAATGGTCAGGCCCTGCATTCAATCTGCCTGGCTTTACAATGACCTCGAAATCATATTCTTGAAAGAGCAGTAGCCATCTGCAAATTCTTCCTCCTAACACTGGTTTATTGACCAAATATTTCAAAGCAGAATGGTCAGTGTACATTTTAAAATGAGCGCCTAACAGGTAGTGTCTGAATTTCTGTAAGGCATACACCATAGCTAATCCTTCCCTTTCTGTGGTGGTGTAGTTCTTCTCAGCTGTAGATATCTTTCTGCTGGAGTAAGCAATCGGGTGGTCAATACTTCCTTCTCCAGACTGTGTAAGCACAACCCCCAATGCTATGGAAGAAGCATCAACATGAACATGAAAAGGTTTTCTCCAGTCCGGGAAAACTAGAATAGGCGCTGTGATCATCTTTTCTTTAAGTGTGTCCAAACTCTGTTGGCATTCCTCTGTCCATTGGAACTTCGAATCCTTTTTGAGCAATCTTTCCATAGGCGCTGTGATCTTTGCATAACCCTTGATGAATTTTCTGTAGTATCCTGTATGTCCCAATGTAGTGCGCAATTGTTTAACTGATTTGGGCGCAGGTAAATTAGCAATGATGGCAATCTTCGCAGGGTCCATCAGGAGTCCTTGTCTGCATACAATATGTCCCAACAAAATACCAAAGGGCGCACAAAAGATACATTTTTTCAAGTTAAGGGAAATCTGATGTTGTCTACATTTTTCTAACATCATGCGCAGATTTGCAATATGGTTCTTTAATAGGCCAAATACAGTCCAGTCATCAAAATAGACTTCTAGAAACTTGTGAATAAATTCTTTAAAAACAGCAACAACAACTCGAGAGAAGATAGCAGGTGCGTTTTTAAGACCAAAGGGCATTACCGTATACTGGAATGAGCCCCATTCAGTTGCAAAAGTAGTCTTGTGGCGGTCGTCCGGATGAATTCTGATCTGATGATATCCCGAAAAACCATCAGTGAAAGAGTAAGCCTCTTGTCCTCCAACATTATCAAGTACTTCATCTGTGAAAGGAGTGGGAAATGGGTCGTGCACTGATGCATCATTGAGTTTGCGCAAGTCGACACAGATTCTTATTTCGCCTTTTGTTTTCTTTTCTTGGACCACCATAGGACTAATCCAATCGCTTTCCTCTACTGGCTCAATAATACCTGCTGCAAGCATCTTATCAATTTCTTCTTTTACTTGTTCTTTATAGCGCGGGTTCAACCTGTATGGGCGCTGCTTTACTGGCTTGGCATCTGGTTTCAGAGGTATGCGCATCATGCCTAAGTCTCCTAGGATGCCTTTCATTTCTGTGAACTTGGTAGGAAAGATATCCTGGTAGTCACGCAATAATTCTGAAACATGTCCAACAGTTTCATCATCCCAATAATCTCCTATAGAAGCAAACTTTGGTTCAGCTTCTGTACCAATGTTAATCTTCTTGAGCTTGATGTGTTCTGTGATGGCAGGAATATCAAGCTCAGGACCTTCAATATTGCGCGTCCCTTCTGATTCTGGGATATTGATGTTGCGAGGATCGTCCTCCTCATCTTCAGCGGTGAAGTTATAGCATTCCAGGGCATGTTCTATCTGGACAGCCCAATCTGGTTGGGAATATTCTGTTACTAGACATGGTTCAAATACCTTCTTTTTAATATACTTCAGAGCCTGATCAATACTTGGATGCTCTGACTCAAAACTGAAGGTAAGTTGAAAACTTTCCATCATTAGAGGCCAAGTGAGAGTGCCTTTGCGCAATTCTGTTTCAGTATACCAGTTCCTTAGAACTGTATCCAATGTGTGGATGAATAGGTGAACCCATTCATCTTGCGGAATATCTGACCATTGCTGAATGCATGCTTCAATGTGTGACCTGGGGTCACTCTGTCCCTCATACTTGTGTAGGACTTCGGCTGTGGTGTCCTGAAATCTGCGCAGTATCAATCTGCGACAGTCTTGCCATGTATGAATATTCTCCTTATGCGCAACCCACCATCTTGCGGGTGTGGCGCGCAATGCTACGTCCAGTGCCTGTATGCGCTGCTGTTCTGGAAGCTTTTGTTCATATTCCTGTATGAATTTAGTTACTTCAGTTGAACCATCAAAAATTGGAGTGTCGGTTAATTCTGTGCCAATCCATCGAATGGATTTAGTCATCATGGCGCAACGTCTTGCAGAAACCTCATGTAAACGATTCTGCCAGTTTTCCAATCCTGCATCTGAGTCTGATGTGCACGAGCTATCGCATCGCCAGCTGATATGGCCGTCTGCTGTGGGGTTGACATAGTCACTATGGTTAGTAGTCATTTGGTACAAACTTTCCATGTGGCGCGCTTCCTCTTCTGCGCGAATGGGTTCGATATACCTTGGTCCTTGAATAGGATCAAGTGGTGCGATGACCCTAATCTGGTCATCCTCAAAAGTCATCTGTCTTTTCTTCAAGTTAATGACAGCCAAATTATCAAATGCCCAGTCTATTCCTAAAAGTGCTGGGTATGGTCTACTATCATCCATGATTTTGATTACTTCAAAATCTGCAGAGCTTCTGACTCCTTCAATATCAATAGGTACATTGGGTAGTCTGCCCAATGGAGAGACTCGTTGCTGATTCGCGAGTCTTAGCTGGATAGGGGATCTTGTAAGCTGAGGGCTTCCCATCTGTTCCCATGTCTGCATAGTGAGAACATTGGCTTCTGAGCCCAAATCTAACATGACTTCGTCCATTTCAAATGCTCCAATCTGCGCTGTGAGTCTCATCTCTTTTCCAGTTCTAATGTGACTCCTAATCTGGTGAACAGCACACTGCGGTGTGTTTGTCGAAGCAGACTGTTGGCACTGATCCAACAGGTGTTGGAGTTCTAGAGTTGCCTTTTCATTGCGCAACAATTTTAAGCATTGTCGCAGGAACACATGAACACTGCCTAGTGCATGCTCCTCGTCAGGTCTTCCAGCTGTAGTGGCCTGTTCTTGTACAAGGTTGTCTTGTCTTAGCACTTGCGATTTAATATTGTTCGGCGGAATTGCGGCAGAACTTGAAGCTCTCTGGTCTGAGAAATACTCTTGAGCTTGCTTGAATGCTTCTTTTTGCTTATGCAGGTTAAGTGGAGCTGGTTTAATATTAGCACGGCGCACCCATTGCGTCGCTTGCTTTCCCATTTCCATCTCTTGCGCACCAGTGGTTGCTCCACTGCGTGTCACTATATTAACTGTAGGGTCTGGTTCTCTTCTTTCTGCTGCAATCAACTGAATATTTTGATTGACCTGTGGGGTCTTTGCTTGCATCTTAGCCTGTAACTGAGGGCATTCTTCAATGATATGGTCAGAAGATTTACAATACCTACAGAGGGTTGTAGGATTTTGGCAATCCCTGGCAAAGTGACCTTGTGCTCCGCAATTATAACAAGTGATCTGTCCTCTTCCGCGACCAAAATTTGTTGTGCGTCCACGTCCCCTGTAATTTCCTGCTCGGGCGTCGCGGGTTTGGTCATACGGTGGACCTGCTCTGGGTCCTTGTGTCTCTGCTTGTACCCTATAAACATCATGCTTTCTTTCTATCATAAGATCATATGCTCTATAATTGTTCTCATCATGACCTACTGATTTACAGAAATTACAATATAGATTCTTTGGAGTTTGTACGTATTTCTGGAGTAAGTGACATTCTTGTGGTCTATGACCTCTAGTTCTACAGATTTCACACCAAGGCCCTTGTGCCTGTGGTAAAGGGTTAGGTGCTCCAGTTGCAATATAGTCTATGAAAACGGGGCAATGGTCCTTTGAATGACCTTGGGCTTTACATTTTGTACACCAAATTTCTTCCTTGATCTCCTTGCCTTTCTTAATATCATGCACTTGCAAGGTTAAGTTTGCTAATTGGTTCTGTAAATGCGCAACATCGTTGCTTGTTCCCGCAATTGGCGAAGCTTCTAGTTTCATAGCCATCTCTAGAGCTTGTTCCTGAGTATTGAGATTCTGTTGCATAAGAGGAAGTCTAATGTGTGGGAGTAGCGCAGCAATGAACCATTCTTTATGCTGTTGTGGTGCAAACTCGAAGCTTACTTGATCTATCAAGGCTTTGAACTTCTGATCAAAGTCCCATACTGATTCTGTAGGTAACTGTTTGATGTCTTTGAGTTCTGTTATACACTGTGATTCTGATTTAGGTTTCTTAAATTCCCGAATCATAGCATTTCTTACCTCAGCAAGCGTTCTATTCTGTGCTGCTGAGTATTTCATGAACCAAGTCAAGGCTCTTTCTCTTAGTGTGGTTGCTAACTGAACCAGTTTAACAGCATCATCATTAATTTGCTTAATTGTCCAAATGGCTTCACATAAGAACCAGTGCTGCTCAGGGTCTTCTATCCCTGTTCCTCTAAAAGTTGGTAGCTTCATGTCATCACCCATCTTTCTTGTGCTAGGTTGAGATGAGGGTGCTGTAGCAGTGCTTCTGGGCTGGTTAAATAAAGGTGGTACAGAGGTGCTAGAAGTACCGTGTGGGCTACTTGAAGGTGTTACTGTAGGGTTATACTGAGCTCCGTCTGGTTTTTGCGGTGTAAAAGGGTGATAAGGGATATGAGCACTTCCTTGTCTTTCTATATGGCTTGGTCCAGGGACTTGGCTATTGTCTGGGCTAGACTCAAAAGAATATTGGTCAAGGCCTACTTTATATCGTTTTCCACTACGAGTGCAACCAATAAGTTCAGGATCACTATCAGAATCTACGGACATTACTTGTCTATGCTATTCATCAGAAGTAATACATAGCTTTCCTTTTTCATACAGAAGCATTTTAATCCATAAGTTCATAGAATTTAAGAACTTACCTCTGTGTACTTGGAAGAAATTCCTCTCAGCTTCACTGAAACTCTTTCTTGTATCTACTGCAAACTCGGTGATGAAACCTTTCAGTAGACTATTCAACCAAAAGTCGACTGCGCGGGACACAGGATTGTCTATCCGCTTCACAATACTGACTAGCTCAGGCGTCCAAGCGACGGGTCGATCAATACGCACAGTAGGTCTAGAATCTGCTAACTTGGCTATCCAAGCGTGTAACTCTAGTGCAAATGTAACAAAGAAAATTTCGTGAAGGTCAGTATAAATATACTTCTGTAACCAGTCTTCTGTTTGGAGCGTAGAACTTCTATTTTCTTGTTCAGCGAACTCTTTAGCCTTTAAATCAAACCAGTCTCCAATTTCTTTAGCTGTAGGATTCCAGTAGCACATTTGTCAACTGAGCAAGTCTCAGTGTAACAGAACCTTGTGCTGGCTTCAGCAACAATCTTAGATGTCGCGAAAATAATAAGTCTCACAGCAGCAAGTCGCAAGGCAAGGGAACCATTTGTTGACTGAGCAACAACCTTCTACGTCGCAAAAATAGCAAGTTTTAGTCACGCGGCCACGGAACCATTTGTTGGCTGAACAACAAGGTTCAGAGCAACGGAAGTGACGTGATCAAAAAGTCATAAGGCAATGGAACCATTTGTTGACTCCTTTCTTCCTCTAGGTTGCGCGTCAATCTCGCACGTCACGGGATAAAAAGTCATAAGGCAACGGAACCATTTGTTGGCTCAATCTCGCGCGTCACTGGAATAAAAAGTCTCAAGGCAACGGAACCATTTGTTGGCTGCTTTCTTGGGCAGACCCGGGTTTTAATGAAGCGCAGCAACAAACCCCTTGGCGCACTGGCCCTCTCGGCAACGAGCTGCGCAGCAGCTCGAGGTCTCACCCGAAGTGGCTATGGGGGGGCTAAGGAATCAGGTTTCCTTAACCTTGGTGACGCAGAGATTGTCCTTCCTCTTCTGGTTCCTCAGATATCGGCGGTCCGACTTTCCCGCAGGCCCCTCGGCGCAACTGCGCGGATTCCTTCTTCTCTGGCGCAGAAGGCACTATTCCTTGCGTTGAAGCGTTAAGTACTTCCTCGCCCTGCGCAACTAGCGCAGTATCGCAGTCCTCGATCGCTGCAGCGACAGCGCTCCACCGCTTCTTCAGTCCTTAACACTTATGGTTATCAATGGACCTTCCCAAACTCAATCAAGCAGTCACAAAGATAATACAAGAGTTTTGCATACACATGTAATGAACTTAAACAGTTACTCACTCACGCAAACATTATAACAAGTGGAAATATGTGAAGCTCGTCTCCTCGAGGCAAACCACGTCCACGGGAGTTTATATTAACCAGAAAACCATAGAGTTATACATTATGTTGCGCACACAGCTGCAGCCTTAGATCTTTACAGGAAACTCCACGCACACAGCTGGGAGCCCTTCTCTCAATCTGGTCTCTTCTCTACAGAGATTACAAAGGCGCAGACGTCACACAGACTGTCTGGCAACTCAGGGATTAGCTCCTCGGCTATCCGATTCTTCTCTAGTTCTACAGACTCGGTAGAATACTTAACAAAGGATAATCAACACATGATCTATCCTCGAGACTGACTATCTAACAATCTAAACATCTAGCTATCCCAAGAGTATCTAACTCTTACTCGCTCGCTAGCTAGCTCTAACTAACATCTATCCATTACAATTATTCATATATATAGGTGGCCATGGCGGTCGCACCTTTACAAAACTGTGGGCCTTTCCCAACAGTGATTCCCAAAAACCCTAACCACGCACATGGCTAGGTGTACTGTAGGCGCCGCTTGCAGTCATGTCGCCGCTTCCTGCAGGCTCCTTGACTTTCGGCGCAGATTGTGGGTATGGGCGCTTGTCCTTCGCCTTCAATGCTCTGGTCTGTTGCTCCTCCTTGATCCGAGCAACCATAACTTCTGTACGTAGCCTTTTAAATGAGGGTAGTTGAGCCCTCTACTCCATCGCCTTATTTATTATGGTAGCTGAGCTTTCTATTCAGCCTTCATTCTCTTCTGTCGTGCGCACGAGCTCCGCGATTTCCGGTCCGTGATCTTCGCTGAGCTTGTCTATCTGGCACCGTACTGCGCACCGTCTCCTTCTTGCCCAAAACTTAGTGCTTGTCCCAAAATTAGCACTTTCCTTCCATACTTGTGCTTTTTTCCCAAAATTCACAGCTTTTACCGTAGCTACGACCTTGGCTCCAACACTTACCTTCTTTCCCTGCAAATCACACCATAAACCAAAACAAAAAAAACTTTTCCACACTAGTGGGGTTAGATCTCGTTAGCTTTCTTGGAAAGTATGCATTTTCTTTCTGTTTCTGATTTGTCGAGATCGCATAAGGTGCATGGATGAAGCCAAGAAAAACCCTTTCCCTTTCTGTTTATGATTCGTCGAGAACGCACAAGGTGCACGGCAAAGAGCATACGGAGACAGGGAAAGCAACAATCCAAAACTAAAAAAATCTAATAATAAAAACTGATAAAATATGAGATATATATATATATTTTTTAAACAGAAATAAAAAACTGTTACTATAACATTATACCTTCAGATCTGATGAAATATGCATTTCAGAAGCAACCGAGAATTGTTTTCGATCAAATGAAAACTATTTCCCAATGGAAATGACACTCCAGACACAATGAAACACCTCCCACAACCCAGAAATGCACATAAATACCAGAACCGGAAACCCTTTCAAGTTTCGGCAACAACAGTTCAAGATCTAGATCATAACCGGAAGCGGCTCTTCATAAAATCTCTGATACCATGTTAGGTTACATAGGGTACTCCCAAAATATCAAACACCTAAAGCAACCACTTCACACAAACAGATCACAGATCGATACACTGATGTTTTGACGTGGTTTAAACCCTCAAGAGGGAAACATTCCACGTCCCCAGCCAAATAGCTTCTAAGGAGCAATTTATTATGCAAAGAAAGAAAGTTACAAATGAGCTTCTCATAATCGATCAAATTTCCAATGACCCTCCATGCTCTTTAAATATAGATCATGGACCAATTGGGTGTTCAGCCACGGATCAAGGGTAGGTATGATCTAAGAGAAGTTGAGCCGTTGGATCACAACATATCATAACCATCGGATTAAATATTTACAAATGCATACTAATGCATACTAAAGAAACACACTTTACGTAACAAATATATTACCCAAGTTGATCTTAACTAACTCCTAAGTGTCTAAATATCCTAACAAAATTTTTGACCTGAATGGAGGTAGGTGCTTAGCATTATACAAACCTATATTACATGCGAAGGCGGGTTCTCAATGGTCTTTAAATACCATATTAGGTTTTTAATGCATCTTAAAATGAACTGTAAAATGAATGTGTCATTTTTCCTGTATACGAGTATCGAGAAGATGTCAAGTAAGGTAAAGCCGCAGCCTTACGTTTCAAGGCAGTCAGTATTTCATCATGGACTGATAAAACTTATTATTTAAACAGTGTTAAAGAAGGATTAGAAGACCTGGGAGCATTTTATATATTGGTCGGGTTTCATTGTTGAGCAGGATGAACATGTGAGCAAGAGAAAGCCTAAAAGGGAAAACAAAAATAATAAGAAGGGAAGAGTGTTGAAACAAGATATTTTTGAGAAGCCTCTGTCACAAGATAAAATTAAAAGCCCTGAGAAGGAAGAGCAGGTTAATATACTTGAAGTGGAAGAGCCTGAAGGTTTCATAGAAGAGATTCAAGTCAATAAATTCGAAGGAGAACAAGAACATTGTCAGGGAACTCAGAAAATGGAACAAACCATTAATCAACTTCAAGATCAAATTATATCAGAACAAGCAAAGAGGCGAGTTACACAAGCTTCTGCATAGAATTCAAAAGATAAAAGCTCGCAAGATAAAGACTTTGAGGCAGATGCAAATCTCCTTATGCCGTTAAAGGAATCAAGTTGGAAGTTTAGAACAAGATCATCTATGAAAGGTAATGTGGAAAAAGGTTCAAGTTCCAATAAAAAAACAGAGAATATAACTGTAATACAAAGTTCTTCAACTGATGAAGGTGAGGAGGAAGAATATAGAACAAGTTCTCATAAAATGAGCATACAGCACGAAGGTGAAAAGATAGAAGAAGCAGATGAAGAAGTAAATAAAGTTGAAGAAGAAGAAATCATTATGAGAATGGAGCAAGCTGAGCTTGAAATTGCACAAAGATTAAAAAAAGATAAAGATGAAGAAGAGTTAATCTTCAGAAAGTTGGATATTCCACCTTCCACATCTCAGGATCCTACTTTGCATGGAGAAATAAACATATGTTCAGAGATTGAAAGTCTTAGGAAAGTCCCAAAACAACATAAATCAGAAATACTGTTTCTTAATGAGACAAATGATAGGCTTACATAGTCTAATAAACATTTAAGGGAGGACTTAGGAGAAGCTAATGCTCGTTATCAGGAGCTTATTGTAGTTGCTAAGAAGGATTTGGAGAGGAAAAGAGAAGCAGAGGCTCAGACCGATGACTTGAACAAGTAGGTGCATAAATTGAAGCAAAAGAACAAGCTACTGACAGACAAGATTAAAGATTTGGAGGCTGAGCAACCATGACACAACAAAAGGACTCATGCGCTCGATGGGATTGCTATGTTAGTAGGCTACTAGAAAGGCTACTTAATGCCTAGTTTCATTTCCATTTTCGTATCAAGTATGTAATTATTAATAGTTAAATTTTCAGTTAAAGAACTAGTTTCAAGACTCAATTAGATAAATGCTTTGAGACCTAAAACCTAAAATTAGTTACAAACTAGTCTTTTTGGAAAAGGTTTAAAAGGAAGTAAATGAGGATGAACAGGGGTTCAATGTTTTTGATTTGAAGATGCAATACAGTGTTGTTTATGATGCTTGTAAGTTTGTCATGTAAGTTTGAAGACTGAGATCAATACATATATGTTATAAGCCTTTTTTATATTATTTTGAATGTGTTTTTATTCCTAATCAGTGTGATCATATAATACATGATTTCATTCCTATTTTGATGTTTGTTTATTCAGTGAATGCTTATGTACTGTAGATAGAAACCAGAATATGTGAGTTTGAATGTGATGGTTTAAGCCTTTTTATTAAGATCATGATTTTAGCTCTTTAATGCTACATCTTTTAAAAATTTGTTGAAGTTGATTTCCTTTTTCTTTCTTAAATATCGAAACCTTCAAATCATTAAACCTTAAACCAACAAAGACCTACTTCATATTTTTAACTTGAGATTCGAAACCTTCAAATCATTAAACCTAAAACCTACAAAGACCTACTTCATATTTTTATCTTGAGATTGTTGAGATAGTGCTAGCTTGTTCCTCTGTAGTCTAGGAACAAATTCTGGTACTAACAGTATGTACCAGATTCATTTCAAACAAGGAAATATCTTATTCTAATTGTATACAACTTTATGAAGCTATGTGTCCAATATATCGGCTTGGTGAATATATGGTTCCATTTGATGTTGTAACTTGTACCCCTACAAATATGCTAGAGACAAATATTGCAATTAGTGGACAAATTCAACAGAAGCAATCGATATTCAGGAAAGTAATGTCATGTTTTCAACATAAATCATCATCGAATCTGCATTATTACTTTTGCAGAGTTACCTGCTTAAAATAGCGTAGATAGGAATCCATTGTTCCACTCGCAGCTTCCAAGAATTCAAATTTTTTCTTGGCCTCAATGTTTGAAAAAACAATCACCTGCACTTTTAAAATATAGTTTACTTATATGAACTCAGAGGTGAAAAATTAAACTAGATGCACCAACATTACATTTTGTGGCAAATAAGATTGTATCTAAACAATGGTACAAGTCATGTGGGAATCAACATGACACGAGAGTGAAGTCATACATAATAGATTGAAGCGGGATTGTTCAAATGTTTCCCTTGAATTGCGCAAATATTGCATTCAAAGTTGAGCACAATTTACAAACTAGAGAACACATTAGTAATGCATAAGCTTTTGTTATAATTCCTGCTTAATCTAATGATCCTAATATGTCATACTTACCTCTTCTATTTTTGAAACAATGTCCATTGTTGTACTTTTTCTCAATGACATAAAATTTTCATGCACTTGTAGCAAAGGCACGGGATTAGAGGTGTCAACGAAAAACCAAAATTAATCACTTCTATCCATTTTCTACATGTTCCTATTTTAAGTTAACAATTTATATTATTATATTGATATCCAAGATGACCACTAACACATCCACTTAACTTGTGGCTCGTGAACACCAATAGCCACAAGTTAAGTGCCACCGGGAATTCTAAGATATAAAAACCTAACTAACAACTACCAAAAGAAAGAAAAAACTATATTCACCTTATAAAGAAAATTAATAATAAAAATTAATAAGTATACAATCACAACCACATGTTGAAAAGTGGTTGATATAGTAAGAAGGATATTATCGAATTCTAATTATTGATTAATGTATCTCTTATTAAAAGATAATTAAATAAAATTGTATATTAAAATAAAAATTAATTTAATTAAAATAAAATTTTAAAATTAATTATAAAAAATAAAATTGAAATTACAATCATTTAATAAAATATAAAATTAAGAAAATATTATACTTAATAATAAATTAATTAGTTTTTATCCAATACTAATAATATTATATATATATAATCATTTTACCAATTTGCTAAAAGCAAATTAAATTTGTTCAAATTTAAAATGAAATTGACTTTTACACAAGGCTCAATTGGAGTTTAAATTTTCCAAAATGAATTCATTCCTTTACATGAGTAAGGAATCTACATTTCCAGAATTATAATTATGTATGTCGATAAAACAGTAGTTCTTTGTATTGGAATTAGAATTAAAACTATTTATGCAGATAAAGAAAAATTAAAAATGATAAAAACAATTTTAACATAAAAATTAAAAAAAATACAATGATGAGATTTATTTCATTGATAAATAGCCAATTCAAAACATCATAATAACATCAAAAATTCTAGTTTGTCATTTAATATTTCCTTCCCAAAATAGAAGTACCTACGTAAAGAAAAAATTAACCCAAAGTATTTCTGGACTGACTCTTATTTTATTGTTCATCCCATTCACTAATGATTAAAAAAAAATTCTTAAAATAAATGGATTGTTCATAACCAACCAGATTGTTTCCTTTTGCTGGAATTGGAACACTAACACAGATCCCAAAACAAGTCCACGCAGCTACTACCATCTTCAGCTTATAATGCTTCATCTGGCCCAGATTATACATGTGCTCTGCATGCAAAGTTTAGTTTAAATTTTTCAATAACTGCCAGTCCAGAAGTGCTTCATCCAAAATTTAGTTTAAAATTTTAAATATCTTAAATTTCCACCATTAAAGTTATCCAATGGAAACCTTGTTTTAGCATTAAAAAAAAAGTCTTATAGGAATTATAGTTTTATGATAACATTGATCATTTTCACAAGAAAAAAAAGACACCTTGTTTTAGGATTAAAAAAAAGTCTTATAAGAATTATAGTTTTATGATAACATTGATCATTTTCAAAAGAAAAAAAAAGACATTGTAAACATTTCCAGGAAACAATTTCTCTTGCAGTTGCCTTCTTCTCTACACGGCATTATTAAAATACAATGAAGAATAGTTAATCCTAGACTGGATGGTAGCCTGCATCCCTTGTGAGTTTCGCGTGACATAAATCTAACTTATTTTAATGTCAAATCATACAGAATTTTGCTTGAGTCGAAAGGAAACGCAACATCTCTAGCAAATAGCAACCCCAAAATACTTGAAAAACCTGCACAAAATTATTATGAGATCATCGAATCTGACAGAATATCCAGATCATTAATCAATTATACATTATTATGATGCTCTATTATAGTCAACGATGAAACTCCTAGCCGAATAGAGAAAAATTTATCACTTAGATCTCGGATAAATGCCTATCTGTTATATATATATATATATATATATATATATATATATACACCTGCTTTTTGACAGACTGTCCCTTCAATAGTTATTGATTCTGCTATACTTATTGTTCTTTGGTACTCATTGCGCTAACCTATTGTAACAGATCTGGATCTCTTTATAGATGTCCATGAGAGTATCGACTTTCCTTGCTAGTCTTCGGGACATTAGAGTGACCTATTGTCTCTAATGGATGCAACCAATATAGATCAGTTCTAGCAGTGGATGACCATCATTGGACGAATCCTGGTGTACATGATCTAGATAGGTAGGCTCAGATACGCTCCAACGATTAGGGTTTTATGTTGAACAAAATGGAAATAAATTCTGCAAAACCAATCTCACAACATATGCAAACTCAACTCTTCTCAAGACATGGAAATAAATTTTTCCATTAGTATCAAAGGCATCAACTAAAACTAGGGTTGCTTATAAGCACAGAACATAAAAATTAAAAACATACTTACAACATATGACATTGGTTATACACCATCTTTGACCTTATCTCAGTTATTGCGTCTCGCTCCATGTCTCCCCCATTTTAGGACCCTAGGATTCATAGTTGGGGAAAGGAACCATGCTTTTCTCAATCAGTTCTCAATCTATTCCAAATCCTCAACAAGGATATCGTAATGAGCCTGTGCAGATTACATTACCTGTGAATATAGTAATGAGTTTTCACTTCGAATCCGGAGCCTGTGCACATTGCATTACCTGTGAATATTGTAATGAGCTTTCACTTCAATTCGGGAGCCTGTGCACATTACATTACATTACCTCGACTCATTGCTGCACAGGCTGTTAGATGCTAGATGGAGACTTATGTAGGAGTGATAGGGAAAAATCAAAACATCTAACAAGTAAAAGCATAAAAAAATTCAAAAATACCCACCTTACGGATTTTTCATATGCAGCTGTTGATGTGGCTGGGTATTGAGGGGCAAGGCAACTACCTGCAGAATGGAAGACATGCAAATGAGATAGAACATAACCAAGAAGCATTTAGCCCTAGGATTCAAACAATTATTCAGAAAAGAGGCCCAAACCCTCTAGCTCATCAGTGAGAATCGAACAGTGTTGGCAAATTAGCTATCTATTTTGAGGTTTTTACAGGTAGAGGTATCTTCTTCTCTTTGATGCAATTATTGTATATCCATTGGAGTTTCCTTTAAAAAAAATGTCCTTTTTTATTTATTTTCCCTTTTACCTCTCAAGCTCCCATTTTCCTTGCTTATTCTCTTTTCTCTATCTTGTCCCTTTTTAATATATTTTCCCTCTCTTTATTATTTTTATTTTTGTTTTTTATTATTTTTAAATTTGTTAATATTAATATTCATATATTACACATATATATATATATAATAATTATATTATATTATATTATATAGAGAGTATATAAATATATAAATATATCAATTATATAATATATAGTATATTAATATATTAAGTATATTTACAAGTTAAATAATTGCTCAAAAGAAGGTCTCTTATCCCACAAAGAAAGGGGTAAATGATGATGATGATAGTAATATATTAATTATATAATATATAATATATTAAACTGTTAACTATATGATATAAATATTAAGATATTATATATTTACTATGTATTAGTGATTTTTTGCAGGGAAGGGACTCGAGGGACTTTAGAACTCTCTGAACTCAGGCACGAGGAGAACCATGATGAATGGATGCATATGGAGAACTAATGAAGGTTGTGAAATTGACAATTTTTAGCTAACATGATGCCAAATACCTGAACTTGGTGAAAGTTTAAGAGAGTGCCCAGAGGGTCAAACGATGATGGTTTTGTTCAAATAAAATATGAATGTGATCATACGACAAGCCAAACATAATGGAATAAATTTCATGACATGACGATGCCCAAAGGGAAAGATGACAAATATCCAAGACTCGACTCAACCAACACACTACGATAATGCACATGATGCAACTTGGAAGATTTGTCGAGGGGATAATACGAAAATAAAAAAGGTGAAATAAAATATGGACATGATAAACACACCGAATTGGATGTGATGGTATAGATGGAATGATCTTGCAAAAACGTTCAGTATGTTCACCTATGGCATCATGTTTTGACACTTTGGAATCATGTCGATGTTGAGCATCAACACTAGTATACCACCAAGTAAATTATGGAGCAAGCTAAATATCTTGAAGCATTATTCCCTTTCTAGTCATTAATGCATACTAATTAGTCATTGCAAACTAATGAGGCCTATTATGTCAATTACAATATTGACATATCTAGAGGCATATAGAAACATGTTATATATAATTATAAAATCATATATTATATTATATATAGACACTCTTAATTTATGTGTGATGTATAAGAAAATATTTGATAATTAGGACATCTTATATAATTCTTAAAAGGATTTTATAGTCATGTTTTTTATCTCATGATTAAATTAGTCATATTTTTTATTCCATGACTAAATTAGTCATTTATTTTAGTCATTTTTAGCTGTAATCACTTAAATTTGCTCAAATTTTGTCATATTTCAATTAAAAACACTATGGTGACCAAATGTTTTGGTGATTTAGTCATTTATTTAGCACGACGACCAACATTTTTGGTCGCCTGGTCATTTATCACCCATTTTTCTACTAATGTTAATATGCCACATAGATTGGAGCCTCCTCTGGGACCCAGTAGCATCCCAGCTTATGAAAATGATTTATGATAAGAATGCAATCAATGAGGTATGATACCATGTAGTTCACTCCACTTTGTTTTGATTCAACCCTTCTTGAGCTGCTAATATAGCCTAAGCCATATTTTTTGAGATGATATCCGCCAAGTTAAATATAGTACCACATGTGGTGACATGATACATTAGTGGAATCTAACTAAGTTTTTAATTGTTTGCAGTTTCTTTTCCATAGATCATGGATAGAAGCATTGCGAAAATCCTAAATGGAGTTTTCATATTTTTTGTCTCATGCCCCCCACTAGCTCTCTCCCTCAAATGCTTACCTTGGAGTAGCATTTTCTTTGCATATTTTGAGTGATCTATTTTTACACTATTAACCCAATCATCCGTCAGAAAGGATTTGAGAGTTGGAAATTTATAAGCTTTGCTTATGTGTGTAGGTTGAAATGAGGCAAATCCATCTCCATTAACTCCCAAAATGATTCTAAATTGGGCATCTACATGGGGCAGGAGCCAACCTATTACTTCAGAACACAGGAACAGTTCTAATCGAGTAGCAGCCTTGTGGAGACCATATTTTTTTATATTATGATATATGACCATTTCGTCGATTGTGGCCTCTGGCATGTTCTGATCTCTGATAAGTTGATAGATTTATCCCCACTTGTATTCAGGGATTATTCTAGTGACAACTCTCGTGTCTTCAAACTGGATCTCCATGGTGGATTCTGAGACTATTTTAATGTCTGAACCCAATTCCAACACTTTTTCTTTGCGTTTAGAAGCTCTTCTAGACATGTCGAGGTCCTGCAGTATAGAAGCAGTCTCAAAGCTTGACATTGTCTATTTTTGCAATATAACCATAAATAATAATATGAGATCTACAAACAAAATACTAAATAGCACATTTTCATTTTTTTTAGTCGATTTCATCAAATGATACTATATGTATGCCCAAATGTACAAGCTATCAATCTCGTTACAAAATTACTTCCAGTGTAAGCTACTTCTAAAGTAAATGCAAATTTAAAACAACCCTTTATTATGAAAACAATTTGAAAACAGTATCTCATATTTGTCATTTCTTGTCAAACAAAATAACCATGTCGAGGACTCGAGAGAGAATCGTTGTAGCAATCATTTCTCTGGTATGGTATCGGGGTTTAGCGCCAGATTTCCACAGTTTTCTAAGCATGGGATCATCAAATTTAGGGTTCCAATTCTTCTCCAAGTGAACGAGTCGATAAATATGTTCCATCCAGGGATTCAACTGGTAAAACCCTTGTTCGAAGCTCATTAAAGGCGATTGGTCATTTCAGATGCTCGTAGGTCAATTTGCACAAAAAAAAGGGTACGATGATGGTTTAATGGGTTCTTCTATTGATTAGAATTCACAATTTCATCCTCACACCAAATCTTCCCTCCTTAAACTAAATAGCACAAAGGGGAGTGAGGCGCGCTAGGGTTTATTGTTCTATTCGAAGCGAAAATGGTGAAAGTAAAGGGCTTACAATTGTGAAACTAGAGAAAATAAAATGGTCCTAACCTAACCCTTTATCCCTCAATAAAAAATGAACATGTTCATCAAATAAGACAACATGAATCTACCTAGATAGCATGCTTTTTGTGTTGGTGCTTGAGTTGTTTGAAGATTTCTTCCAGGTGTTGTGAGATAATGGCGTTTAGGAGTTGAAGGCGAAAACAAGATTGCTTTCTTCCCCTAAATATACCTTCAAACCCTAAAATTGTGATGAAAGGCTAGTGGAGGTTGATAACTCTTTTCACATGACTTACTTGCAAACAATATGGCTTTTCGTTTAATTTTCCAACTTATAAGCCCCCAAAAAAATATGAGCATTTTGATACTTAATTGACGTTGGATCAATTTTGATTTAACAAGTTTTAGGCCACACAATTGTTTTATGTTGGCATGTTTCAACAATCAAATGAGATATGGTCTGAAATCACAATCCTGCCGACATTTGTGAAAACATGAGGGTGAAATTAGGTATCGACGCAAAATTAAGAAGAGACCCGACATGTATCAAAGTGAAAATTGATTTGGCATTGACTGCTTTGGCGTAAAATATGAAAGTGATCCGATATGTTTCAAGGTAGAGAATGAACTAACTGCAAAAATCCAAGACTTCAAAAATTCTAAATCTTGCGGCTATGTTTCTAGTTAACTTCATGTAAGTCATCACTCATACCTTAAACATTAAAGGTGACCATTAAACCAAAAGAAATTCCACCAAATTCTAAGCAAAATCGTTGGACTCGACATTAGATAAGAGATGGGCCTGATCGATTCAGCACAATTCCCAGTTTTTCTACGACCGTTTTGGAGCAAAATCAAATTCTTCTCCGACTTTTTCGGCACAAAATTGATTCTGGAAACAACTATTTCGGAGTAAAAATCGATTTTTCCTTCGACCATTTCGGTGCAAAAATGAATTTTATCCTGACTATTTCGGCAAAACATTTGATTTTACCCCAAAACATGAAACTCAAAAAATTTTCTAACCGTAAACTTTCTTCATAGAAAATCAACTATTTCAAAATAGGAACATCTTAAAAAGTAAAGATAAAGTCAAACATTACCTCAAGACTTAAGGAGGGGCCCTAAATTCTCAGAAATTTGGGGAAAGAGTTGCAGCCACAACATGATGATCATACATTGGACCTTGTTCCATATCCTTACATGGGGTTGGACTAGAGAGGATGTCACAAATTTTTTTCCACCGAGGATGAGCTACCATATCAAAGAGGTAATATTAGCATTATGTTTAAATTAATCTAGCTGCATTTTATTGTCTTACTTAATGAAAATTAAATTTATTCTAACATTTTCTTTAAATTGTTATATTAAATTGATTAGTGAAATGGTCTAATTATTGTTGTGTACTATATATTTTGTAGACATTGGCACATATGATGGGGAGGGGACTCCACCAATACACGAAGTTTAGGATATGGAGGATCCTAAGTTTTCTCAGATGCCTAAACACGTCCTATGACGTAGGCCAGATGCTAGGTTTCGATAAGATGTGGCAGACATGTTATCTAGATTGTTGGGTCGACAGGGATTCCACCTTGTATAGGTCCACGATAGCATGAGAGACCTCAACTTAGTAGAGTTATGGAGGATGCTTCTTCGTGATATGGGGAATTTGATACATTATATCGTTAGTACAACCGACCTTCTAGCTTCTAGGAGGGATGACCATTCTACATTTGATGAGTGGCGAACCTCCTCCTTCACCTCCTCCTCTATCTTTTCCTACTCATCATCGAGACAACTAAGCATCGAAGTATCATCCACCTCCTCCTTCTCCTCCTCCTCCTCATCATCATCATGACCAACCAATATTTCCTCTTCTATTCCCAACTAGTTGACTACCATCTATGACTCATCCATAGGTTGAATGACTAGCCTCTTCTCCTCACCATCCAGATCATCCACCATATTGTTGGTGGGAAATACTACCCTATAGTGAGGAAATAGACACTATCAACTTAAGGGGGTGACAGGTAAACATATTGATTGCATTACAGAAGCATTTATAAATGGAAATATATTAGAGACCTTGAGGACATACCTTGTGAATGAACTTTGATCCTAACTTTTGTCCAACCTTGAGCTCGATCCTCAACTCAATCTCCCATTCGATAAACCTGCAACACAAAGACCTTTCTCAACGTATCTTGGCCAATATAATAATGATGGAATTGAAAAGTAATTCAAACATCAAGCATTAACCAATATTGATCCAAACAAATACATAATCCAATAAGCACTTGATTTGGGACGAGAAAGATGCTTCAACCTTTTATTGTCAAAAACATATGACTGATACAAAGTATACCGGACTTTGCAGCATGCTCATGTAACCTGATCCTAGGCTCCTGCTCCTCTCTGACTTCAAAGTTCCTCCAGCATAACTTCCTTCAATACAAGCTTCTCATATAGAAGAGTCTCTCTATAGCTCTCATGTCTAACCCCTCTCTTCAATCCTCCTTGTATTTATAGGACAAGGTAGGCAGTTCAGGTCGAGAGGTGGTTGAAAGGGAAGTTGCGGAAGTTGGGAAACCAACTGCAACTAATCCCATTCGTCAAATTAATATTTTTTTTGATCATATTTTAAGATGTGTGCTACTATTTCACAGTGGAGTAGCGCCCAGGGCATGACTACGGTGTTTAACAACTAGCCTTTGCCGCTTTTTGGATGTTGTGTGCTAGTCTACTGAAGAGGAGTAGTGCCCATCAGGAGGTGTGCGCTACTATTGCACAATGGAGTAGGGAATATGCGCTGGTTTTCTTAAGAGGAGTAGCGCCCATGCCAAAATATGATGTTTTTTAGATTTTTTCCAGCTTGCAGGGAGGTGAATCAGGTCAAGGTCTCATCTGACGTCATCATGCTCTTCAATCCAAGTTGTCCTTTTGTGTGATCGACATCTCAAGGTGATCACGGATGGAGAAGTGCAGATTTGACCTATATCAGATGCCCCCTAATGTGTGAGGTCAGAGGGAAACGATGGCCGAAATACATTATAATCCAAATCCTGAGGAGGAGCGAGGAACCGCGAAAACAAATCACAAGAACACCTGAAACAAAGATCAAAGTCAGCGAGCAATTACAACCTTGACTTCATAAAGATGTGCAGTGTGATACAACATGATCTCCGATACATAACGAGGAGATGTATATATAGCATGACCACTTGAAATACAAGCATGTATCCATGTCAAACTGAGAGATCATAGCCATAACAACAAACTGGATCTATGTCTCATGGAGAGCCGAATATAAGTGAGGCTCAGTCTTGCGCAACTTGGGTGATAACAGAATGAGGTGATGTCATCAAAATCCCAGGGTCTTCATCCAAAACAACCCAAGGTACAAACCCTAACCATGTGAATAGATGAGCTGATAGTCGAACATGGGGGGTATCGTTTGATTACCGATCATTGATGTATACCGTTAAAAAACACGAGGGCTTCCACCAATAATGATAATGGGGCCCAAGGTACCTAGTACGATCCGACAAGTGTTAATAAGTGGACTTGGAGTCGAACACTTAAGGATCCTGTCGAATAAGAGACATTGATGTATTCCCATAATTCAACAGCGAGGAAAATTTCCACTGGTGACTGCAATCTCCAAGGTACTAACCGAAACTCTAAAATTCATTCCCAGAGCAAAGTGAGTTGATGTCGATGGGAAGAAGTCCGTTGGAAGGGAGGCCTTAAGGCATCCTCCATCATCCAACACGAGGGACACTCAACTGGTATGAGCTGATATGGAGTAATATATGTAACAAGACTGACACTAGGATGGCTGACACATGAGGTCAAGGTAAACTGCAGAATGGACGACACAGGGTATATCCTTGAACAGTGAGCACGACACAAAGTTACTTAGGCAGTTTTCAACATAATGGGGAAAATGATATAAGCTTGTAATGTAGGAGACATTAGCAGACCCTCCATATGGTTGGAAGAATAACCAACCAAGGGAGTAAACAAACTCGGAGATCAGGTTCACCCTAAGGTCAAAAACTAAACCCAACCGACATGATAGACTCAAGTAGGTACTGTGTTCAAGGATAGAACTGACTGAACTACCTTTGACACTGAAGATATGATACAGCTTTCTCATCCCTTATTCTTTTTAGATAAAAGAATACATTTCTTATTGTTTTAATGAGTCCAAGAAAGAATGAAAACTCAATAGATCCAACCATGTAAAAAGTTTAACGAGCCCATGGGAGGAAGACTCAGGGCCTTCTTCATTGTTTACAGAGTTCGAAGAAGAGATTGAAGATTACTCTATATTATTAATCTCTGGATTTTAATATCGAGCCGAGATCTGTTCCTGCTCGCCGGTGTTTTCAATTTTAAGGAGTTTGAAAAACTTAAACAAAAAATCCATACACCTACTCGTGGATTTTAATATCGAGCCCAAGTAGGTTAATGCTCTCCGGTGTTTTCCTGTTTATAGAGTCTGAAAAACTTAAACAATCCTCTTTTCACCTATCCATGGATTTTTTATATCGAGCCCGGATTGGTCTGTGCTCGGTAGTGTTTTCTTGTTTATAGAGTTGAAAAACTTAAACAGTCCTCTATTTACCCTCTCGTGGATTTCACATTGAGCCCGAGTAGGTGAATGCTCGCTTGGTGTTTTCATGTTTAGAGAGCCTGAAAACCCTAAAGAAAGGCTCTGAAAGGTCCTTTTTCATAAATTTAGTCTCCTCCCCCGAAAAAATATAAAACAATGGAAGAAGAACTCTTCTAGCGCATGCAAAAGTATACCTAGAGTATACCTTTTCCGTAAACTATCCACCAAGGCCCAGAAAAGGGGTAATTCTATACCTGAGTGGATGAGCCTTCAATTACTTTAACGAGCTTGAAGAGGACAAGTTTGCTCGGCGATTTTGTTTTAGGTTTAAATAGTCCAAATAAGAGCTTAAAATGACTTAAAGGACAACTTCTAGGATCACGACTCAAAATCTGCCAAAACTAGGACTTCAACAAAAATATTAGTAATCGTGACAAAAATCTCAAATGATACATAAATTTAAACTATGAGCTAGTTAAAAAGGTCTACCATCGAGAAATTTAGTCTTAAAGGATTGATCCTTCAAAATTTTAGTGAAAAAATGAGAACCATTGGGTGAAATTACCTTTATACCATATGTAGCTATTAATTGATTAATTAGAACAATTTGGTAGAATTTGAAACTATAGACTTTTTACCAAAGTGGGTAAAAATTAAAATCAAATTCATATATGTATTTTCAAAATTGAAACTCAAATTTCATTTTGGTTTTGTAGGGAAAATAATTTGGGAGCAAACCTTGAATTTCAATCCTCCGTGGTGATCAAATCAAGTGACCAATCATCATTCAGCCTCCGCCAAGTAAGTTTAAATCATCCCAACTTGCATTTCAATTGTTTATTTGTCAATTTTTGAGCAAAAAATCACTTTTAAGGCTATGTTCACAACATGAAGAGCGTGTGTGCTACTCTGCAGTAGGCATAGTAGGGCATACCAGGAGGTGTGCGCTACTCTGCCTACACACAGTAGCGCCCATGTGTGACTGTGTGGTATATACAGTAGCGCCCACCCCTGGATATGAAGAAAAAGTGCCGAGATGCTAAATTTTGACATTTTTGTAGCAGGATGGTTCTTGTTTGGAGGGAGAGGGAACATGAGGATATGGATAGGGTGGCAATGCAAGACCTGACCACTCTCCATGCCCTCCGAAGATGTGATTTGTTAAATTTTTACCGAACCATGAATATGAGGGCACTCAATAGATTGCTTCGAAGACTCGTTCAATACTGGGATGTAGATACTAATGCATTTGTTATCCGAGGACAAACCTTGGACCTTACTGTCGATGATATCTACTTTATTACTAGACTCTCTAGGAGGGGAGATCCAATAAATTTTAAGGGATCTTCTCGCAATGTGGGTGCAACATCGGTGCAAGAATATTTAAATGCATACTGTGTGGCTGGAGCCAAGAAATCAGGTAGTCAAATCCTTGTTTCTACCATTGAAAGCCTCCCTCTAAAGGTTATTGTGAGTATGATAAACTGGATGGCGGGGAGTGCCACACAACACCTAGCTTTGAGGCATTCCATGCATATTGGTGTTAGATGCTTGCAGGGACATGTGTATGATTGGTGCACTAGTTTATTGGAAAATATGAAGCTTCAACTCACGGGTTGTAAATCCGAAAGTATGAAGAACTTTGGATACGGAAACATTATATGTACCTTGTTCTTTGAGAGGGTACCTGCTCTTAGCCTGGGGATGCCTCTACCTCCAGTCAACCCTTGCGAGCCTAGATTGGGTCGGTGGGGTGACATCGTTCTCCATCAGGGTGGTGGTAAAAGTCACTTTTGTTATCATACTGATGATTTCTGGGGGTGGTGGGAGAGGCAGGTGTCGGCTTTTGAGAAGTATCTGTATGCTAGATTGGGCTTCCGCCATGATCCAGAGCTGGTGCTTCCTCCAGGTGGAGCCTGGGGAGCTATTCGTATGTTTTTATCTTGAGAATTATTTAATTTTTTCAAACTTTCAAGTATTTGATTTTTATGAATGAATTTTGAAGTACTAAACAAGTGTCATATGCAGATATTGGTCCTATCCGTCCCGAGGAACATCCTACTATCTTCGAGAGGCCAGCTGATGTTGTTGCAGCTGATGCTATGTTAGGGACCATAGAGCGGAAAGTGAGTCGGTTGACTCATGATGTTCCTGCATGCCGTATGGATCAGATACCTATTGATATGCAGGAAGATGTAGTTGGGGTGCCCCCAGCATGGCTTAGGGTGCTGCGAAAGATAGCTAGGTTAGTCATATGTTATCGAGATGCAGTAGATGATGATGAGTCCCCTCCTTCTCCATAGGAGATGGATACATTCTATGTATATTTTTGAGGCCACAGAGCCCAGTTTTGTACTTTATGACATGACTTGTGATAGACTTGTGATCCAAAACTCATATGTTTTTTGATACAGTATCAGCTATATATACAGTATCGGTTATTTATATGTGTATGTGTTTGAACTTTATGTGTGAAATGTTGTTTATGGAAATGTATGATACAAATGCCAATCTAAAACACAATCTGCAAATGAGTCAGCTAATGCATTTAAATTTCTTGGAATGTGTTGATATATAATGGAATCAAACTGTCTTTCCAATAATCTAACTCGCAAAAACTGTCGTAGCAATGCAGGATCTCTAATTTGGTAAACACTCGTTAACTGAAATACAACTAGTTGCGAATCAAGTCTTACCTCCAAATGTGAAATGCCATGAATAAGGGCATCTCGGAGAAGTTCTATAACCGCACTGTACTCAGCTACATTGTTCGTAGTGGGACCCAAACAAACCCCCCCGAAGAGACCAGTTGGCTAGCTGGTGAGTAAATGACCCAAGCTCCTGAAGCCAACTGTCGGGTGTGGCGACTGGCACCATCAGCAAATCCTAAGAAATGTTCAGTCGACATCTGATACACGAAATGAAGACACACATAAAATTAACTAACAAGCACAAGCAAAAACTAGCTCTACAAAATATGCATCTATGTTACAAGAAAAAGCACAACTGCCTAAGCGTAGTACTTCTTCAGGTAGAGCCCATTTCTAGGCTCAGGTAGCTTATTACCCTCGTAGTCTACTAGCTCATAAGCACCCTTCTTTAGTACTTTAGAAATTATGTAAGGCCCGAGCCACATGGACTTGAACTTGCCAGGTCCTAGAGGTTCCTTGTCCTGATCCCAAAGTAGAACAAGATCCCCTTCAAGGAACACCCTAGGTCTGACAGACTTGTCATATTGTCCTTTGACTCGTTTCTTATGAACTTCGTTTGTTGTGAGCGCGTTGCGGCGCTGCTCATCTAGATGTTCTAAATGTAACAAACGTTCTTCCAGTACTGAAGTATCCGGTAGTAACTGAATAACTAGTTTTAACGAAGGAATCTTTCATTCAATCGGAACGACTGCTTCTATCCCATGCACTAGTTGGAAGGGAGAGAACCCAGTAGCAATCTTTACATTCGATCGGTAATCCCAAAGAGCTGGGTATAGCATGATGTGCCAGTTATTTCGATTGGCATTAACAGTTCTTTGCAGTATTACTTTTAAATTTTTGTTAACTGCTTCAACTTGTCCATTTTCCTGTGGATAATATGAAGATGAATGTTCTTGTCGAAAACCTAACATTGTATATAAATCGATCATCATGCTATTCTGGAAATGACTGCCATGATCAGTCACAATCTCTTTAGGTATGTCGAACCTTGCAATAATTTGATTAAATACGAAATAAGTGGCAGTTTCTCCATCTGCCTTGATAGTAGGCATTGCCTTTGCCCACTTGGTGAAGTAGTTGACAGCAACGATGATATAATGATGTCCTCCAGCAGAAACTGGATTGCAATTCATGTAATCAACCCCCCATTTTGTGAAAGGTCCTGTTGTGATCACAGGATGAAGAGGAGCTGGATGTGCCCTCATTTTCTTGTTGAAAAACTAACACGGACGATAGCATTTCACTGCTTCCACACAATCTTTAAAGATTGTGGGCCAAAAATATCTGGCACACAGTATCTTCTGAGCTGTTGCCAACCCAGAATGATGACCCCCACACGCTCCGCTGTGAGCATCATTTAATACTGCTTTTGCTTCTTCTAAAGTCAAACAACATCGTAAGATGGAATCTATCCCACGTCGATACAAAGTATCTGAGATGATGAGATAGTTTTTCGCATGACTTTTCAGTTTGCGTTCTTCTCTAGAAAAAGTGGTAGGACACCTCAAAGTCTGGAGATATACTAAGATATCCCCGTACCATGGGTTAGAGGAAGCAATAAGGAAGATATGGTCATCCGGGAATGATGATTCTTCCTCGACATGCTCTAAGTCACTCGGAAATTCTGAGATTAACTCAGCGAACACTAGTGATTTCTTCGACTTGGCCGATTGAAAGACCAAATCAAACTCTTGTAAGATTACAATCCATTTATTATACTTCCCACCGATGATTCGTCGAGTGAGAACATACTGAAAGGGATTGAATTCTGCTATCACAGTAGTTGTTCGTAACAGGATGTAATGACGAAGCCTTTGTACCGCATAGACCTCAGCAAGTGCTAACTTCTCAACATGCGAATATTTAACCTCAGGAGCTATCAATGCGCGAGAAAGATAGTAAATACCATGCTCTTGGAGCACGTCATCCTCCTGAACTAGTACTATGCCAATTGTATTAAGAGACGCTGCCAGATATAAAAGAAAATCTTTTGCATAGTCCAGCGGGCTCAACAAGGGGGATGAAAGTAGTGCCTTCTTCAAGGCCTCAAATGATGCTTGAGCAGCCTCATCCCACACGAACTAGGTATCTTGTTTAAGTAGTCTCATAAACCCTTTCGTGATCTTAGCATAGTTTATGATAAAGCGTCGCAAGAAGTTAGACATGCCTTGCAGACTTTGGAGTTGTCGCAAGGTGCGAGGAGGAGGCAGATTTACAATCGCCTCAACTTTCAATGGGTCGACCATTATACCATGACTGGATACAATAAAACCCAGTAAACGTCCCGATTCGACACAGAATACACACTTATTAGGATTCAAACGAATCTTATATTGTCTGCATCTTTCAAACACAAGTCTCAAATGAGCTGGATGATCCCATCTCTTTTGAGATCATGCCGGGAGGTCATCCAAGTAGGGTTCAACTATGTGTTTGATATCGTGAAAAGAGAAATTCATAGCTCACTGGAATGTAGCTCCAGCATTCTTTAAGCCAAACGGCATCTTCTGGTAAGAAAAGGTTCCCCATGGGCAAATGAAAGTTGTTTTGTGTTGATCTTCGGGTTTGATTTGGATTTGATTATATCCCGAAAATCCATCCATAAAAGAAAACATCTCATGTCCGACACATGCATCTATGATCTGGTCGATAAATGGTGTGGGATAGTTATCATTCGAGCAAGCTTTATTCAAGTCCCGGAAGTCAGTACAAACTAGAATGGTACCTTGCTTCTTATCAACCAGAACAAGATTTGAAACCCATTCCGTCATGTTAATCGGATAGATGAATCCGGCTTTAAGCAATTTTTCAACCTCCGCCTTAATAGCGGCCGCTTTTCGAGGATTCACAGGACAGAGCTTCTGTCTCACAGGTTTTGCGTTAGGGCATGTAGTGATGACATGCTCAACGATGGCTGGATCGATACATGGCATCTTCTCATATGACCAGGAAAATATGTCGCGGAATTATTTAAAAAGCTTAGTATACAGAGCGATCTCTTCTAGAGAACAGTCTGCACCAATAAAAAAAAATTCCACGACCCCAAGTTTGGTAGAAATGTTAATCGGAATTGTTCTCGATATATTAGTCATATTTCCTTCAGCATAAACAGCTCTTGAAGTAGAAGGAAAAGATGACAAATCAACAAATCCACCGGGTCTCATAGAGAATTCCCCTCTCTCTATCCTGTCTAGGTTTGGAAGCAAGTAACACCTCTGATGCATATGTTCCCATGGCTGGTCCAGGCCCATCATGGCTTCCAAAATGGATTCATCAGATAGTAAGACTATATCTAAACAGTTGAAAGAGTGGGTAGAATTTAGTGACCATGCAGGAGCATAGTCCATATCTGACTCAGCAGAGACTGGCGGAGTCACGATATGTTCCATTGCAGCATGTTGTGCTTCCATGTATGCTATCTCTGCAATGGTTAAAGGCACTGAAGGTTATGATATAGTAGGAAGGATCCAAGGATCAGTCCTAACACCAACTATGAAAGTTTTAGTAGAAGTACCTTCATCAGAACACATAAAAAGAACAGGGGAGGGAAGGTCGAAAGTGCCTATTAACGACCCGTAAAGCCCTGCTCCTAAACTCTCGCTTACTGGGGCAGATTGATCAACTAAAGGAATAGTGGTATCGAATGAAGTCTGGTTGTTTTTCCAAGAGAATGAAAGTTGATCAACCGTGACGATATTGCCTTCGTGAGGGAACATAACAACTCAGAAAACTGTCGATGCAATAGCTCGCATGGCATACGTCCAGCTCCGTCCTAATAACATATTGTAATCAAGCAGAGCGTCCAGAACTTCGATCTCTACAACAACTGTCTTACTGACAAGTGTAATATCAACCGATGGTAGAACTCCATGTGGATGAAAAGTCCTTCCATCGAAGGAAGTAAGCAGTGTGTTAGAGGGGGCTAGCTCGGGAGAGCCTAAAGCTTTCCAGCAAGAAATGGACATCACACACGTTGACGCACCCTCGTCTATGACAGCCCGTCTAATGGTCATAGGACCATGAACCACTTCAATCTATAGGGTGACGTGGTACGGCAACCGATATTTGATATTAGCCATATCAAAGCATGGAGTCATGTTAGATGATTCCATGCTTCCACTCGCTTCCAGAAGTGCATTTCGTTGTAACAGACAACTTTGCAAATCTTCTAAGGTGGACATAGCACAAGGGGTCTGGGCTAGATCTTCAACCACATTGTAGTTGGAAGCAGCCCGAGCGTTGGGATTGTGCGAGGCCCGCTTCAAGACACCTTTCGGAATCTTGGGCAGTGGATCCACTGGAATGTGGAGAGGAATGGAAGATTCAGGAATCTCTTTGTCCTTGTTCTACACATCCGGGGTATAATTTCTTGCTCGCGTTTGAAAAAGTGCATCCGCGCTAACCATATTAATAAAAGTTTGATCAGCTGAAGCCTGAGTGGTGCCCCCAACATTGGAGGTGCCAGAAGCTAAACCCTGTCCCGTAGGGAATGGATCTTTAAGTACGGCAGGTTTCTTCTCTTGAAGCAGCTTCTGGGCTTCTTCGAGTAGAGGGCACTAGTGAGTGAGGTGGTCTTGCTTGCAAAGTTTACAAGGGAACTTAACCTTCTTCTTCTCTTTGTTACCCTCCTCAGCATTCTCTTTTTTTTTGGGCTTTTGATGGTTCCCCTATCCTTTCTTGCCCTTATTTTTGTTATTGGGCTGCCGAGGGCCCTTTTGATTATTCTAAACCTGGTTCACAAATTTAGAAGTAGAAGGAGAGGTTGTGACGGAAGCTATTTCTACAGTCAATTGTTTGACGGATAAGGCATGAACCTGCTTGGTCAATGCTTTGAAAGATATAGAATCTACTGAACCCACTATGCCGTCAGCATTTGGTCCAGGTTTAGGTCTGCCAGGATCAGTGTTTGATCGCAGTGCGTCTGGTATAATCTCATAAAGTAACCCAGATTGTGCATAAACGAGGTCTAGCTGTTGGGTTTGTAAGATGGCTTCTTCCTCTATTGACATTCCAGAAGCAGCTACTTCCTTAGAAATATAAGGAAGGAGTGATTTCAGGTACCACTCGAGAAGAAATTCTGAAGGTATGTTGGCTTTAATGAGCCTCTTCCATCTTCGCCACTCCTGAATGTGATTAGATAAGTGAGTAGCCTTATTCTGTCTAAATGTAGACAAAAGATCCATCCTGGCATCGTAACGAACAGGAAGCTGGAAGTGGTTCAGAAAAACAGTCGCGGGATCCTGAAAATTAAAAAATGTAGCTACAGGTAACTCAATGTACCATTTAGCCGCAGCGCCGGTTAAGGTTCTTTGGAAAAGTCTCAACCTAACGGAATCCTCTTTCAGCGAGTTCGAAGAACACCATAAATGGAAAGTGGTGACATGATCACCAGGGTCTTTGCCAGTTTTTCCTTTGAATTTTGGAATATCCGAAGGTAACTTAGTAGGAACTGGTGGCCAAGCTGCATTATGGCACACCGGATCATTTGTTAACTTGGAAAGGTCTGGCAAGTTCAGAGTTGCCAGAAATGGTAAACAAGGTCTACAAGATGGCATCTAATAAGCTGGGTCATAAAGGGGGAACCTCCCATAGTTTGACCCGTAAACTGCGGGTAGGGGTCGCCCCCAACCACTTGCTGGTAGGGGTTTCCCCCGACCATCTGCTGGTAGGGGTTTCCCCCGGCCATCTGCTAGTAGGGGTTGCCCCGACCATCTGTTGTTGTGTGAAAGTGTTGTTAAAATTTCCCCATCCAAATGAAAGTGGGTTAGTACTCTAAACGTATTTCCACTAAGGTTGGGTGTTAGCCCCGCCATATTGTTGATTAAGAATGTTACCCCCTCCTCTAGAAAACAAAGAAAAAGGGGTGTTTCCTGTAGGTACATTACCTTGATTTATATTGTAACCTAAAACCAGGGGTAATCGTGGCGGACGGCGCGGTCATGGTACTCATGACGGGCATAGTTGCAGAGGCGTTTGGCCCTACATTTGGTGTGGAAATCCAAGTGCTGCGTATGTGGTATGATGGTTGAGTTACAGGAGGTGTGACAAGATTCACTGTACTGCTAGGTCCAAAAGTAGGTGTAGAAGCAGATTCCATAGTTTTTGAACTTGGCATGCCCAAGGTACCGACATTAAAGTTGAAGGATGGAGTCGAAACATAAGTTGGCTATGCCGAACTCGGTGTAGCAGTGGGAGGAGGATTTACAGTATTTGTGTTCATACCTATTGTGTGAGTCTGTGGAACTCCCTATTCGCCTCCTGTATTAGTCATAAAATTCCCAAGTGTGAACAAATATGCACTATAATCAGGTTGTTGGAAACCAACGGGTAACAGAAGCATATTGTTAAGGTTAGTCAGAGGAGGATTAAAAGGAGTACTGAACTCACCAGAAGTGAGATCCTCAATCTCGATTGTATTAAAAGTTTGTTTATCTGGAGTCCCTGGTTGTGGCTCCTCAGGAACCTCTATTTCAGGTCTTTGTGTTGCAGGTTGTGGTTCCTCAGGAACCTCTATTTCACCAGTAGTTTCCAAAGGAACACTGGGGTCTACCCTCTGTCGTCCAGGTGGCGGTAGTGGCTCCACTCTAAGTGGGAGAAGGTTTTGCAACCTTCTAGACCTACGAAGTTTTTTTTCTTCCATGATTATATATAAAAATAAAAACTAAGCAAAAACCTAGTGGCCACTAAGACTAGGGGAAAACAACACACCACTAAAAAAAATCCTAAGTATTCAAACTAGTCAAACAAGATGCCTTCCGAAGAAAATTTTGGGATGATAAGGGCCTAGAACAGATCAACGAAGGATGAAGAACAGTTACCCGGGGTCCACAATACAATGACTAAGGGTGCAAGCGCTCGAATCACCCAACCTCCCTCCCAAAGATCTGCAAGGGATTTCCTCCCACGTCTTTCCTAGGTACAATGGATATACCCTCCGCTGTCACGTGTGTATGATCCTATGGTTAGATACTAAGGCTACCATACATACGAAATATCCTGGGGGGACAGTAGTCAGCCTGATCAAAATGCATGGGCAGGGTAACAAAGCCTAAAATCTAGATGGACCCCCGTACGCAAATCGACCCTAGTTTATGGTCAAAAGGAACGTGAGGGAGGTATCCTCAATGATTTCGATCTTCCAGATCCTCGTGCTTAGCTTTGGTTTCAACAGAGTTTCCCAGGAATATTTGATATATATGGGTTTACCTATATTACAGTCGCACTACAATTTTTGAGTAATGAAACAAGCTTTGAGCAGTTAAAGGTGTTTTAAGCTCGAAACTCTAGCCTAGACTTGTTGGTGTCGTGTATCCCTAGAAAGAAAATCATTTCTAACTGATTTTATTAAGATTATTTTTAAGGTTACTTTTTACTCAATGGGGAAGTGCATTGTGTGATGTGGTTGCAACAGAAAGTAAAGTGCATGGAATGAAACAACTTTCAACAATGAAAGGACTTTTTATTTTTCGTTTAATATTCTTTCCAAAGTAAAGAGTAAGCAAACCTAAACAAAGCTTTCTTTTTTGTTTTCTTTTCTAATTCTTAACAAAATAAACTATGCTATTCTGCAAAGATGACAAGCCTTACTATTATGAACAACCAAACTTATTTTTCTTTTTTGTTATATATGAACAAAAAGGACTTGAAAGTGGAAGCAAATAAGACCTATAAGAGATTTGTAAGTAATGGCAAGATGACTCTAAAGTTCACAACTGTCAAAACAATGGTTCGACAAAGACTTGTCCTACAAGTTTTTTCAAAAGAAAAAGCTCTCAAACTTGGAAACAAAGCGGGAAGAAAACAAAGAGGAAAGATACTTAGAACTGGAAATCAATCTTAAAAGAATGCTCCAAAGCATCAAACCCTAACAAGACCACTAAGCCAAGCAATAGGTAGGCAAGCGAACTACAGACAACCTTACTAACACAATGACTCAAAGATGAATCAAACTAAAGCACTTCAAACTCACTTGATATTGGAAAAGACAGCGAAGTCAAGAAATGTTGGGACTCAAAAAGTTTTGGAAGACACCCCAAAGGTTCCAAAAGATGGATCAAACCATAAAACAAAGGATGAGATACCTAAAGAGCATACAAGTGTTGCAACAAACAGCAAATGCCAAGCAAAAAGGTTTGTAGGTCAGCAACACACTATCAGGGTATGGAATGAGTAACTATGTTCACTAAGGAACAATGCCCAATCTCCAAAAAGAGTCATAAATGAACCAAACACTTCAAAAGTAAACAAGTGACCAAAAGATGACCTAAAGGACTCAAAAAAGGGCTAATGAGACTCAAAGAAAGGTTACAGACCTCAAAGACCAGTCAAGAAGGCCAAAAACAAAGTCAGAAACTCACCCACACAGGCAGAAAACTCAAGCTTACATCAAACTGAGAGCTACAGGAATGTGCCCTACTATGTAGTAGGCAAACTAGCGCATCTGGGGATGTGGGAGCCACTGTACAGAGGAAAAATAATGCATGGGCACTATTGTATGTACAATAGGGTAGCGCACAGGTCTTAAAGAGTTAAAAGAATTAACTTTGCAGAGGTGTAAAAAAACTGAGTCAAGCAAAGGGAAGCAGTTAGGGACAACCTACAGGGCTTCCCAGACGATTAAAGGGGTTAAGAAGTACTGGAAAGACAATCAAGAAGGGGTTCCTAGAGCAGAAAAAACAACCTTCCTAGTGGAGTCGCCAGTCTGTTGGCGGGAAATACTACCCTATAGTGAGGAAATAGACACTATCAACTTAAGGGGGTGATAGGTAAACATATTGATTGCATTACAAAAGTGTTTATAAATGGAAATAGATTAAAGACCTTGAGGACATACCTTGTGAACGAAGTTTGATCCTAGCTTTTGTCCAACCTTGCACTCGATCCTCAACTCAATCTCCCGTTTGATAAACCTACAACACAAAGACCTTTCTTAGTGTATCTTGGCCAATATAATAATGATGGAATTGAAAAGTAATTCAAACATCAAGCATTAAACAATATTGATCCAAACAAATACATAATCCAATAAGCACTTGATTTGGGACGAGAAATATGCTTCAACCTTTTATTGTCAAAAACATATGAATGATACAAAGTATACTTGACTTTGCAGCATGCTCATGTAACCTGATCCTAGGCTCCTACTCCTCTCTGACTTCAAATTTCCTCCATCATAACTTCCTTCAATACAAGCTTCTCATATAGAAGAGTCTCTCTATGGCTCTCATGTCTAACCCCTCTCTTCAATCCTCCTTGTATTTATAGGACAAGGTAGGCAGTTCAGGTCAAGAGGTGGTTGAAAGGGACGTTGGTGAAGTTGGGAAACCAACTGCAACTAATCCCATTCGTCAAATTAATATTTTTTTATCATATTTTAAGATGTGCGCTACTATTTCACAATGGAGTAGCACCCAGGGCGTGACTACAGTGTTTAACAACTAGCATTTGCCACTTTTTGGATGCTGTGCGCTAGTCTACTGAAGAGGAGTAGCGCCCATTAGGAGGTGTGCGCTACTATTGCACAATGGAGTAGGGCATATGCACTGGTTTTCTTAAGAGGAGTAGTGCCCATGCCAAAATATGATGTTTTTTAGAGTTTTGCCAGCTTGCAGGGAGGTGAATCAGGTCAAGGTCTCATCTGAGGTCATCATGCTCTTCAATCCAAGTTGTCATTTTGTGTGATCAATAGATCAAGGTGATCACAGACGGAGAAGTGTAGATTTGACCTATAACACATATCCTACTCCACCCATCTCACTTCTAGATAGGATGGTTAGAGTGGGTGAGATACATCATCGGGGAGATATCAACTATGTTGCACTCCATGCTAATTTTTTTTCTTGATATAGGTATTGATGCCTCTGGCTTTGTTGGTGGAGGTGTTGATGCCTCTAGTTCTAGAGGTGGACCCTAGCTATCTCATATAATTTATTGGACTTGAAATATAAATTTGGAATGTATGATGAGTTTGATATAAATATACATATACTGTATTTTTCATGTTGATGTTGATGTTTACTTATATGTTGATGGTGATGTGTATGTTAGATGATGTTGGTTAGATGTGTGTGATGATTATGTTAGATAATTCAACTTGTGTTTAGTTAGATGTTATTATTAGATTTGTGTGTTAGATGATGTTTAAATCTATTAAATGTATATGTTAATTGATGTTAGGTAATATTTACATGTGTATGTTAGCTGATGTTTGATGTGTATGTTAGATAATGTTTTATGTGTATGTAAGGTGGTGCTTATGTTTGATAGGTGATGATAGATGTATATGTCAGATGATGTTTGTCAGATGTGTGTGATGGTTATGTTAGATGATGTTTATGTTTGTTAGGTGATGGTGATGATGATGATGATGGTACGTTAGATGATGTTAGGTGATTTTAGATGTAACCAACATAGATCCATCTTAAAATCATATCTATCAAGCACCGAGAGGGGATCATGTTTATTTGAGAGTGAAACCAAGGAAAAGTTCTCTCAAGTTGGGGAGTTGTGCCAAGTTGGCACCAAGATATTGTGGGCCATTTGAAGTCGTATATAGGATAGGGCCAGTTGCATATAGAGTTGCATTTCCTGTTAACATAAGAGCTCCTAATATTTTCCATGTATCTTTTCTTAAGAAGTATCTACACGATCCTAATCATATGATTGATTAGAATGTGATATAGGTGGAACCCAAGGGAGAGTTCCAAGTAGAGCCTATGCGCATCCTCGACAAGAAGGTCACTTTGCTCCGGAATAGAGCCATCGGGAAGGTAAAGGTCCAATGGGAGAACCTTAGTCCTGATGAGGCTACATGGGAGCTGGAGGATGCCATGAGAGAGGCATTCCCATTTTTGTTCAGTTTTGAGAACACCGAGGATGGTGTTGTTCTAAGGGGGAGGGGAATGTAATAACCCATTTTTAACCCTTATGAAATATTGGCTTTTAATGTAAATATTGTATACATGCGATGTATGTTTTCCTAGCATAGAACTCAAGGCCGAGTCCCTGCTATTGTATGCTCGTAATTATTTAAAATGGACAAGTATTTGACATTTTTTTATCCATGTGTTATTAAGCCATGGATAATTGTAATTTGATGTAAATATTATTATTTCAATAAAACACCAAAACTGGATATGGAAGCAACAAATGAGTAGGGGCCATGTGTATTCCACTAGGGAGTGGTGAGGGGGTTGTGGGGATGAACCATATGCTTCCAAATGTTATTTTGAGAACCCATTTGACTTTCCTTGCTGACATTTAATTATGTTGTAAGGAAGTTGTTGAAGAATTTCGTCCATGCCTTTAATGGAGCATGGGCAGCCCAAAAATTCGTATGGCAGGTATGGGCTCTGTTTTTCTTGTACCACAAGTCACTCTACCTCATGGGAATGGGTTCTTCCTCATTCCCATTCCATTATTGAGGATCCCAACACCAATTTGCATCCATTACACATGCCCAACAATGAGAAAAACCAAAAATCACAACTTTGCAAGAACCCGTGTTTTGAAGAGCCATAAATGACCAAAATTTGATATTGTCAGTAAAATCCAATGGGGGATCCATAGAATTGAACCTTGGTGTGAAATTGAGAGTATTAGATACCCCAAAATCCATTGGAAAACTGAGTTTTTATAGCCCATAAATCCAGTGATAGGATTGAGTTATTTGATGACAGAATTGTGAGAAATCCAAGTGTGAATGACTGAGCAGAGGTTGGGAATGCTTTCTAAACACGATGAAGGCTGGAATCTCAAGGATTTAGTAGCTTGGAACTTTCTATGTTGAGATATTGTAACTTCAAAGAATATTATATTTGTACTTTATTATTCCGGAGATGATTCATTCCTCCGTGAAGATCTTATTGTATATCCGGAGATGTTTATTCCTCCATCGGAATGTGGTAACTCAGGTTATTAGACTTCCCTAGTGGGGGTCGGCCCTGTATGTGTTATGTGGGTCAAAGGGTTATTAGACCACCCTAGAGGGGTCATCCCAGTCAGTTGTAGTGGGGTATTTAACCCATTGGTTAAATACGAGCCTACATGTTTTGTGTCAAAGATAAGTTGGAAGTAGTGTATAAATAGAAGAGGTGTATTCCTCATTATGCACACTCACTCACTTGAGAATGGCGCACTTGTGGAGGAGAGGTCTGCTATGGCGAAGAAGGAGCTTATGCTCAGGTTTTGCATCTTTGTATATCGCTGGTCATCTATATTGAGGAAGCTTTACTGGGTTTTCTACCCCATGAGGGTTTTCCAGGATAAATCTGTGTCTCTTGTGTTTATGCTATGCTTGTTGTTTCTTCAGTGATCCTATATATGCTATTATTGTGAAATGGAATGTAATGCTGCTATTTTCTGTCTTAGCATATTAAATATTAACATGCTATCAGAGCTAACCTAAAGGAAGGCAAGGTATGGCACTTACAACACTTGCTTTACTTACGACAATTTGAAGGTTAGGGTCTTATATAGCAAAACCCAATCATCGTGGAACTTTCGCCATAAATACATTTTGGCAAAGTTTCAGGATCTGAAACCTTTACAGGTAGTAGATAAAATATCTAGGTATCTTGTGTCCAAAGGGAACCCTCAGATTCGTTTTACTTTGTAAGTTATGATCAGTACAATTTAGGGTTTCTGCCTCTTCCGTATCTCAGTCAAAATCAGGTGACCTAGGCACAAAGGTCATAACTTGGGATAGGAAGCTCCAAATGAAATTTCATAAAAAGAAACAGGTAGTACACAGATTGTACTATCTCAGGAGTCTTTGTTAGAGGCCGAAGCTTAACCAGTGACATGTGGCACGCCGTACAAGTTCGCTCTCCTATTTTATCCCATAAACAGGTCACGTTGCGACACTTGGCATAACTCTCTCTAAGAACATCCAATTGAGGTCAGACCTATTGGGATGGAAATATGACAGGTCAAGCTACCACAGAAAAAGTTTTCAGACCTTGTGGAGTGAAACGTTTGGAGTTACAGCAAAAACAATTAGGTACATATTTCTGTCAAAACAGAATTATTTTTGGAGCACCTTCATTCATGGCTTCCGAAATTTAGGGTTTCGAAGAAAGTTAGAATTTTTGGAATCAGAATCCATGGCTGAATGCTACTCAGGAAAATTGAAATTTAGAGACCAAGATCAAATTTTTTGGTTGGGTAGAAGACCGGGCTTGATCAAACCCCAGTTCGGGATTTTGATCGGAAAGATGAAAAATTAGGGCTTCAACAAAAGTTGGAATTTTTGAAGTATGTAACCATGGCTAGAAGCTCCTCAGAAAAATAAGAGTTTAGATCCTTGGATAAAACCTTTTGATTGGACAGAAGGGTGGGCTTCATCAAACCCTAGTTTGGGTTCCTGTCCAGAAGATCAAGAAGTTTCGAAGGTAATTTTGAGGGGTCAAATTTTGGAGATTTCAAAATTGAAGTATGCTAGTTTGATCAGCTCAGCAATACACATCCTTCCATCCATTCAGAAGTGTGAAAGTCAAAGATTGAATTTTTAGGGTTTCTCTAGCAAACCCTAATCAAGCTCCAGATCAAGTTTCAGGGGGAGTTGAGGCTAAGTCCAGACATAAGAAGACTACAAGAAGTCTCGACAGGTATGACTTAAGGAGGTTCAGGTATGTCTTGAAATCTGATTCTTGATTAAGTTCATGATGTGTTTGTCTTCATATTATTTATTAGTACAATCTTGATTAATGTTAGAATTGTCTTATCACCCTAGTAACAGTATGAATGCATGTGAATGATCGAAGACATTCATTGATTAGGGCTATATGATTGTATTAATGCATTATAGTGTTGTGTGAGGTTGATGTTGTCTGCTAACAAGATACAGGTACATCACAAAAGACAAATCAAGTTCCATGATCATGACAACATGAAGACAAAGACTCATCCCTAATCTTTTTTCTACTTACAAGGTATGTATGACTTTGTTATATTATGCTTAACCTATGAGACATGCAGGTTCTAGCTCAGGATCTCTAAATCATTGAAGAGATTGTTTAGGTATGTTGTACATAACTAAGAAGGTATACTAATCCAGGTATGTTTTCCTATGTCAAGTTAGAATCTTACCTTGTGTTAGGATCCCTTATATAAGCATACTTGGTGTGATTGGTTATTCTTATTCATAAAGTTAGTAATCAAGGGTTTATGCATACTATGTCTCTTATCTTGATGATTTAATTAACCTGAAGAGTACTATGATCAAACAAGAATATGCATGAGTAAAAGAAGACTTCCTTGAAACTCTGAATACTAATGATCATGACTATATATATTCAAGATTATTTAGAATTAGAATGTTTTGATAATATTGAGAATATACTAATGAATGTATGTTTGTGTATGAGATCATGAGAATGACACTAGTGCACACTTGAGCATGCACAGTGGTACAGAATGAATAGAAGTTCAAAAGACATATAGAAGATCAAGCGGGAGGCAACCACACAAACATAAAAGATAAGTATTTGAGTTGTTATTTGAAATAGTAAATGATATTGCTTGTATGCATATTTGTATTCCTAGAATATATCATGCTGAGTGTAAACATTCATAGAGCATTGAACAATATACTACTAATATGCATATGATAGGGGAGTTGGACAAACATTCCATTGTTGCTTGTCTAGAATGAAACCTCTTTGCTGATGTGCTGAGAGCTGTGCACACTCTCGATAGTATGTTCTGGTAGAGATGGAAGGCATCTAGATAGCCACTGTATGCATACAGGATATGGGAAAGTGTTGTGCCAAAGTATTGGTCAAAATAGTTGCATAACTATGTAAATGATATCTGTATGCATAATAGGTTATCATGTCAATATGATTTGATGATTATGAAGTATTACTAATCATGTACTTAATTTTGATTTGTAGGAAAGATCATGAAGAATGATGAACACCACACAAGTGATGGATGTTCAACAAGAATATTTTCAAATCAAACATAATATAGAAGGATCATGGCTAAAATACTCTCTTAGAAAGAGGAAGAGAATCATGACGAGATGTTTGCTCCAAGTGACTAGATAAGACCATTCTCTTAATGATGTAATTAAAGAAGAAGTGTGAATCAGGTTCTGTATGGGTACCCAGGATTGATAGTAAATTGATGAGCTTAATGATCACCATGGGTGATGTGGATCTCAACCTTTGCTACAAGGTTGAATATGGTTTCTATACACAGATGACATGGATGCAAGAAGGAACTCACCACAGAGTTCGAATGATGTTGAGGCTTATGTCAGTAGACCCATCTGACAAGAGATGGCACAGATAGATGGCTGCATAAATTAAAATGAAAGATCTCATATTGATGCATTACTTCCTAGGTGTGGAAGTATGGAAAGGCTCAGAAGGAATCTTTTTCAACCAGGGAAAGTATGCCGAGAAATATTAAAAGGACTTGATATGTTGGAATGACCACTCGCATGGATTCCAACTTGAAGCTGTTAGTGAATGACTCATCAGGGTTAGTGTATATAACTCTATATAGACAAATTATTGGGTCATTATAAATACTAAGTCAGATATATGCTTTGTTGTGAATACCTTGAGTCAGTATGTGTTCACCTATTAGTTGCAAAGCATGTGATGAGGTACCTAAAGGATACAATAGAATTTGATCTATGCTATTTTGGAGATCATGACTTCAGATGGATACACAAATGTTGATTGAGCAGAAAGTGTATCAGACAGGTAGAGCACATCGAGAGGATGTTATTTTCTGGGATCAGCCATGATCTTGTGATTTAGCAAGAAGCAGTCCAGTATGGCTCTTAGCACAAGCGGAATATATGGCTGCTTGCTCTACTAGTTGTGAAGCAGTATGGCTACAGGATTGTTTGACTTAGAGATAGACCCAACTGTGATACTATGTGACAAACAGAGTTCTATCAAGATGGCAGAGAATCCAGTGTTCCATGATAAGTCAAAGCACATAGATATCTGACATTTCTATATACAAGATATGGCGCAGAAAGGAACTATAAAAATTTGAATTTGTAACAAGTTACCAATATACTAACCAAACCTCTACCTCAAGTGAACAAGTTGCCGATGTACTAACCAAACCTCTACCTCAAGTAAAGTTTTCCAAGACAAACTTAATAAAGTTCAGAAGGACCCTCCTCGAAAGGGAGAGTGATGTGATCACTTATGATGAGATTTCCTGCATCGACAGAGAGGTCGATGATGAGGATACCCATATTAGTGATGCCAATAAATAGGTTGGTGGATGGTCCTTAGATAGGGTCTAAGTTGACAAGGGGATTGCATCATCCTTGAACATATGTTCTAAAAGGATCCGTAGACAGATGTCTCCGAGAAAGAAGAGGGATTGCATAATCCTTGAACATATGTTCTAAAAGGATCCGTAGACAGATGTCTCCGAGAAAGAAGAGGGATTGCATCATCCTTGAACATATGTTCTAAAAGGATCCGTAGACATATGTCTTCGAGAATGAAGTCCTTAGTGGACATGTGGGGATTGGATCATCCCTGGAATTTAGTCCTAAAGTGAGCCGTAGACAAGATGTCTCCGAGAACAAAAATCCTGAATGAACAGGTAAGGGGATTGTATCGTCCTCGAACTTTAGTCCTATGAATTGAGCCGTAGACAAGATGTCTCCAAGAACAAAATCCTGAATGAACAGGTAAGAGGATTGTATTGTCCTCGGACTTTAGTCCTGTGAATTGAGTCGTAGACAAGATGTCTCCGAGAACAAAATCCTGAATGAACAGGTAAGGGGATTGTATTGTCCTCGGACTTTAGTCCTATGAATTGAGCCGTAGACAATATGTCTCCGAGAACAAAATCCTAAATGAACAGGTAAGGGGATTGTATCATCCTCGGACTTTAGTCTTGTGAATTGAGCCGTAGACAAGATGTCTCCGAGAACAAAATCCTGAATGAACAGGTAAGGGGATTGTATCGTCCTTGGACTTTAGTCCTTTGAATTGATCCGTAGACAAGATGTCTCCGAGAACAAAATCCTGAATGAATAGGTAAGGGGATTGTATCGTCCTTGGACTTTAGTCCTGTGAATTGATCCGTAGACAAGATGTCTCCGAGAACAAAATCCTGAATGAACAGGTAAGGGGATTGTATCGTCCTCAGACTTTAGTCCTGTGAATTGAGCTGTAGACAAGATGTCTCCAAGAATAAAATCCTGAATGAACAGGTAAGGGGATTGGATCATCCTCGGACTTTGGTCCTGTGAATTGAGCCGTAGACAAGATGTCTCCGAGAATAAAATCCTGAATGAACAGGTAAGGGGATTGGATCATCCTCAGACTTTGGTCCTGTGAATTGAGCCGTAGACATGAGGTCTCCGAGAATTGAATGATAGGACTGGATCATCCCTAGACTTCGGTTCAAAAGGTACATGATAAGACTGGATCGTCCCTGGAATTCGGTTCAAAAGGTACATGACTGGATCGTCGCTGGACTTCAGTTCAAAAGGTACATGATAGGACTGGATTGTCCCTGGACCTCGGTTCAAAAGGTACATGATAGGACTGGATCGTCCCTGGACCTCAGTTCAAAACGTACATGATAGGACTGGATCGTCCCTGGACTTCAGTTCAAAAGGTACACGATAGGACTGGATCGTCCCTGGACTTCAGTTCAAAAGGTACATGATAGGACTGGATCATCCCTGGACCTTGGTTCAAAAGTTACATGATAGGACTGGATCGTCCCTGGACTTCGGTTCAAAAGGTACATGATAGGACTGGATCGTCCCTGTACCTCGGTTCAAAAGGTACATGATAGGACTGGATTGTCCCTAGACTTTGGTTCAAAAGGTACATGGTAGGACTAGATCGCCCTTGGACCTCGGTTCAAAAGGTACATAACAGGATTGCATCATCCATGGACCTATGTCCTAAAGAGAGCAGGATTGATCATCCTGTAATATGATCGTGTGTGTTGCAGGGTATGCTGCTATTGTGTGAATACTTGTATTGATGATGTGTATACTTGTATTGTGTGGATACATGTATTGATGATGTGTATATTTGTATTGTGTGGATACATGTATTGATGATGTGGATACTTGTATTGTGTGGATACTTGTATTGATGATGTGTATACTTGTATTGTGTGGATACTTATATTGATGATGTGTATACTTGTATTGTGTGGATACTTGTATTGATGATGTGTATACTTGTATTGTGTGGATACTTGTATTGAGGATGTGTATACTTGTATTGGTGTGGATACTAATACTGTTGATCTAGATGACGATGCTGCTGATCATATTGATCTAGATGACGATGCTGCTGATCGTATTGATCTAGATGATGATGTTGCTGATCGTGTTGATCTAGATGACGATGTTGCTGATTAAATTGATCTAGATGATGATGATGTTGATCGTGTTGATCTAGATGACGATGTTGCTGATTGAGTTGATCTAGATGACGATGATGCTGATCATGTAGATTGAGATGATCCAGATGCTGTAGATCGAGATGATGTGACGATGCTGATCATGTTGATCTAGATGATGAGGTTGATGATCGTGTGATGACGATGTTGACGATCGTGAGGATTTAGATGTTGATATTGCTGTAGCTGTTTGAGTGCTGCAGAAGATAAGGACTCAGTACTGAAGATGCTGATGTCCCAGTATTGAAGATGTTCCAGTAACTGGTTGAGTTACTGATGATGTTGAGAAAGCTTCCAATGATTTATAGATGTATCATGTATAATGTTGATGACTCCTTGCTCATGCATATGCTTTTATAATATCCTTCTCATTAAGGGGGAGTGTTGAGATATTGTAACTTCAAAGAATATTATATTTGTACTTTATTATTCTGGAGATGATTCATTCCTCCGTGAAGATCTTATTGTATATCCGGAGATGTTTATTCCTCCGTTGGAATGTGGTAACTCGGGTTATTAGACTTCCCTAGTGGGGGTCGGCCCTGTATGTGTTATGTGGGTCAAAGGGTTATTAGACCACCCTAGAGGGGTCGGCCCAGTCAGTTGTAGTGGGGTATTTAACCCATTGGTTAAATACGAGCCTACATGTTTTGTGTAAAAGATAAGTCGGAAGTAGTGTATAAATAGAAGAGGTGTATTCCTCATTATACACACTCACTCACTTGAGAATGGCGTACTTGTGGAGGAGAGGTATGCTATGGATAAGAAGGAGCTTATGCTCAGGGTTTGCATCTTTGTATATTGCTGGTCATCTATATTGAGGAAGCTTTACTGGGTTTTCTACCCCATGAGGGTTTCCCAGGATAAATTTGTGTCTCTTGTGTTTATGATATGCTTGTTGTTTCTTCAGTGATCCTATATATGCTATTATTGTGAAATTGAATGTAATGCTACTATATTATGTCTTAGCATATTAAATCTTAACATTCTATTCCCATCCTGAAGAGCACTAGAGGGAAGGGACGCATGAGGGACCGTACAGCACATAAGGGGACCTTCCTTGTGTTGGGTGTGGTAGGTACTTTGGGTGCCTTGACTGTTTTAATTATCTTGAGATGCTTGTAGCTCTGTGGTTGAGCTCACTGGCTTAACATTTCCCTCCTTTGTCTTTTGAATGCTTGATAAACCCAACTGTGTGTTGGCTTAGCATAGTTGTGTTAGTTTTTCAGAATTTTCAATCTGATCTAAGATCTTAACTGAGAGAATAACATGTACAGCATATCTACAACATATCAGTCATGGTCACAATAATTAAAGCACACAAGAGACACAGAGTTTCACCGGGGAAAATCAAGAAGGTGAAAAACCCCGCAACTTCCTCAGAGATAGAAAGAGCAATGATACAACCAAAGTACAAGATATAGTCTTCTCCTAGCAGTTGATCCTCCTCCTCACATGTGCGCCATTTTCTGAGTGATGGAAGAGTGAGTAATGAGATGATAAAAATAGGGATCTCCCAATCTCTATTTATACTTGTCCTGACTTCCCAATAAACTTATGGGGCCAACTTGTCTATCTTAGCATAATAACCCATGGTTAACTTAATCAGGGCCGACCCCACACATGGTGGTCTAATAACCCATCAGCAAGTTACGACACTTGCGACACTTGTCAATACAAATGAAAACACTTCCTTATAGAGGAATAACACATCTCTATAGGAGTACAATATACATACATAGGTGAAATACATTCTGAAGTTACATATAAACCAACACTCCCTCTTAACTAGGAAGGTATTTCTCGACACAAATCTGCTAGCACAAGTTTTCTTCTCTGGATCATCATCAGCAAATTATCATCCTCAAATCATTGTCATCATCATGGCTGCTTCTATCTGAATCAATCTTTGAATCTACTTGTCATAGGAAGTTCTACAAAGCCAATCCTTTTTCATACTGGATGTATGCCCACCATTTGCAGGTCTTCATCATCACTGGCCATACTGTGGGATCTTTAGGACTTATTATGTGCGTCAACAAAACATCAAAATAGCATCCTAGGCCTTTTACGAGCACACAGATCAACCTATCGGATCTCCCAGGATCTTTTACATGTGACTGTCACAAAACCTTAAAAGGGTGTCTTGCCAAGTAAGAACCCTAAAGAGCATATGAGGCCTTTTACGTGACTAGCACAACCTGTCCAAATCTCCAGGTCTGATTACATGTGACCCCTACCACAAAACCTTAAAAGGGTGTCTTTCCAAGCAAGAACTCTAAAGAGCATCTAAGGCCTTTTACGTGACTAGCACAACCTGTCCAGATCCCCAGGTCTGATTACATGTGGTCATGACAATGCCTCGAAAGAGCATTTGAGGCCTTTTTTCATCCTGTCAAGATCTCCCAGGTATACTTACATGCCATAGGACAATGCCTCGAAAGAGCATCTGAGGCCTTTTTCATCCTGTCCAGATATCCCAAGTCTACTTATATGTCCTCCCAGAGCAATGCCTCGAAAGAGCATTTGAGGCCTTTTTCATCCTGTCCAGATCTCCCAGGTCTACTTATATGCTCATCTGCACAACCTGTCCACAGCCACAGAGTATCAATATGATACTCACCATACATCATCCCGATATAGACATGATCATCCTGATCATCAACACTGCATCGCCCTAATGCATGTCATCTGGAGCAACATCCTGAAGCTCGTCATCCATGATCATCCTGATCATACAATGCATCTACCTGATGCATACACAGTATCTGCCTGATATATATCATCATACATGATCTACTTGATCATACAATGTACCCACCTGATCCACATACAAATACATACACACGATCCAACTAATCATATCCAACATCCAACATGATGCGTACATACATATACATATAAATGATCCAACTAATCATATCCAGCATCCAACATGATGCGTACATACATATACATATGAATGATCCAACTGATCATATCCAGCATCCAACATGATGCGTACATACAGAGCAGTAACTGGAGCATCGTCCTGATGCTCATCATCTAGCGCTTACATCCACAGCCATGTGAAGTATCCTCCTCTCACCATGCTTGGAATGGCTTCCAGCAAATGTGTTCATCACTTCTTCCTCGAAGTGTCGCCAATCTGAAGAACACCAAGCCTCTCTCTGAAGTACTCAAACTTCACTCTGGCTAGTGGTTTCGTCAACACATCTGCAACATGCTCATCGGTCGCAACATACAGGAGCTTCACTGCTCTTCTCTGCACCATATCCCTTATATAGTGATATTTGATATCAATGTGTTTCAACCTGTCATGGAACACTGGGTTCTTAGACAACTTCACACAACTCTGGTTGTCATAAAAGATACCAGTAGCCTCCAATGGGAGATCAAATAACTCAGACAGGAGCTTCCTCAGCCATACTGCCTCACAACTAGCTGAACAAAATGCAACATACTCTGCTTCGGCTGTACTCAGTGCTACGCAGGACTGCTTCCTCCTAAACCAACAGATCACACTTGATCCCATACTGACGTAGCACCCAAAAGTGCTCTTCTTATCTGCAGCACTTCCTACCCAATCTAAATCAACATAACCCTACAGGTTAAACTTTTGATTCGCATCATGCTTGAGCCCATAGTCAATTTGTACCCTTCAGGTACCTCAGAATATGCTTTTACAGCAACCAAGTGAACACCTCTGGGATACGTCAGGAACTGGCTCAATGTATTCACCACAAATCAAATATCTAGTCTCGTGTTCATTAGGTACATCAAGGACCCAATCATCTGATGATACACAGTGACATCAACCGGATCAGAGGAAGCATCACACAGAAGCTTCAGATTCGATGCCATAGGTGTGGCCATGGCCTTGCAGTCCATCATCTCGAACCTCTTCAGGATCGCTACTGCATGCTTCCCTTGTCCAAGGAATATTCCATCTGCACTCTACCACACCTCCATGCCTAGAAAATAGTGCATCATCCCCAAGTCCTTCATCTCGAACTCAGCAACAAGCTTCCCCTTTGTATCGGCAATCAATCTATCCTCACCTGTTACAAATAGGTCATCCACATACAATAGTAGTATCACTGGATTTCCTTCCTCAACCTTGTAGTAAAGGTTGGAATCCGCTTTACTCTTGGAAAAGCCTAAACTGGATAGGAAGCCATCTATCCTACCATACCAGGTCCTGGGTGCCTGTTTCAAACCATACAGGGCTTTCTTCAGTTTGCACACATGTGACTCTCAGTCACGTGTCTCAAACCCGAGTGGCTGCTCCACATATACTTCCTCTTCAACTACACCATTCAAGAAGGCTGTCTTGACATCCATTTGGTGTACCTTCCATTTCATCACTGCAGCCAGATCAAGTACTAATCTAATGGAAGTGTATCTGGCTACAGGTGCAAAAGTCTCTTCATAGTCAATTCCTCTTTCTGGGAGGATCCATGAGCTACAACCTCGCTTTGTATTTCTCCATGCTACCATCTACAGCATGCTTGATCTTATAGATCCACTTGGAAGTCACAACAAACTTCCCTTCAGGTCTTAGGACCACATCCCAAACATGATCGATTAGTACTTCTCGACCATGGAATCCTTTAACTGTATCCCATATCCTGGGAACTTCATATTCTTCAATATCTTAAATAGATAGTTTGAACTTCGTTGCTGGAACAAATGTTGTAGTCCTTCTTTTGTAAGTGATTGTGTATGATCTTTCCTACAAAGGAAGTTAAATTGCATGATTAGAAACATCTCATAGTTTTCAGAACAAATTCTTACACATAAATAAATATGTCATACAGTCATGCAATTATTTTAGCCAATGCTTGAATACAACATCTATCCATATCCTGTAACTTTCTAGATGCCTTCCAATCTCTACCATAACATTTGTTAAGAGTGTGCACAACTCCCAACATGTCAACAAAGAGGTTTCATTCTAGATAAGTAGCAATGGAATGTTGTATAGTGCCATAGGCCACTTACCCATCACATGCATATTAGTAGTATATTGTTCATTAATGCAATTATTCTAATATGCGTAATACACACCCTAAGTCTAGGAACATAGGCATATACATCATTGAACAATATTATTTAAACAAACAAGTATGCAATAAATGACAATTCAAATACTTATCTTTGTTTGGTTGTAGGGTGGACTCCCTCTCAATATTTGCTTCCTTGCAGGAACTACTGGAGTGTGCTCCCTCTTGATCTTTGCTTCTTGGATTACCTGTCCTTGGACTTATATTCATCCTGGACCACTATGCATGCTTAAGTGTGCACTAGTGTCATGATTGTGCCATCCTCAAGATCTCATACATAATCATACATTCATTAGTATAGATACTAAAACAACATAATCTTAAACATGTATAGTCATGATCATTTCAAACACAGATAATAAACATTAGTATTCAAGGTTTCATGGAATACTTCTTTTACTCATGCATATTCTTATTGACCATAGGACTCTTCTGGTTAGTCATATCATCAATCAAAGTAAGAAGCATAATATGCCTAAACCCTTGATTACTTACATTTCTAACTTCATGAATAATCATTATCAACCATACAACAGTATAAGATCCTAACACAAGGTAGGATTCTAACTTGATATAGGAAAAACATACCTAGATTAGCATGCTAGCTAGTCATGTCTAACATACCCTCATAATGTCTTCTTGTTCTTGTTCAATGACTTGTGCTAGTAACCTGCATATCTCATAGGTTAACCATTATAGAACCAAGTTATACATACCTCGTAAGTAGATCTTCTATGTGATCCATTACAATGGATGAATCTTTGTCTTGATGTCACCATGGTCCTATGTTCTTGAACTAGAACATGATTTATCTTTCTTGATGTACCTTTCATGTTAGCGGATAACATCAACCTCATACAACACCACAATGCATTAGTACAATCATAAATGTCAAAACCCTAATCAATGAATATCTACATTCATAATTTTATTAAGGTGATATGACAAGTCTAAAGTTAATCAAGATTGTACTAAACTTAATGAAGACAAACATATCATAAAATTAATCATGAATAGATCTCGAAACATACCTGGATAAGTCATACTTGTCGATATTACTTGTAATCTTCTTATTTAAGGTCTTAGCCTCATCTCCCTCTGAAACAGGAACTTCTTCACTTATGCAGGTGACCAAACCATTCTCTTCTAGGATTTACCCAATCCACTTGATTTGCAGAAACTGGATCTGGAGCTAGATTAGGGTTTGTTAGAGAAACCCTAAAAATTCAAACTTTGAATTTCAAACTTCTAAAAGGATAGAAAGATGTGTCTTGATGAGCTGATCAAGTTGGTATACTCAGAATTTGAAAACTGCAAAGTTTCACCCCTCAAAATTGCCTTTGAAACTTTCGGATCTTTTGGACAGGATCCCGAACTAGGGTTTGATAAAGCCCACCCTTCTGCCCAACCAAAATTTTCGATACAAAGCTCTAAACTTCGATTTTTTCTAAGGAGCTTCCAGCCATGGTCACAGACTTCAAAAATTTCAACTTTTGTAGAAGCCCTAATTTTCCACTTTTCCGATCAAAGTCCAGAACTAGGGTTTGATCAAGACCAGCCTTATACCCAACCAAAAAATTTGATATTGGTCTCTAAATTTTGATTTTGATGAGTATCATTCAGCCATGGTCTCCGATTACAAAAATACCAACTTTCTCTGAAACCCTAATTCCCGGAACCATGAATGAAGGTGCTCAAAATCCAATTCTGTTTTGACAGAAATATGCACCTGATTGTTTCTGGTGTAACTCTGAAACTACGAATCCATTGGTTCTGAAACTTCTACTTGTGGTAGCCCGACCTGTCATCTTTCTAACCCCATAGGTCTAACCTCAATTGGATTCTCTGAGAGAGAGTTATGCCAAGTGTCGCAATGTGACATGTTTATGGTATAAAACAGGAGAGCGAACTTGTATGGAGTTCCACGTGTCACTAGTTCACTTTCGTCCTTTGAACCTTCGGCCTATGAAAGTACAGTCCATGCCCTTCCTGTCACATTTTTTGAAATTTCATTTCGAGCTTCCTAGCCCAAGTTATGACCTTTTTCCCTAGGTCACCTGTTTATGACTCAGATCTGGAAGAGGCAGAAACCCTAGATTGTACAGATCATAAAACACAAAGTACAACGAATTAGAAGTTGTACTTTGGACAAAAGGTACATGGGGATCTGATATTTGACCTGTAAAAGTTTCAGATCCGAAAATGTTTCCAAAATGGATTTATATAGAAAGTTCTACGATGACTGGTTTTTTCTATATCAATCCCTAGCATCGCAAGTGCAACAAGTGTCATACATGCCATACCATCCCTTCTTTCAGGCTAGCTCTGATACCATGTTATTTTTCATAATTTTCAATCTGATCTAAGATCTTAACTAAGAGAATAAAATGTACATAATATCTACAGCATATCAATCATGGACACAATAATGCAAGCACACAAGACACACAGAGTTTCACCAGGGAAAATCAAGAAGGTGAAAAACCCCGCAACTTCCTCAGAGATAGAAAGAGAAATGATACAACCAAAGTACAAGAGATAGTCTTCTCCTAGAAGCTGATCCTCCTCCTCACATGTGCGCCACTTTCCGAGTGATGGAAGAGTGAGTAATGAGATGATCAAAATAGAGATCTCCCGATCTCTATGTATACTTGTCTTGACTACCCAATAAACATATGGGGCTGACTTGTCTAGCTTAGCATAATAACCCATGGTTAACTTAATCAGGGCCGACCCCACACATGGTGGCCTAATAACCCATTAGCAAGTTACGACACTTGCGACACTTGTCAATACAATTGACAACACTTCCTTATAGAGGAATAACACATCTCTATAGGAGTACAATATACATACATAGGTGAAATACATTCCGAAGTTACATATACATCAACAAGTTGTTGAGTGAAACCATGGCTGTGAGTGAGCCCATTTAGTTCCTCCTTAGTGGATACACAACCCAACTCGGGGGTGATCTCTCAGCTGAAAGAATATAGGCTGGACAAAGATCTATGGTTGGGTGGAATGTTTCTCTCACATAGTCAGCTGTTTGGACAGCTTCATCTCACAAATAAGTGTTCTCTGTGTTTAAATTATATACATTCTGTGTTCTGCAATGTCTTAGTTCTGAATGATAATTATTAATGTTAATGGAATCGATATGAATCCTATGCATAGCATGGGAAGGGGATTGATTCTCTGCATATTGAATCATCATCTACTTGTGATAGATATGATGATGCATTACAATTGTGTGTGTGCAAATATGATTTAATTCCGTTGTGTTTATATTGAGTATGAATTTGCACACATAAGTTTTTATTTATTATGAATTTCTTAGTAATGTATGGGGCTGAGATTATCAAATAAGCCCGGTATGTTTGGTCATGTTTCCTCCCTTGCACTGGATTGATGGAAGGGGACGTGACACTGCTCCTATAAATAGCTCTAAGCGCATACTCGTCGACTTTACCATGATTTTCCATTTTTACCGCAAGTAAATTCTGAGTTTTTACCAGCAAGAAAACGAGTGATTTGCAAGTGAATGTTTGAGCAGTCGACTCTAGACGAGGTAGTGAGATAGTTTAAGAAGACTGGGATCGAGGGATTAATGTGAACACCCTCGAAGAAACCTGTTCCAGAAAGAGGTGCCTCATCAAGAAGCTCACCGTGCAACATAGTAGAAGCAAAACGGAAGGATAAGGGACCGGGCACTAAACTAGAGAACCTGAAGGAAGGAGGTATGAAGAAGCAACGTCCGCAGGAACCGTCTCATGATAGGCTGATCCACCTCAGACCCGAATACATCCCTCTACGAAGAGATGATGCACCACCTATTAATCTTGTGAGGAATGCTCAGTATGAGATTACACTGCCGCCAATCTCGAGCCATGTGCGCATTCGTGAGAATTTTATTAGCAAGATCCAAAATTGCAAATTCTTGGATCATGATCTGCTAGAGGCAAAGGATCCATAGCATCTGAAGTACCTCCAGTTTCATCCTGACCAATACGTGTTCTGAAAGACTGATGAGCACACAAAACAGTCCACCCTTCATGTGCAAGATTGGCTCATCGCGATAGTACCATTAGGGTTTCCAAACCTTCTTCGTATCCCAAACTTTGAGCGAAGTCTTGAGCTCACTGCAGTGGTGTGAACTTTTCTATTGTGCACGCACCAAGGATATTTATGGCTAGACCAGAAAGTCGATGTCAATATCGACCTAATTCACTGAATCACGGATCTCAGTAAGTGAGGTGTTGATCCCGCAGCGGATTTCGTGGTAAAAAATAAAGATAAGGAGCTCGCGAAGCGCATGAAAGAAGAGTTCAAATTACAGAAGGGAAGTCAAGGGTATATCACAGCAAGGATCAAGGATGAAGCCACGCACTTCACAGTCCAGCTATTGGAAGGGATTTTTTTGTGAAAATGAAGACAGTCAGAGGTGTTAACTGCCGCAGTGTCCGTAGCTGCGAAAGCTAATGATGGTACTACATACAATTGGTCTAGTTATTTTTTAAATGAGTTCTTAGATGATGTCCAAGAGACTCAAGAAAGTGGAAACCCTTTCCACTATAGCTGGTTGCTAGTACTGATCACATTTATGGGTTTGAAAGAGCCACTCTATGACCAGTATGTTCCAGTTATCATGGCATATTCCCAAGGAACCAAACATGCCAATATGTGGGAAAATGCGAAGTCAGATAGACAACGCATGAACAATGAGCATATGTTCACCTACTATGAGCAGATGTGCGATGTTATTCAGTGCACTCCGCGCATTGCGAAGGATGTAATGACTGCATATATCCACAAACTCATATTTAAAGTTGACCTTCATTTTATATACATTCAGCCAAGGGATGAAAAGAAAAACCCAAAATGGTTCGAAGGGTTGTACCAGCTCGATGCAGTGGAGATTGAGTTGATCATGGAATACTGGTAGTAGGAATGGAAGGTTGACTCGCCGGTAGAGATCAACACCACATCAGACGAAAGCAAGGCTAAATATCTGCAGAATAGGGAAGAGGCGGCCACCGTGCAAGACAAAGAAACAGGAAATGAAGGAAGTCAAAAAGGAACTGCTGAGGTGCAGTACGGAGAAAAAAGGAAGGACCTTGAAAGCGAAGTGCTGGAAAAAGGGCACCAAAATAAACATAAACCAAGCAGACCACCGAGAGAAGAACAGTTGCATGCGGATGACTACAAAAGAAAAGCAACATGAGTCAGTGACAATCTAGAAGAAACGCTTTCTCTGAAGGATATCAAAAGAGAAGAGGTCCAGGAAAACCTCATCTAGAACCTTTTAGAGCTAAAAGCATCATCGCAAAGATAGAACAAGTTCAGCAGGACTTGGTACGAGAATACAACTCCGAGGGAAAGTCAGGAGAGTCAAGCCAAAGAAAGAGAAACACACCTTGTTGATGCCTCGAATGTCGCTGCATCAATCAGCTAGGGATTCTCCCCAGTAAACAATCCCAATTAGATCGCTCACCGTTTGGTGTGGGGAATCCTTTTGGTCAACGGTTCCGGCTACTGTGGGTTTTCAAGATTTGTTGGTTTAATCGGTTGCGGCCCGATCCACCGGTTATGTATTTTGTATTTAAAATGATGTGCATGTGCCCTAGACTAAATGCACGCAGTAAATAAATCTATATTAATCTAAACTAATTTAACCTATCTATCCTTATAAGGAGCAAAGTTAAAGAATGGGTAAATCACTAGAAAATACACCAAAACAATTCCACAGTTAGCTGTTAAACTGAAAGGAGCATTTACAGCAGAAAAGAAAGATGATCTAAGATAACTCAGATTAATATAACCATTCGATTACCCATTTAACACAAGAATTTTACATAAGAACATGAAACCATCCACAGCAAAGAATTAATTCATAAAATCCAGGAAAGATCTCACAGGAAATGTATGAGAAAATTTGCAGAAAAGTTCAGTAGCTTAATCAACAAGACTCCATGTAAAATAACGTGCTAGCTTTCACAGGCCAAAACGATTTCATTGATGTAGCAGAAATAGTTCCTTTACAAAATAGAAAAGAGTTTCACCTGCCAAAAGTCCTTTCCTTCTCTTCTTATTAGCTATATATAGCTTTACAAAATGTGCCCAGAATTGACACCTATAACCTAACCGTTTAGATTCCTCTATTTTGTCTTGTAGTGCTTGTTGTTACATAAGATAAATATTCTAAATGTTTACAAAACAAGAGTTACAAAATTAAAAATGTTTTAACATCCCAAATGTATGTATAAAAATGAATATCTATGTGGCATGCTGAAGAGCGCGACCTATCCTTGACTTGGCTCCTTTGGTGGCTTAGGCGCTTATGGGATTGTTGGGGTCTCCTCTTGAGCCACTGCGATGGCTGGGCCACTTTTTGATGTAGTAGCTTGACTAGAGGCTAGTGCCTTCTCCACCTCTGCTATGTGAATTCCCCAATGGTTTGTGTCCCTTATGATGTTTGTTCCAATCAGGGGACTCATAAATATGAGAGATATATTTTGCTTGACCAACTCTTCTTCTAAGGTGCTTACTTCAGTCGAAGTGATCCGGAGGCTTTCTTCCAGCCTATGTTGATGAATAGCAGCTTGGATGATAAATTGGCGTTGATCTTCTGTTGTCAATGTGTCCAGCTTCTGCACATATTCATTTTCTGCCTGGAGCTCTGAACTTAGATTAGCCAAATACTGTATTTTATCTGGGAAGTCTTCTATATTTTGAGGTATGGCTATTCGGTAGTTTTCTTGTGTGGTCCGGATTCAGGAGTATAAACTATTGCACTGTTCATAAGTTTTTGATGTTACGGAGGGCAATTTTACTCCGCGGTCTTTAGAATACTCTAGGGTGCATATATCTGCCTTGTATTCAACAATAGACTTAAGGGGAAGGGTTGCTGGGAACCCTGACTTCCCTTCTCTCCATTCGATATGCCTTTTAATCTCCCCACTGAAGCGTGAAATTTTCCTCCTGATCCTAGTGGCTTCAACATTTACTTCCTTGACTTTGGCCATGACTGTCTTTAGTCTGTATATCTCTTATGCTATGAGTTCTCTGACTCCATAAGTCTCTTTTAGGATTCCACAGGCCTGCTTATGGAAGGGTATGATATCTCCCATTTTGTTGTTTGCTAACTCCAACTATTTCTCCAGTGACTCATTCTCTCCTTGCAATTTTTCAATGCTCTCTTTTAGGTCATCTAACTCTTGAAGGTTGTCAAATTTATCCGATTCGAGCTTCAAATTCTTCCCTTTAAGCTCTGCATTTTCATTTTCTAATGTGCTTACCTGTATTGACAGATCTCTCTCATTTTCCTCTGATCGTTGGAGTGCTCTTTTTAAATATTCCTTTTGGGATGTGAGAGCATCATTCTTCTCAATCATTAGATTTGTGTAGTTATACTCCTTGACTAAAGCTTCCTGGAGTTGGTGCGCCCTCCCCTTTTCTTTATCCAACTTATCTCCCAATATATTAACATTATCTGCGGTTGTTTTAACAGCGGCTATAGAGATAGATGCCATAAGTCTAGCAGCTTCTTCTGTGTTCTGCATGACCGTAGTCTCATGTGTGGTGACAATGTCAGGCCGAAACGGTCTTTTCAGTTTGGAACCTGCTTCCTTGACAATGGTCTTCCTCTTCTTGTTGTAAGCAAAATTTACCCAATTGGAAACTGTGTTTCCTTTATAAGGTGTGAATGAGACAATGGGTAGATCCCTTATGGGAGAGTCCATATCCAAGTTTTGCAGGTCTGAGCTTTTGGGGTCAATCTCTTCTTGGGATTTCTTTTCTTCTTCTTCCTTCCTCTTTTCCTCTACCTCTTGCTCCTTCTTTCTTTTGTTCTCTTCTTCCTGCTTAGCATTAGTTTCCAGCCTAATTCTTTCTTCCTCTCATTTTCTCTTTGCCTCTGCCTCAACTTCAGCTGCTTGGATCTTCAAATTTTCTTCTTCTCTTAATTTATCTTCTTGGATCTTCTTTGCGTGTTCCAAAAGCTTCAGCTCTTCTTCAGAGGGAGCCTGGGAGCTTGAGCTGGCTCCTCCTTTCCTTACCTGACAAATATGTAGCTTGGATGTATTGTTGATTCCCCTATATGGTTTTTCCTGAGGATCATAAAAATTGGCATATTCGCAGGGAGTAGAGTGCTCTTTGCAATGCTGCGCAACTTTGCCTTGTCGATCGTTCCTGTGGAAAATCCTTTCTCCAAACTGGAAACTCTTCAATTTTGCAACAAAATCCTTTACAGTCATGATTCCTGCGAACTTGTAGGAGCCAACATGAAAGTGTAAGGGGGGAAAGGTGGATTTTTTGGCCTTGTACAAAGTGTTATCCATTCCGTCAATGAAGACCTACCTGACCATTTCCTTATGGACTATGTAATCTATAGCATACTTCATAAGCATATATGGTGCTTTAGAACGTCCATACATTCTTATGTAAGTACCTTTCGGAGAGAAATAGAAATCACCATATTTTTCCAAGGCTTCCATGGCGTTCTCCGATAGACAATTTGGTTCTTCATGGAATATCATTTCATAAAGAGGCATGATGAAATCCTCGCAGATGAGCTTCTAGTCCCTCTTGTAATTCTGCGCCCAAAATATTTTATAGGCAAGGAATACTGGACCTTCTACCGGAATCCACATGCATCCAAACTTGGGAAAAAGACACTTTGCCACATTACAAATCTATGAGATATGAAGCCATATAGAATTCGGCCCTTCTTTCCTCTAGCCCTTCTTTAGCCATTGTTATTGCTGACGTCAGGCTGTCTGGGAGAATGTCATCCCAATTGAATATTGTACCTCTAAATGCCACATAATGGATGATCAAGACACATTGTAGCTTGAACATTGTCCCGTCGGGCCTCCCGAAGATTCTTCTTAGCATGAGAGCAATCCGTTTGAAGGGAGGCCTCAGATTCTGAACTTCATATTCCTCACTGTCCTTTTTCCTGATTTGCTTGGCCGTAATTAACATCCTTCTTGCCATGTCTAAATTATCCATATTGATCTCCTACAACCATGCATCATTTAGTCGATGTTGTGATTTGGGTAGTTTGTAAGTTGTTGCAATGTAGGATGGGTGAAATGAGGCGAAGGAATTACCCGTGCTGTCTGCTGTGACTCTGGTTTCAGGGTTGGCATGCTGCATCACCCATCTGATCACCTCTGAACATGGGAATAGTTATGGACGTGTGCTTGCTTTGGATATACAAGAGGTCCAGATGCTTTGATACAAGCATTCTTCCTCAAGGAGAGCTTCCGGAAAGTCTTGATCCCTTATCATACGGTAGACATCACCCCAGTTCACTTCCGGAGGCACGTTTGTAGTGCATTTGGTGTCCTGAAACATCGTCTCCAGTCTGGAGCTCTCCTCGATCGCTTTCATCCTCCTCTTGCCACCTTTTTCCATAATGAGAATCCTGTACAGTAATTGTCGTGAATGAGCATGCATGACATAGTGTTTTACAAATTCAAACTAATACCTGTAGATCATCTTAAAAAGAATATTTTTGAACATGTTCCTTTCTCATGTAAATGCAACAGGAAGAAAACGTGAAAACATTAATCAGGATATCCTTATGGCTTGTGTACTGGAGAATTGATGGTTACAAGATCAAGGTTGGTTTGGGTGTTCAAGTCTTTAGGATGCCGACCGGTGCACGGGCGCGGAATATGTCAACACGTAATGACTGAGACCAAGAAAAACAATGCCCTATGAAAAAGACAGGATCACCATATTAACGGGACCGTGGTTGAGGAGGTAAGACTAGACAACATGATACTCTGCGTTAGGTGCGCAAAAGGGTCGGAAAAAGGGTTCCGGGAAAACGTTGTGGTAAAGAACAATCAAAATGAAGCAATGAGCTATCATTGTGAGAAGGCCTATACGCCCTACAGAGCAGGTGAATATACTTACTTGGAAATCTTAATGCGTGACGCCAACGACTATCGATCAAACTGTGGATGTAAGCCTCCATACGATGATAGGTGTGCTTGGATGTTCAAATGGAATGGGTAGATCCTATGAGCGATGAAAACAAATGACAAGGTAACGGGGTCTCGCCCATATATATATGAATTGGCGCGTGTAAAACCTTAATGAGGTTGGTGCAGGCCATTAAATGGGTATTAAGCCTACGTACGGTCGGGTCATGTCAAAACTTTTTTCCATAAATGCGACCGTCAAAAGCGGAAGGTTTATACCAACGCTTCTGACTCACGCAGGAAGAAAAAGCGAAAACATTCTGCCGTTGCGAGAGAGTTGTGTGAGTGCTTCCGCGAATGGCTCATGTGTCACAGCGGATCTAAATGAAAGCTTCCACTTCCGCGGGAAAGTTATCCAAACTCTTCTGAAACGCCAAGGCTTTGTCGGTGCGGAAGTAATGGATGAGTCCTTCCGAAAGAAAAAAATGTTGCATTTCCGGCGCATGCAGAGGAGTTAAAAGAAATCTTCCGCTGTAGCAGAAGGTTTTGATGAGTTCGCTCTGCTGCGATCTTGTTTAATTAAATGTTCTGTTCCTTCGAAGGATCTAAGTTAACTTTTTCCACTTCGGACCGACTTGAGGTTTTTCCTTCCGCGGTTTCGGAAGACTTAGGCCAACTCCTCCACTATTTTGGAAAAGTTAGCTCAAATTTTCCGCTATTGCGGGCCAAAAGGCTGAGTTTGTTTAGTCAAAGGACATAACTCAAAAATTTCTAAGGCAAGTTTAAGATTGAAACTAAGTAACAGGATGCCTAAAAGGTGCAGAAAAACTTTTAGAGGCGATCGTAAAAAGAAGGAGGGTCCCCAATATTTTTTCAAAATCTAAGGGGGGGTTAGTTGTTTCAACAACAAATGGCGATTCACTGGTGAACACAGATCTCTGAAACAGACCCATCTGAAGTCAGAAAATTCTCAAAGTGTTGATTACATGTGAAAACCGGAGGTCTTCATAGTTCAGTTTTGAAGGATGCATTGATAGCTCTTCCCTTGTTTGTGATAAGGTGGAAGGGTAACTTTTGACTCAGCTTTCTTTAAAAATCTCTTAGGGCCAAACCGGGAGTTTTAAGAAAAGGTCGTCTTTCAGAAGTTCAAAGGTATAGGAATCCACTGGATTGTGGCAAGATCTCACAGGGACATTCATTTGTTCCTCATTCCCATGCTCTCACATCATTTTGGATGTTTCTTTAATTTCTGGCTTTAGCCATTTTGAGTCTTCCAGAAATACATTTCTTCTGCTTTCGAGATTTAGATAAAAGTTCTTCAATCCATAACGTCCTTTTGTGTGAATAGAAGATTAGATTCCATGATTCACAGATGGAGAAGAACTTTGCTGGGATGGTTTATTAGACAACTTCCTTCAGCTTCCTCGAGCTTACTGTTATTTTCTCAACCATGCTTAAATTGAGGCAAGAATTTCTAGAAACCAGACTCTTTAATATGTGCCTTTGGGCTTTACTTGGAGCATGGGATCATTTTAATTACCATATACCTGTGAGACATGCTTCCTCTCCATGGGTCCAACCATAGTCAACTTCTTAAGACAGTTATTATTATTGGGGTGAGTAGGCCCTGAGATAGTCAAAAGGAAATGTTGGGTCTTAGTTATTTGACTGGGGTTACTTAGACCAATCAAGAAGGAGAACTAATGCATTCCAGGATACTGACCATTGAAGGTGAGGTTTCGAATATGCATTCCACTTATTTGTGAGCTTCTGATGATGTCTGAGTTTTTGGAGTCTCATTCATCTAGCTACACCATGATTGAAGTTTCGGCTTTATTAAAAGCGAAATGAGAAAAGAATAAAATGACTAGCCGCTGAAGGCAATCTTAAAGAAAACTAAAACAAAGCAAAAGCAACAAAGAGAAACCAAAAGAGAGAAAGCGTGCTTTATTTATGTATAAAACCTGCAGAGGTTTATGCAAAGTACTGCTTTAAAGCGAGGCCATTGAGAGGAAGGTTTAGTTCCTCTCCTTGTAGGTCTTTCACTTTATAGGTTGATGGGCCCAACTTCTCAGAAATTTGAAAAGGACCGAGCCATAGGTGCTGAAATTTTGTATGCATTCCCTTACCGTCGTGTTGGTGATCCCACTTGAGGACTAAGTTCCCTACATCGAAAGTTCTCCTCTCAGATTTTCTTTTATCAAACCATCATTTGACAATGTCTTGGTGATGATGAAAACGTTCTTTGGCCCTTTCCCTTGACTCTTCCAGTTTTATTAGAGTATCAATTCTAGATGGTAACGCTTGACTGCTGGTCCCTCGAGAGGATTGGGCTAACTTCAAGGAGGGGAGTAATACGTTCGGCGGGAGAATGGCTTCTTTTCCATAGACCAGGTTGAAGGGAGAGGATCCTAAGGCATCTTTAGGTGTTACCCTATCTTCCCATAGAGCGTTATGGAGGGATGTGTTCCAGCTCCTTTGATTTTCGATCACGGTCTTTTTCAGGATTCGAATGAGGTTTTTATTGGTTGATTCAGCTAAACCATTTCCCTGAGGGTAATAATTCACTGAGTAATGTAATTTGATTCCCCTTTCAAAAGCGAATTCGTTAATCTTTATTGATGAAAAATAAGGTGCATTATCAAAAACTAGGGAAATTGGAACCCCAAACCTGGTTATGATATTCTCTTCCAAGAAGCTGATGACCGTGTCTTCATTAGCTTTCTTTAGGGGAACAGCTTCCACCCATCTCATAAAATAATATGTAGTGGTCATAATGTACCGATGTTGTAGCGAAGAGTTGGGGTTTATTTCCCCAATTATATCTATGCCCCATTGCTCGAATGGTTTGGTAATGATAACTGGCTACAAAGGGCCTACTGCTTTAGGTAGCTTTCCAGTGCTTCTTTGGCATACATCACAATTCTTGACATAAGCGTGGGAGTCTCTGAAGAGAGTAGGCCAATAGTACCCTGCTCTAAGAATTTTGTGGGCTGTAGTGACCCCAGAATAATGTCCTCCGGCAGGTCCGTCATGTAGTTCCTTGATCACATTAATAGCGTCATCCTTTTCTAAACATCTGAGATAAATGCCATCATAATTCTTCCTGAAGAGTACTCCAATCATCTGATAAGCTGTTGATTTAAGACTGAGAGCTCTCCTTTGCTTCGGACTCTAATGCTCAGGAAAGTATCCTAACTGTAAGTAATGTACTAGGTCTTTGTACCAAGACTCTGGAGCTGTGAAGATTGAACACACGTCTATCATATTCATCTCGACTTCATTCCTCCAATCTAGCTCTTCATCAATTTGGCTCTGAGTGAGTAACTTACATAGGCCTTGACCTTTAATAATGCTAGCTGGCTTGAATTCTAAGTCATATTCCTGGAGGGAAATGAACCAATTCCCTCTTCTTTCTCCCAATTCCTTTTGAATGAAAAGAGTTCTGACAGCGGGATGAGGAACTATAACTCTCATTCTATTCTTAAGAATATATTGCCTAAACTGTTTTACTACTTTGAAGACTGCATATGCTTGTTTATCTACCATAGGATAGTTTAGTTCGACGCCTTGCAGACCAGTGCTCATAAAATAAATTGGATATTCATCTCCTGAATCCATCCTCTGAGTAAGCACAGCTGCAAGAGAGTCATCAAAAGCGAATGTATACATTGTAAAATCTTTGTCAAAGTCTGGGATTCTTAAAGAAGGTGCCTTGGCTATTTCTGCTTTGATCTCTTTGAATGCAACCTTTTCCAAGTCTGTCCATTTAAATTGTACATCTTGCTTAACCATTTGCTGCAACGGTTTGACTATCTGGGCGAAATCTGGTACGAATCTTCGGACGAAATTTATGGTTCCCATAAAAGATTGCATAGATTTATTACTGTGGGGCAACGGAATTTTATGGATAACCTAAATTCTTTCTTAATCTATTAAGATTCCTTCTTTGGAGATGATGTGACCGAGGAGTTTTCCTTCAAGAATAGCAAAAATGCTTTTCTTAGGAATTAGTGAAATACGGTACTTCTTGCAGTGGTCGAAGATTTGCTTCAGGTGAGAAACATGGTCTTCTCTTTTTTTGGAAAATACTGTTACATCATCTAGATATACTACTACACATTGACTGCCCAGTCCTTGGAAAGAAATTTCCATGGCTCTCTGGAAAGTAGCTCCTGCATTAATTAAGCCAAAGGGTATTCTCCGATATGCAAAAGTTCCCCACTTCGTGCGAAAATTGGTTTTGAGTCGGTCTTCCTCTGCTACTAGCACTTGGTTGTAACCAAAAAAACCGTCTAGTAGGGAAAAAAGCTCGGATCCTGACACCATCTGCAATATTTGTTCCATTGGAGGCACCAAATAGTTTTCTTTATCAGAAGCTCTGTTTAAGTTCTGGAAGTCTACGCACAACCTGATCTCTCCTGATTTCTTCTGCACAGGGACTAGATTAGCCACCCATTCAGAATGCCGAACTTTAAAAATGATTTTGGCGTCCAACAACTTTTTTAATTCTTTCTGGATTAGAGACTCAAGCGTTGGGTGCATTCTCCTTAGCTGTTGCTGAAAAGGTTTAACCCCCTCCTTCATAGGTATTACGTGTTGAATGATATGGGTGTCATATGTCTTCAGATCATCATAGGTCCAAGCGAAGACATCTTTATATTGCTGAAAAAGTTTAATGAACCTACTTCTTTCTGCTGGTGTACAACATTTTCCCAAATTGACATACTTTGGTTCAGCTTCTGTGCCTAAGTTGATCAACTCATATTGCAGGGTCGAACTGTGGATCTTAGCATTCGTTGGTTTCCTGAATTTGTTTTGCAAATTGAAAAGGGCCTCTAGCATTCTCACACCTTTGGGCATAAAGTTGCCTTGCACTGCATCTTTATTTTGTAGATCTGAGTCGTGCTTTTCTTCCTCTGGAATGGCTTCTTGAAAAGCATTTTCATTGGTTAAGAAACTAGTGATCTGTTTGTCATCGTCAAATACTCTGAAATTCGTGATGTTGTCAGGAACCGAAGGCTTGAAAATTAATTCAATAGAACATTTATTATTAGTGGGTACTAATCTGGAAGCAAAAGTAGCTAATAGATCAGCTACAATGTTTTGTAATCTTGGGACATAATTAATATTAAAAGCATCAAAGCAAGAGATTAAATTCCATATTTATACTTAATAACCTTTTAAATGATGCGAAAGACAATGAATCGTATTTCTTATTTGCCTAACAACAATTTCAGAATCACTAAAGACTTTCAAAAACTTAACATTAATACCAATGGCTTTCTTCAAACCTTGAATGAGAGCTTCGTATTCTACGGTATTATTAGTACATTCAAACTCTAACCTACATGACAAAAAATGTTTATTTCCATCAGGATCTATTAAAATACAACCAACTCCGGATCCTTCCTGTGTCTTGGAATCATCAAAGTAAAGCGTCCAAAAGACATTTTCTTATCTAACTAAGTTAGTTTGATTATTGTCTAAGTTAGTTGCTAAGTCTACTATGTTACAGTCAATTTCATCAACCTGCGAAAACTGAAGGAGATCAGGCTATCTATCTGAAATATGGCTAACTTCATCTGATCTATAGTTTCCAGGTTCAATTTCTAAAAAGTAATTTTTTAAAACTGACGATGAAAAGGCCACTGCTTCATTCTTTCCATCCAGCTGAGTAACATTTTGTTTCATATGTGGCTCCCTCAATATCTTAATCTGATTTTGATGATTTTGATGGGGCAGCCACAGATGAGACCAATCTGTTGCAAAATAGCCATTAAGTTTCGCAGACCAGACCCTACTCAAAATTAGACCGTATGCCTCGTGAATATCGACCACCATTATATCAATACATTGACATACTCTGGGATCGGATGCCAATCTAATGAGTACAGCTTTCATCTCCCCAATAACCTTAACAACAGTCCTATCTAATTGTATGATTTGGGATGGGCACGAGATAGGTTGTCCATTAATTTTCTTGCAAATTGACAAAGGCATGACATTCGAACTAGCTCCTGAGTCTACCAAACAGTTGTGGACATTATGATTAAATATTTCAAAGGTCAATAGAAAAGGCAAAGTCTGAGATTTTGATTTTCCGCCAATACTTGCTTCATTAATTTTTGGGTTTTCCTTAGTGTTTTCCACTGGGATAGCTATTTGAGGATCTAATGCCTCCATCAGTTTTTTCCTCTGTTGCTGTAAACTACACATATCAAAGATTGAGACATTTGCTTTTGTTTTTTTAATATCTTTCATTATATCATAGCTCATGTCACTTCCCTTTGAAATCTTTAATTGATTTTTTGTTTTGTTCAAAGAAGCTTGTGGTTGTTTATTCCTTCCAGAGTTAGGTTCCTTCGTCACTGTAGGAACAACGACCGTGTTCATTTTGGTTTGGGGAGGTATTACAGTTATGTGCCGCCTCGGTATTTGGTTAGACCTTGTCTTAGGTAGTTCTATTGCTGGTTCGGTCACCGGGCCTTTACTCCTGGTACCAATGTTAATAGATGTTGTTTGCACTTCATCAGTGAGCTCTTCACAAGACAGTTCTTGGGCAGGGGTCCAATCCCAAAGGATCATCGTAGTGTCGGGGGTTGGTTCTTCACTGTCAAGAATTTGATCTTGTTGGGGACTTGTTTGCTCGGGTGTTTGTGCATCTAACATTTGGTTCATTACTAAGCTCATCGCGTTGATCCACTGTGGACAACGTTTCTCCGAATGTTGTTCTTGGTGAAAAGTACAAAAGTGATCCATCCCTATTTCATTAATATTTAATACAACAGAATTATTCACTGGTGGGGTTGGTTTCCCATTGTCTTATTTCTGTTTGTAGAACGGTTTGAATGGGGGTCTGGAAGAACTTGTTGCTTTATCCTTTTCTAAATCCACGATTTTATTGGAGAGTTTCTGCATCATTTTTATGACACCTTCTAAATCTGTTGTGGGTTCCTCTTTATCCCTAGTCAACAAAAAGGGTTTCTTAACAGCTGTTGGTTTGCCTTCTAAATCCAAAGCATGTTTAGCAATACTATCATGTTCTTCTTCTACCTTCTTGGCTTCCTCAAAATTTTCTGTCAAGGTGGGTTTTTTCGTTCTTTTGACGAACATTGCAAGTGGAGATTTAAGAGCTGTTGTATAATATTCTACTAAGCATTCCTCGGCGGGCTTTGTTGCATCACTGAAATTATTTAACAATGTTGTGAATCTCTGGTTAAACTCTTGAACTTTCTCATTCTTCTCCATTCTCATAGACAGTAATTCTTTCATGAGAGTAGCTACGGTTTTCTGATTACTATATTTTTTAAGAAATCATTTCTCAAAGTCTTCCCAACTTGTTATTGAACCAGCCTGCAAACTGAAGTACCATGAAGATACTTTGGGTTCGAAAGTATACTGAAAGAGGCGACAAACCACATCTTCGTGTTCCACGTTCAAAAGGTTTATAGCTAAATAAAATCTTTTGAGGTGATCTTCAGTAGAGACTCCTTTACTAGGGTAATACTTAGGAAAGACCTTTTCTGGGTTCTTAGGAAAATCATGGAATGGTTTGACTACATTCAATGCCCCTCTGGCTCTCCATGCGGGTACGACCATGACTCTTGGGGGAGAGCGTGGTGGTGAATGCGGTGGTGAGTTAAGAGGAGTATCTATTGGAGGTTGATCTTCTGGGCCTGTAGGGGTCTCTGGAATAACTTCGTCGAAAGGTTCGGTGATCTCTTCTAGAGATAAATCTAACAATTCTTCTAGGCTTTGAACAATGACAGAATCTCTTGTGCACTGAGGATTTTTTCGAGGAGCTCTGGTTCTGGGTAATAAAGGAACTGTGGTTAATCCGCCAAGACTTCTCACGTATGAGAGGGTATGTCTCCTGAATTGATTTACTTCTTCAAAAGGGATAGCATACACTACTTCTGACTATTCTGTTCCAGGGTTGGGATCTTCTTGATTTCTGGATTCCAGATCTAGAAATTCTAGAAAGATTGTTGTGGATGGGTTTTCAGTAGAAATTTTGCTAACAAAAGAATCTTTTCCGCTAGCCATGCACTGATGGCCCTCCTTCTAGCGCCAAAAACTATTGATGCCTCGAATGTTGCTGCATCAATTAGCTAGGGATTCTCCCCAGTAAGCAATCCCAATTAGATCACTCACCGTTTGGAGTGGGGAATCCGTCCGGTTAACGGTTCCGCCTACCGTGGGTTTTAAATATTTGTTGGTTTTATCGGTTGCGACCCGATCCACCGGTTATGTATTTTGTATTTAAAATGATGTGCACATTCCCTAGACTAAATGCATGCGGTAAATCAACAAGACTCCATGTAAAATAACATGCTAGCTTTCATAGGCCAAAACGATTCCATTGATGTAGCATAAATAGTTACTTTACAAAATAGCAAAGAGTTTCACCTGCCAAAAGTCCTTTCCTTCTCTTTTTATTAGCTATATATAGCTTTACAAAATGTTCCCAAAATTGACACCTATACCCTAACCATTTAGATTCCTCTATTTTGTCTTGTAGTGCTTGTTATTACATAAGAGAAATATTCTAAATGTTTACAAAATGGGAGTTACAAAATTAAAAATGTTTTAACATCCCAAATGTATGTATAAAAATGAATATCCATGTGGCATGCTGAAGAGCGCAACCTATCCTTGACTTGGCTCCTTTGGTGGCTCAGGCGCTTCTGGGATTGTTGGGGTCTCCTCTTGAGCCACTGCGATGGTTAGGCCACTTTTTGATGTAGTAGCTTGACTAGATGCTAGTGCCTTCTCCACCTCTGCTATGTGAATTTCCCAGTGGTTTGTGTCCCTTATGATGTTTGTTCCAATCAGGGGACTCATAAATCTGAGAGATATCTTTTTCTTGACCAACTCTTCTTCTAAGGTGGTTACTTCAGTCATAGTGATCCGGAGGCTTTCTTCGAGGCTATGTTGATGAACAGCAGCTTGGATGATAAATTGGCGTAGATCTTCTGTTGTCAATGTCTCCAGCTTCTGCACATATTCATTTTCTGCCTGGAGCTCTATACTTAGATTTGCCAAATACTGTATTTTATCTGGGAAGTCTTCTATCTTTTGAGGTATGGCTATTTGGCAGTTTTCTTGTGTGGTCCAGATTCGGAAGTATAAAGTCTTGCACTGTTCATAAGTTTCTGATGTTACGGAGGCTAATTTTACTCCGCAGTCTTTAGAATACTCCAGGGTGCGTATATCTGCCTTGTATTCAACAACAGACTTAAGGGGAAGGGTTGCTAGGAACCCTGAATTTCCTTCTCTCCATTCGATATGCCTTCTAATCTCCCCACTGACGCGTGAGTGTTTCCTCCTGATCCTAGTGGCTTCAACATTTACTTCCTTGACTTTGGCCATGACTATATTTAGTCTGTATATCTCTTCTGCTATGAGTTCTCTGACTCCATAAGTCTCTTTTAGGATTCCGCAGGCCTGCTCATGGAAGGGTCTGATATCTCCCATTTTGTTGTTTGCTAACTCCAATTGTTGCTCCAGTGACTCATTCTCTCGCAATTTTTCAATGATCTCTTTTAGGTCATCTAACTCTTGAAGGTTGTCAAATTTATCCGATTCGAGCTTCAAATTCTTTCCTTTAAGCTCTGCATTTTCATTTTCTAATGTGCTTACCTGTATTGACAGAGCTCTCTCATTTTCCTCTGATCATTGGAGTGCTCTTTTTAAATCTTCCTTTTGGGATGTGAGAGCATCATTCTTCTCAATCATAATATTTGTGTAGTTATGCTCCTTGACTAAAGCTTCCTGGAGTTGGTGGACCTTCCCCTTTTCTTTATCCAACTTATCTCCCAATATATTAAAATTATCAGTGGTTGCTGTAACAACGGCTACAGAGATAGATGCCAGGAGTCTAGCAGCTTCTTCTATGTTCCGCATGACCGTAGTCTCATGTGTGATGACAATGTCAGGCCGAAATGGCCTTTTCAGTTTGGAACCTGCTTCCTTGACAATGGTCTTCCTCTTCTTGTTGTAAGCAAAATTTACCCAATTGGAAACTGTGCTGCCTTTATAAGGTGTGAACGGGACAGTGGGTAGATCCCTTATGGGAGAGTCCATATCCAATTTTTGCAGGTTTGGGATTTTGGGGTCAATCTCTTCTTGGGATTTCTTTTCTTCCTCTTCCTTCCTCTTTGCCTCTTCCTCTTGCTCCTTCTTTCTTTTGTTCTCTTCTTCCTACTTAGCAGTAGTTTCCAGCCTAATTCTTTCTTCCTCTCCTTTTCTCTGTGAAAATCCTCACAGCATATCTAAGAGATGATGTGTACCTCACAAGAATAATTATGATTAAGCAGGAAAATAGAAGAAGAGTGAACAATACAGTATAATGAGCAACAGAATAATATGGTACAATAGAACTCAGATAGAAGCAATAATACTTCACACACACTAGTTAATTAATCACAATATGGACAAATAAATAGTACAATGGTAGAGAGGATTCAAATTTCCAAGGTGGAAATTCAAATTAGCCTCTCAGAGTGATCATAAGATCAATAGAGTGTCATCGGAGCACAACTAGGTGTCCTAATCATCATCGGAGCACAACTGGAAGTCTTCATGATCATCGATGGAGTCATCAATGCTAAAGTAACTGTCAACCATCAGTCAAACTAACTCTGGTAGGTGTAACTGAGTGTAACTCAGTGTAACTGACTGTAACTATGTGTAACTGAGTGTAATTGAGTGTAACTAAGTGTAACTGAGTGTAAACTGAAGACAACTGGACTGGTAGGTGATGAAGGGCGAGTTGCTCCCTAAAATCAAGGAAGAAGGGCACATTAAGCAACTGGAGGGCTAAAAATGAATAGTGAGAAGCTCCTGGGGGCTGGCTAATTGAGAACTAGGTGCTGGACTGATGACTGGGATGCATGAAAAATGCATGCAAACCCTAAAGGTGCATGCATGACTGAAAATGTAAATGATCAAAATACTGGTGGGACTGGGATGGAGTATAGGAATATCCTAACACCCCCCCTTAATCCATCATGGGCCCTGGTAACTAATACCAAAGGTCACCCAATACAATCAATAATAACAATCAATAAACCAAGGAAGTGGGAAAATTTCATGGGAAACATACCCCCTCCTCAAAAAATAGAGTGTAAGGCACACATAAAAATAAATGATTCAAACTCAAGCATGTGTGATGCTTGGTCATATGTCTGGAGGTATCTTCTTCTTGGGAAGAAGTGGATCATGCTCAAAAGGCATGTGCTTGTACTTTCTCTTCAGATCGAATGTGATGAGAACAAATCCAACAGTATTAGAATGATCCTTGAACCTGTGATTCGAATCAGCTGAGGTAGGATCAAATTTTTGAATGTGCATATAGTCCTTTGTCTTCTCCTTCGAACCACCATGGGTGAGATTATGCCAAAAAGAACTATTACATGTTTGCTTGAAATCAAAATCAGATTTAAGACTTAAAAAACAGTTTCTTGAGATCTCCTTTGAACCAGTAGGGGTGAGATCAAAACTATCATATGCATGAGAAATTTTCCCAAGAAGTAATTGCTTAGAACCCAAATTAGATACAAGACTTGAATCATGGTTTCTTGAGATCTCCTTTGAACCATGAGAGGTGAGATCAAAACCAGTAGATGCATGAGAAATTATCCCAAGCGAATGGCCATGGCCATATTCTTCAATGACCTTCTGAAAGAATGCATTTATGATCATATAGTAGTATAAAAGAGGAGATAGCTGGAGAGGAGCGAATGCATTACCTTCAGTAGCTATTTTGACCTTTGAAATAATCATGTGATCATGATGCAAACCAACAGACTCTGGTGCAAGAGAGGATTTAGGACCTTTTGCAATATCTAGAGTGTGAGCTGGCACAGAAAGAGAAGAAAGTTTGAGCATGAGTGGAGAATCTGCAAGTTCTTTGTCAACAACTTCAATATGAGATGATACTGGTGCATGATTTGAGAGACCATCAAGGGGAGCGAATGGAACACTTTGCTTGCTTTCGAATGGATTTGGACCGATCCCTTCATTCTTTCTACCAAATTTTTCATCTAGGTGAGCCCATAGCTCTTTTGGGGTCCATAACTCTCTTGGAGTTTCAACACCATCACGGTATTCGGAAAGAAATCTCTGATATTAAGGCAAAGAAAGCATCATTGTTCCAAAGGCCATGTCACCTTTATTCAACCAATCAATCTTCTCTTTAAAGGATTCGAACTCTCTTTCAAAATAAAAATCAAAGAGATCATGTCTCTTCAAATATGCTATCATTTTTGGTTTCCATTCATCATAGTTGAATGGAGAAAGAAGAGGGATTTCTTCTGAATTCATGGAAGTTGTAGAGGACCTGCAAAAACAATATAGAATAACTACAACTGCTACTGCTGCAAAAATGCAGAAACTGCTGCACTCAAAATCTTGGTAATAACCTGCAAAAAACTCTCAAGAATGGAGATAAACAATACTCTCAACATGCTCTGATACCATGTGAAAATCCTCACAGCAGATCTAAGAGATGATGTGTACCTCACAAGAGTAATTATGATTAAGCAGGAAAATAGAAGAAGAGTGAAAAATACAGTATAATGAGCAATAGAATAATATGGTACAGTAGAACTCAGATAGAAGCAATAATGCTTCACACACACTAGTTAATTAATCACAATATGGACAAATAAATAGTACAATGGTAGAGAGGATTCGAATTCCCAAGGTGGCAATTCGAATTAGCCTCTCAGAGTGATCATAATATCAATAGAGTGTCATCAGAGCACAACTAGGTGTCCTCATGATCATCGGAGCACAACTGGAAGTCTTCATCATCATCAGTGGATTCATCAATGCTCAAGTAACTGTCAACCATTAGTCAAACTAACTCTGGTAGGTGTAATTGAGTGTAACTCGGTGTAACTAAGTGTAACTGAGTGTAACTGACTGTAACTAAGTGTAACTGAGTGTAACTGAGTGTAACTGAGTGTAACTAAGTGTAACTGAGTGTAAACTGAAGACAACTGGACTAGTAGGTGAAGAAGGGCGAGTTGCTCCCTAAAATCAAGGAAGAAGGGCGCATTAAGAAACTGGAGGGCTAAAACTGAATAGTGAGAAGCTCCTGGGGGATGGCTAACTGAGGGCTAGGTGTTGGACTGATGAATGGGATGCATGCAAACCTTAGAATACATGCAAACCCTAAAGGTGCATGCATGACTGAAAATGCAAATGATCAAAATACTGGTGGGACTAGGATGGAGTATAGGAATATCCTAACATTCTCTTTTCCTCTGCTTCAGCTTCAACTACTTGGAACTTCAAATTTTCTTCTTCTCTTAATTTATCTTCTTGGATCTTCTTTGTGTGTTCCAAAATTTTTAGCTCTTCTTCAGAGGGAGCCTGGGATTACTTGAGCTGGCTCCTCCTTTGCTTACCTGAAAAATCTGTAGCTCGACCATATTGCTGATTCCCATATATGGGTCTTCCTGAGGATCATAAAAATTGGCATATTCGTAGGGAGTAGAGTGCTCTTTGCAATGCTGCGCAACTTTTCCTTGTCGATCGTTCCTATGGAAAATCCTTTCTCCAAACTGGAAACTCTTCAATTCTGCAACAAACTCCTTTACAGTCACGATTCTTGCGAACTTGTAGGAGCGAACATGAAAGGGTAAGGGGGGAAAGGTGGATTTTTTGGCCTTGTACAAAGTGTTACCCATTCCGTTAATGAAGACCTACCTGACCATTTCCTTATGGACTATGTAATCTGTAGCATAATTCGGAAGCATATATGGTGCTTTAGAACCTCCATACATTCTTATGTAAGTACCTTTCGGAGAGAAATAGAAATCACCATATTTTTCCAAGGCTTCCATGGCGTTCTCCGATAGACAATTTGGTTCTTCATGGAATATCATTTCACAAATAGGCATGACGAACTCCTCGCATATGAGCTTGTAGTCCCTCTTGTAATTCTGTGCCCAATAGATTTTATAGGCAAGGAATATTGGACCTTCTGCCGGACTCCACATGCATCCCAACTTGGGAAAAAGACACGTTGCCATAATACAATCTATATGATACGAAGCCATATAGAATTCTGCCCTTCTTTCCTCTAGCCCTTCTTTAGCCATTGTTATTGCTGACGTCAGGTTGTCTGAGAGAATGTCAGTCCAATTGAAGATCATCCCTCTGAATGCCACATAATGGATGGTCGGGACCCACTGTAGCCTGAACATTGTCCAGTCGGGCTTCCCAAAGATTCTACTTATCATGAGAGCAATCAATTTGAAGGGAGGCCTCAGATTCTGAACTTCATATTCCTCACTGTCATTTTTCCTGGTTTGCTCGCCCGTAATTAACATCCTTCTTGCCATGTCTAAATTATCCATATTAATCTCCTGGTTTGTAAGTTGTTGCAATGTAGGATGGTGAAATGAGGTGAAGGCATTACTCGTGTTGTCTGCTATGACTTTGGTTTTAGGGTTGGCATGTTGCAGCACCCATCTGATCACCTCTGAACATGGGAATAGTTCTAGATGTGTGACTGCTTTGGATATACAAGAGGTCCGGATGTTTTGATACAAGCATTCTTCCTCAAGGAGAGATTCCGGAAAGTCTTGATCCCTTATCATACAGTAGACATCACCTCAGTTCACTTCCAGAGGCATGTTTGTAGTGCATTTGGTGTCCTGAAACGTCGTCTCTAGTCTGGAACTTTCCTCGATCGCTTTCATCCTCCTCTTGCCACCTTTAGCCATAATGAGAATCCTGTATAGTAATTGTCGTGAATGAGCATGCATGACATAGTATTTTACAAATTCAAACTAATACCTGTAGATGGTCTTAAAAAGAATATTTTTGAACATGTTCCTTTCTCATGTAAATGCAACAGGAAGAAAACAGGAAAAAATTAATCAAGCTATCCTTATGGCTTGTGTGCTGGAGAACTAATGGTTACAAGATCAGGGTTGGTCTGGGTGTTTAAGTCTTTAGGATGCCGACCATTGCACGGGCGTGGAAGATGTCAACACGTAATGGCCGAGACCAAGACGAACAATGCCCTACGAAAAAGACAGGATCCTCGTATTAACGGGACTGTGGTTGAGGAGGTAAGACTAGACAACATGATACTCTGCATTAGGTGTGCGAAAGGGTCGGCAAAAGGGTTCTGGGAAAACGTCATGCTAAAGAACAATCAAAATGCAGCAATGAGCCATCATTGTGAGCAGGCCTATACGCCCTACAGAGCAGGTGAATATACTTACTTGGCAATCTGAACGCGTGACGCCATAGACTATCGAGCAAACTGTGGATGTAAGCCTCCAGACGATGATAGGTGTGCTTGGATGTTCAAACGGAACGGGCACATCCTATGAGCGATGAAAACAAATGACAAGGTAACGGGGTTTCGCCCATATATATATGAATTGGCGCGTGTGAAACCTTAATGAGGTTGGTGCAGGCCATTAAATGAGTATTAAGCCTACGTACGGTCAGGTCATGTCGAACCTTTTTTCCATAAATGCGACCGTCAAAAGCGGAAGGTTTATACCAACGCTTCTGACTCATGAGAGAAGAAAAAGCAAAAACGTTCTGCCGTTGTGGGAGAGTTGTGTTAGTGCTTCCGCGAATGGCTCATGTGTCGCAGCGGATTTGAATGAAAGATTCTTCTTCCACGGGAAAGTTATCCAAACTCTTCCGAAACACCAAGGCTTCGTCGGTGCGGAAGTAATGGATGAGTCCTTCCAAAAGAAAAAAATGTTGTGTTTCCGACACGTGCGGAAGAGTTAAAAGAAAGCTTCCGTTGTAGTGGAAGGTTTTGATGAGTTCGCTTCGCCACGAGCCTATTTAATTAAACGTTTCATTCCTTCGAAGACTTTAAGTTAACTTTTTCCGCTTCAGACCGATTTGAGGTTTTTCCTTTCGTGGTTTCGGAAGACTTAGGCCAACTCCTCCGCTATTTTGGCAAAGTTAGTTCAAAGTTTCCGCTATTGCGGGCCAAAAGGCTGAGTTTGTTTAGTCAAAGGACATAACACAAAAAGTTCTAAGACAAGTTTAAGATTGAAACTAAGTAATAGGATTCCTAAAAGGTGCAGAAAAACTTTTAGAGGCAATCGTAAAAAGAAGGAGGGTCCCCAATATTTTTTCAAAATCTAAGGGGGGGTTAGTTGTTTCAACAACACACCTACCTTGACGATGAGACCTCACTTAGTGAGGATTGAACAAATGAATTTCATTTTCTCAAATGATGAACTAGGTGAAGGTGCGAAGTGGTTGGAGCACATAGATATCAATTTCGGCATGTTTCCACTTGAAGAGTTACACAATATGCACCTACAGGTTGTGGAAGAAATTCGGGTTCAGGACATCACTTCTTATAACCAGCACCTATAGTTAGAGGAAAATTATAAGGAGATGAAGGGTGAATCTGTGGAAAAGAGCAGAGAGCTAGCCACTGCTCAGGAGAAACATCACCAGGTAGCACAGCTACTATCAACATTAAGAAATGCAGTCATAGAGACAAGGTTTCCGCAGGGGGAAGTCGAACCTAGTCTATTGACAAGAAGGATCGAGGTGGAGATAGGAACAAAACCAAGGTTGGTACAAATACTACCGAATTCCATGACAACAAGAGATGAAGAGTTGGACACGGAATTAAAAAAGCACGATCAAATCTCGGTAGATTTTCACATACTGTCGATATTGTCCCTGCATCGAATTCACACAGCAACAAGTGAAGAAATCAAGAACCATGAAGCCGCAATACATGACCAGATGGTAAGATACAAACATCAGGCATGGAATAGTGAGGTGGAGGCACGCCGTCTCCAAGAAGAGAAATCCAAAACCTTGGATGAAAAATCAAAGGAAATGGAAGATAGAAAGAGGTTGGATCATGCAATATCCAAGTCATGCGAGGAAGCCCCTGAAGTAGATCAGGACATGTTACCAGAAGCAAAATCCATCCTATTAGGAGTAGTTATCACAAATCTGCGAAAATAAAATGAAGCGCTATAGGCAAGGGCAGTGCCCAGCATGCCACCAGAACAGATCCAAAATAGGCATAATGCGATATAAGAGGCTGCGACGGAGATTGTAGAGATGGAAAAGACAACCCAGAAAATTGCAGAAGACATCACCAAGTTCTGGGGGAGTTTAGTACAAGATGAGAAGTTGCACCCACTGAACGCGCAACTCAGCGAGGCAGAGACACAGCTGGAGTCACTGATCGTATCGCTTAAAGAGATGCCCTTACTAACGCAAATGACAAAGGCTACGGAGCTAAAAGAAATGCAACATTGAGTGAATAAGGGGAGGACAAGGAAACAAAGGAGAAAAACGCATCTAGATGAGTTACAAATGAAGGTAGAATAGTTGGCCATAAAGGAAATGGTATGGATGGTATAGGTCAAGCAAGAACTGGAAAGAGCACAATAGATGAGTGGTGAACACCCGACAGAACAACAAGTAGAAGATTGTGCAGTACTCAAAGTATCGACAAAGGAAGCTGTCGACTAGATTACAGTTGCATGGAAGAATTCAAGTCCCAGGTAAATGCACTAGAGGTTTCCAGATGAGGTGTCTCGAGGGAGATCCACAAGTTTGTGTTGGGGGCCTATTGGCATGGGGCTAGAGAACAGAACATGCAGAACTGACAACGACGAAGGGGTCATCAACGAATGAAAATGACTATTCACGAAGGATAAGGAGCTAACGAAAGCGGAAGTTTTGGTCCAAATTAGTTAGAATTGGTCATTTGGACCATTTTTTAATGTCCATAGGAGTCTATAAATAGAAACACAATTATAATAGATACTAACATCGAATTAATATTGAAGAATCATCAGATAAGTCAATCAATTCTGATGTATTTTGTCTACCTTCTGCAGTTTTTTATATGAGTATATGAATCTGTGTTAAGTCGCTTGGAACTATTTTCTGTGAAGTTCATTCAACAATCCTTTTAATGAGTTAATGAATGAGGATGATCAACTATATCTCTATTCTATGTTTTCTATTTGTCGACATGAGTTATTCTTTGTGCTTTCTATTTGTCGCTATGAATGTTATCTTATAATGATGCGATCTTGTTTCTGTGTCGATTAATGAGTAATAATAGATTATCTGAGTTATGTTGATTGAATATTCTAATTATTAGTGTAATGCGGAAGCAAATATTTGGTTTCAGTAGTGAATGGGTATGAGTTAATGCATTTCCTCCCCCTACTGTAGAAACTTGGTTCCTGCATCCCCCCTTAGACATCTCGGGTGAGACCTCACTCGCTCTGCGGGTGTTGCTGGAAAGGGAAAAAAATATCTGGGACAATGCTTAAGGGTGTCTGGTTGGTTTTTGTTAACAATAGTGTGAAGTGAACCCCTGTCGATAGAACTGTGTCAACAGATTTTCTGCACTTGTTAGTGAAAAACTGCAATGAAGCGATCTTCCTCCAATCCAACTAAGTGTAGTATTCTTTCTTGCATTGTCTAATCATCTACCATATCTGTAAATGTTGCAATTCTCAAGCTTGGTACTATGTATTCCATGGGCATGACAACTTCCTGTCCATATGCTAATATGAAAGGTATATGACCTGTCAACTTCTTACAAGTTGTTCTATATGCCTATAATACTATTGATATTCTGATATCCCAATCATCCCTGTTTGTATTGCATACTTTGGTCAATGCATTCTCCAAGACTTTGTTAAAGGCTTATACAATGCCATTAGCTTGTGGATGATATGGTGTGCTCTTCTAATGGTAGATCTGAAATTCTTCTGTCAAGGCTACAATAGTTCTATTTAGGAAATGGGTTCCCTGATCACTCATTAAAATATTTGGACATCCAAACCTTTTCAAAATATCTCAAAAATGAATTGTGTGGCGGTAGCTATGCTACAACCCTTTATTGGTTTTTCTTCTTCCCATCTCGTTAAATAATATGTAGCTGTGATGATATACCTTGAGCCATTTCACTTTCCTAGTGGGTTAATGGGTCCCACGAAGTCAATAGCCCATTTATCAAAGGCTTGAAGTGTCAGTTGTGGTATCAATGGCATCTCATCTCAACGAGATGGATTTTTTGTTCTTTGGCATAAATCGCACTTCCGGTAATGTTCTTTTGAGTCTTTGTGTATCATAGGCCACCATAGTCTCGATCTCATAATTTTCTACACAGTATCTCTTCCTGCGTATTGTCCTCCAGATACACCTGAATGTGCTTCGGCCAATATACTAAGTCTCTCGTATTCTAGTACGCATCTTAGCAATACTTCATCTGGTCCTAATTTATACAATTGTCCATCAATTATGGTAAAGTCAGTTGCTCCTACCACTAAATATATTTTTTGTTGTGTAGTAAACTATGTAGGCACTAATCCTGCAGTGAGAAATTCTATGATATCTATGAAGTAGTCCTCTACTATAGGGAGAGCAAACAATTGCGCATCTGGTAGACTATCCTCTAGATTAATCGGTTCTTCGCCTGACTCAATGCGTGATAGATGGTCAGGTCCTACATTCAATCTTACTAGTTTCACAATGATTTCAGAATCATATTCCTGAAACAGTAACAACCATCTGCATATTCTTCTCCCTAACACTGGTTTATTGACCAAGTACTTCAAAGCTGAATGGTCAGTAAACATGCTGAAATGTGAACCTAGCAGATAGTGTCTAAACTTCTACAATGCATATACCATAGATAAGCCTTCGCTTTCTGTCATGGTATAAATTTTTTCTGTTGAATGTAGCTTTCTGCTTGAAAATGCAATGGGATGATCGATACCTCCTTCACCTAGTTGAGCTATTACAATGCCAAGTGCTATAGATGAACCATATACGTGTTCATGGAATGGTTTATTCCAATAAGGAAATAGTAGAATAGGTTCCATAACAATTTTCTCTTTCAATGTGTCCAATCCTTTTTGGGAATCTTCATTCCAAATGTACTCCGCTTCTTTCTTTAATAATTTCTCCATAGTCGCAGTGATCTACGCATATCCTTTGATGAACTTTATACAGTATCCTGTATTCCCCAATGTAGTATGTAACTGCTTCACGAAGTTAGGTGCTGGAATATTTACAATGATTGCAATATTTGTTGGGTCAACCATCAATCCTTGATTACATACTATGTGTCCCAATAGAATACCATAGGAAACACAGAAGACACTCTTCTTCAGATTCAAAGAAATTTGGTATTGTCTACACTTTGCTAACATCATTCTTAAGTTCGCATAATGATTCTTCAAAAAGCCGAATATTTTCCATTCATCAAAATAGACTTCTAAGAAATTATGAATATAATCCTTAAATGCAGCTACAACAACTCTTGAAAATATAGCAGGTGCTTTCTTCAATCCAAATGGAATAACAATGTACTGACATGATCCCCATTCAGTAGAAAATGTGGTCTTATGTCTATCTTCTGTAGAAATTATGATCTGATGATATCCATAAAATCCATCAGTGAAAGAGCATTCCTCCTATCCACCTATGTTATCTAGCACTTCATCTGTGAATGGAGTAGGAAATGGGTCATGTAGAGATGCATTGTTCAATTTTCCGAGGTCCACACAGATTCTGATTTCACCTTTAGTTTCTTATCTTGAATTACCATAGGAATTATCCATTATGAGTATTCTACTTGTTCAATAATTCCTACGTCCAGCATATTATTAATTTATACCTTCACCCTTTCTTTATATATGGAATTCAATCTATAAGGTCTTTTCTTAATAGGCTTCACATCTGGATTGAGAAATATTTTCATAACTCCCAAGTCAACTAAAATGCCTTTCATTTCAGAAAACTTGGTAGGAAATAAATCTTGATGATCATGCAGTAGGTCTACAATCTGTCCTACTATTTCTTCATCCCATTAATCGCCAATAGAAGCAAATTTTGGTTCATTCTCGGTACCAATATTGATCTTTCTGGTCTTCACAGGATTACTCAAGTTTGGAATTTCTAAATTAGGCCCTTTAACATTGTGTTTTCCTTCTGACTCAGGTATATGCACATCATGAGTATCTTCATCTAGCATGAAGTTATAGCATTCAAGGGCATGCTCAAACTGTATTTCCCACTCTATTTGTTTATATATTGCTAACGAGATATCGTTGAATATATTCTTTTTAATAACCTACAGAGCCTCACCGATACTTGCACAATCATCCTCAAAACTGAAAGTGGATTGAAAGTTAGTTATCAATATGTGCCTCTATGAGGTTCTGCTTATATATACCAATTCTTTGGTATTTGATCCAATGTGTGTATAAACATGTGAACCCATTCTTTTTTAGGTGTATCTGTCCAAGATTTCAAGAAAAGTTCTATATGATCTCTAGGATCAGTCTGTCCATTGTATTTTGCTTGTTCCATCTTAGTATGTTTTTAAAATATGATTTCCATCATGTGCTTACATTCTTCCCATGTCTTCAGGTTCTCTTTATGCGCAGCCCACCATCTAGTAGGTGTATCTTGCAATGTTATATCTAGAGCGGCAAACTTATGTTCTCCTGGAACTGATACTAGATATTCATGAAGAAATGCGTGGATATTTCCTAAACCATCATAAGTAGGAATTGGACTTACCACTGTTCAAATCCAACGTAGTGACTTTGTTATCTTCGCACACCATATTGTTGATACTTCATGCATTCAGCTATGCCAGTTCAACATTCCTGCGTCTAATTTTGATATGCAAGAAATGTCGCATCTCCAGCTCAATGTTCCATCATCCGTAGGATTAGTGTAATCTTCATGATTCACTGTTATCTTATAAATATTATCAAGTTCTTAAGCTCTACATTCCTCTCGGACCGGTTCAATATATCTAGGTCCTTGTGAAGGATCCAAGGGTGCGATGACCCTGATATCCAGTCCTTGAAATATCATTTGTTTTTTCTTGATATTGATAATTGCGAGGTTGTAAATTTACCAATCAATCCCCAATAATGAAGGATAAGGATTGTTTTCATATATGATATCGATAACCTCGAAGTCTTCTTTACTTCGTACTCCATCAATGTCTACAAGAACACTTGATAATCTCCAGAAGGGTTATAACCTTTTGTTGATTAGCTAACCTCAACTGTATAGGAGACCAAGATAAATTTGGATTTCCCATTTGTTCCCATGTTTTTTTCGTCAGGACATTAACCTATGAGCCTAGGTAGAGAATGACCTAGTTCATTTCATAATCTCCAATTTGAGCATTTAGCCTCATTTCTCTTCCTGTCCTTCTATGGTTATTAATATGATGAACTGCTCTATGTGCATCATTCACTGTGTTACGTTGTTCGTAATTTCTCAATAGGTTTTGTAATTCCCCTAAGGTGGTTCCATTCCTTAGCAGCTTTATGCAGCTCTGTAAGAGCTGCATTATAGGACTTATTTGATCTAGTGAAGTTCACGATCCATCATACGAGATCGACATATCCATTATTGTTTTTTGATCACTTTGCAATTGGGTGCTTGTGGTCGAAGGTTCCACGTCTTGAAAGCTTCTTCTTGCTTCCATGAATGCCTTTTTCTCTTGGTCGAGGTTAAATGTGGGCATTTTTCCAATTTCTTTTCTTACCCAAGGCCCATCAGTAGGCTTTGGTTTGTTTAAGTGATCTTCGAAAGTCGAAGCTTCATTTTTCCTGTCACAACTCCACTTCATGTCACAAAATGAATGTTGCGATCCTTGTTCCTCTTCTCAATTGTGATCATTTGTATATTCTGGTTTTGTCCTTCTGGTATTTTCTCTTACATTTTTCCTTGCAAAATAGGACATGCTTCAATGACATGGTCAAATGACTTACAGTACTTACAAGTAGTGCATGGATTCTGACAGTCTCTTATTAAATGTCTTGGTTGAGCGCAGTTATAGCATATATTTTGACCTCTTCCTCGTCCTTGGCCAGTGTTGCATCCTCTTCCCTTGTATCCAACATGTCCTCTATATGTGCCTTGGTCATACTGTGTATTTTCATTATTATGCAGTGTTTCTCCTTGGACTCTGTAGACATAATGATTTATTTCTATCATGACATCATAAGCTCTACAGTTTGTATCATCATGTCCAACTGACTTACAAAATGTGCAGTATTGGTTATTTGGTGTCTGTACATATTTCTGAAGCAAGTAACAGTCTTCTGGGCGATGTCCTTTACATCGGAGAATCTCACACCATGGTCCTTGCTGTTGATTCAATGGGTTCGGTGCTCCACTAGTGATGTAGTCTCTAAATACAGGACATTGTTCTTTGGAATGTCCCTCTCCTTTACATTTTTTACGCCAAACCTCTTCTCTTGTTTCTTTTCCTCTCTTCATATCTTGTAGATATAATGTCAAATTGGCTAACTGTGTCTGGATTTGTACCATACTTGTACTAGTTTCTCCTATGGGAGAGGCTTCTAGTTTCATCACAATTTCTAATGCTTTTGTTTGTGAGGTTGCCTTCTATTGCATCAATGGTAATCTAATATGGGGAAACAATGAAACTATGAACCATTCTTGATGCTGCTACGGTGCTATTTCAAATATAACTTGATATAAGAATGCTTTAAACTTTTGATCAAACTCCCATACAGTCTCATTAGGTTTCTGTTTGATTTCTTTTAGCTCTGTAATGCACTGATATTCTGACTTAGGTTTCTTGAATTCTCTAATAAGCGCAGTTTTGATATCAACTAGCGATCTATTCTGTCCAACATAATACTTCATGAACCATGTTAGAGCTTTGTCTCTAAATGTGGTAACTAACTGAGCTTGTTTTATAGCATCATCCTGTACTTGCTTAACATTCCATATGCATTCACAGAGAAACCAATGTTGCTTTGGGTCTTCTAGGCCAGTTCCTTTAAAAATAAGTATTTTAATGTCGTCTACCATTCTGGTTATAGGAGGTGTAGTGTTTTGAGACGATGAAGGTATACCACTACTTGACTGATTCTAAGTACTTGATATTTTAGTGTTACTATTATCGATGTTCTACAAACTAGTAATATTTTTGTCCTCAACTATGGGTTTCTGTGGAGTAATAGGCTGATAACCAGTGCATCTAGGTTCTGTTTCGGTATTAGACTCAACCTGATATGAGTTTCTATTACTTCCTAAGTCTGTTTCTAGGAATGTGCAAGTTTCGGCTTTAGGAGACCTATTTCTAGTGTTAACTGTATATCTCTTTCCACTTCTCAAAATACCAATATCTTCATCTGTGTCACTATCCGTGTTACTAAACATTACAGACTCAAACCCTATGAATTTGATTTCATTCGTAAGACTCCTTTTTCAGCTAGTAGCATCTTAATGTTTAAACTGAGGTTTTTCAAGTACTTACCTCTAAATCCTTGGAAGAAATATCCTTCTGCTGCAATGTAGGACTTCAATGTGTCCACAACAAATTCTGTAACATAGCCTTCCAGTAAGCTATCCAACCAAAAGTCTACTGCTCTTGAAATTTGGTTGTCAATTCCTTTAAGCCTCTAAATCAAATCTGGATTCCAAACTGTAGGTTCTCCACCCTGGAAAATTTTTTTGCATTCTGCTATCCTCGATATCCACTCATGCAACTCAATAGAAAAATATGTGAAGAAAATTTGATGTAGGTCAGTGAATATATACCTCTGCAACCATTGTTCTGTGGTAAGACGCAGATGTATGTTCTCTTTCTTCGAAAACTCAAGTTCTGTCTGACTTACCCAGTTCTCTATTTCTATCTTTTCCAGATACCACATAACACATTACCAGATCTAGTACGGTCGTAGAACCTTTTATTTCTCTTCCTTCTTCATGTTCTTATGACATAAGAACATCACATATCGCTAGTTCATTAGTGTGGCAACGGAACCATTTGTTTGGAATTACCACACCTTGGCTCTTCTTTATTTTATATGGGGCTAACCCAAGTTTTGCGTAGTTCCCTTTCTTTTGACCCAACAAAATCCCATTTACTGACCCTTTCGACATCAACTTGCGAGCAGGATGAAGTCTCACCCGAAGTGAAGATGGGTGGTTACAAAATCAGTTTTATGTAACCTAGTGACACATGGTTATGCTATGCGAGCTTGATATATGTAGCTTACTCAACATCTACTTCACAGATCATTACTAACATGTATCTGTGCACTTCGCAGATCTCAAAAACCTACAAACTTCGTTGAATCATTGTTACTTCACTTCTATGACTGGACATTTACCATACTTAACACAACTTCACAATGTTCATACATGCATGTTCCACTACTTATCATATCATTCTCATTCACATTCACATGAAAACACATATATAAGCATAGGCATTCATGAAATTTCAATATAACAGAGATTCAAACACATAACACAAGTATTTACGTGGTTCACCCCCCAGATGGGAGCTACGTCCACGACAACTGTTCTTATATTTATTGGAAGGGGTTAATAGTTCCAGTCTGCGCACTCAGCTACAGACTCTTCTATACAATAGATCTATGCGCACACAACTGCAGAGTATTTTTCCTCTCTTATATCTCTCTTAGCATAGATCTAACTAGGTTATAACATAACCGAACTTAATTTTAACAAGATCTAACAACCAACCCTTCCTTATACAAAATTTCCCTTTATATAGATTGTGCCTGAAGGTCACATCTTTACAATAACTATGGGCCAACCCCCATAGTACCCTTAAACCCAAAAATGACATGGTTCTCTTGTTGACCACGCTTTGTCTTTACTTCGCTGGAGCAAAGTTGTCCTTTTGCGTCGCTTCCTCTGGCTCTGACGCTTGTCTGATAGTCGCAGTTCTGGCCGCATGGCTCTAATGCTACAGTATCGCGTCCTTTGCACCATTCTTCTTCTTTACTCTTTGCTTCTGTAGCTGACAGTATGCTGCTTCATTCATAACTAATCCAAATTTCTTGATGGTCCTCAATACTTCTCCTTTACTAAGGGGGAAAATCCTTTTCTGCCACTTTGCTTTGCTCCATACCCTTCTCCCTAGATTTGTGTTTCTCCTTCAAAACTTCATCTACTTGGGTTGAGCCCAACATATGTATATATATATATATATATATATTATATTCCAATGTTTGTGATTATTTCTCACTGAAAGAAAATGAATACTAGTGCATTTGATCATTTTAATCGCACTAATGCATTTGAGTAAATGTAGGAGTGGTGCATATAAAACAAATGTGCACTGGTGCAACAAACTACTCGTTGCATGCCTTAGTGTTGTGATATTATAACACCCTGGTGCTTTCAATATAAGCTTACCGACGCACCACTATATCACAACTACACTATTGAATTTTTAAAATGCAGTGAAAGTCAACATCCTAGTCAACTTCACCGGTGTGTTTTCTTTACCTTATCACACTAGTGCTTTAAAATAATTCATAATCACTGGTGCATATATTATAAAGCACCAGCACCGTTAAAATTTTTGGTGTGCATTGGTGCTATATGTATTATAACACATTGGTGCATATGGTGTTATAAAGAACTAGAGCTGTTAATTTTTTGTGCACCAATCTTGTTTGTATTTAAAGGCACTGGTGCATTTTTTATTTGTTATCATCGGTGCGCTTATATCCACAAATCACACTGATGAAAAAACCTCCGCTAAAGCCTTCGGATGCTCAGAATTTTCAGTTATAATAAATTTCCGTAAAAACCTCTCACAAAACATCTAGTACCATTGGCGGAGGTTGTAGTAGAGGTTTTTTGGACAATTTTGACCAATCTTTTATCACTAAAAACCTATGTTATAACCTCTACTACAGGTCCTTTTCCTTGTTGTGATATCCTCTTAAGAATGGAAGTGATTTTATGGTTGTACTGGATTTATGACTTGACATAGAATTTGTTGAACCATTGTAGATTACGATAAAAATATCATAAGTTTTGTTTTCTTTCTCATTTTTAGAATAGGATTTTGGATTATTGTAGTTAATTTTTAATTAAAAATGTTATATATGATATTAGGTTTTGTTTAATGCTAGTTGTTTTTCATATAAGTTTTTTTTTTAGTAATTTAGTCTTAACAATAGAGATTTTTCTCTATCTTGATTTTGAACTTAAAGTTTAGCTTGAGTTTTTCTAGTCTCCAATTTCATAATTCATGTGCAGAAGCCATTTTAGGAAAAGTTAGAAAATACTCAAATTAGTCATTTACCTTGTCATGGACAGTCATAAATTGGTAATATGGAGATAAAATTTAGGAACTTTTGAATAGGTATGGTTTTCCATCATTAAAGTTAGTTAAAAAGGATCGATCACTAACCTACGTGAAGAGGGACATAATTTTAATGCATTATGTCATTTTCCCATGTGATGGTATTCTTTTGGTTCATATTTATTCTAAGCATGGCTCTTTTTACTCAAAAGATAAGATTATTCAACCTTGAAAGGAATGCCAAATTAAGGAATGGGTGGGACATGAAATTCCTTTTCATTAATTTTAGGAATTGTACATAATAACATGTGTTATTATTTTGTTATTAGTAGGGATTATCCTTATCCCATGATTGCATTATGTAGGTATCTATTGTAGTAACTTTTTCATTCATGATAAAGTTAGGACATAGTGTACTTATTTTTTTACTTCTCCTCACATAATCATAGGAAGTAGACTCAATTTCATATTCAAAGATACACCTCCACAAACTATCCAAGATGTTGTGGTGCACCATACACATCTCTAGATTTGGAAAGATTGAACTTGGTCAAGGCTCAACCACACAAAACCTATAGTCTAACTTTGAAGAGATGGCATGCATAATACTTAGGACAATGGGAATACTAGAGATGTGAAATAAGGGCCTACATTTTCACCATGAATAACAAGAGGATGTAATGGTGTTAGATACTAGCCTTGTGTTTGACCATAACATATCCATCCAAGAAGAGGAAATTGTGGCATATGTAGTATGCTTTTGGAACCTCAAGTGAGGAAGAAATCATATGTACTACCAATTTTCAAGCATAATAAAAGAAGTATCATGATAGGAAATAAGTTGGTTTCAGTAAGCATCACTCCATGGTAGCCAATTAATCATCATTATCAGGTATGTTCGTTGTTTTCAAATTATTTATTAGCTTTTCAAGGTTACAACAACCACTTTATCAATATAATTGGGACATGGTTAGAATCAATTTAAGCTCAAAATCTACTCTAAATTTTTAAGTTTAATGTACCTCCTGGTATGAATTATTTCCACAATGCTTTAATTATTCTCACATTACATTGCACAACATACTAGTCACCAAGACCTATGTCGAATTAAGGGATTCTTTTAGGACTTGAAATCCTCAAATGATTGCATTAGAACTATGACTTCATATTAGCATACCTATGAAAATGATTACTTTAGGTTCGGGTAGGTGATAGATCCCCTATATACATAATTAATTTCTTCATGAAATCTAATTTACTAAGTCATTTAATTGTCAACCCAGGGTGTGTATAAATTATGAGGTATCATGCACATTATATGCAAGACTTAGAGGGTTTAATGAACCTATAGGACACTCTAATCGTTATATTTAGAAATTATGCTTGAAATCCAAATTGAAAATCAGACAATATTAATTCAATGGTTTATTCTCATTGAGTCTGGAATTTGAGATTTGTAAAAGTAGTGAACCATCTAATTGATGAATGTTATAAAATGAATAAAAAACTCAATTTGTATATGAATCATAATTTAAATTACATAAAAAACATTTATTAAAAGGAAATACACACATAAAACATAAAAACATCAAACAATAAAGAATAAACAATACACATACCAATATCAATACCATATGTGTGTGTACATGAATATATGTACACACACATATATAGTTATGTTTATAGAGAGAGAGAGAGAGAGAGAGAGAGAGAGAGAGATGTTTTTTTAGAGGGTATACATCGTAGCTTAACTAATTATAAAAAAGTGAGGAATAAATCTTAACTCCTCAAAATATAGTTTCTTATTTACAAAAATGTTACATTGAAATCAAATTAAAATCAATAGGTTACAAAATTAGCAATTGGATTGCAACATAAGATGAATCCACATTTAGATGCTCCATAGCAATAGCAAAAATCTCATTTATATTCATTGTTATAGCTCAACAACAAACTGCTCAAATGGAGGTTCATGGTTATATAGAATATGGATAAGGAATTTGTTGAAAACTCTTGACAAATGGTAGCTGATGTGGAGGATGAGTTGGATTCCCAACATTCGAATTCAAAAAAAATTGTTCACAACGCTAATGATATCCACATATTTGTAGAAAATGGTAATGATCGTGGATCTATAACAAATTATATTTTGTAGCAAATTGCTCCCTTCCATAGAAATCCATTTCTACATCTAATTTGTATCAATATTGAGTTGTAGGTTAAGTACACATGATAATATTCCCTCAAATGTATGACAACATTCATTAATATTTCCAAAAGTAGAGTAAAGAGTACCTAGATTAGCTTTGAGTAAAAAAGGGTAATGATTATGGTTCAAAAAGGTAAAAGGGAATGGTAATAGTATGGTAACAAAAATAGAAAAGGTGATCTAATTATGCCAAAACAAGGTGCCATCATTTCTCCCTTACTGAAATTGTTTCATGTCCACATGTGTCTTGTACACTCAATTTGAGTCAAATTCTGCATATGAGTATGCCTTATGCATATCACTAAGTTTGTATGTAGTATGTCCCTTTTCATTTACTGTATAGTACCCAAACCTCTTTGCAACTACTTTCCAAGAATTGAATTATTCTTTAGGATTCAAATTTATATGAAAACCAATACTCTAGTGCAAACAAACCAAATCAGATGAAAATGAAACTTTAATTCTATCCATCTTAAATCACATCTAATCATATAAACAATATATTTATCAACTCTTCCTAAGTATTCATAGAAATTTAGATAACTAAATGGGTCTCACCTTTGTATCTTTTCATCTAAAATGTTCCATATGTGCTTAGAAGCTAAAAATATATCCATTCTTCTAGGATTAAATGTTTGGTGAAGAAGAAAATGGCATGTAGTTGAGTTTCAAAAACTATAGAGATTTTTTCAAGGGACCTGAGAAACTCGTGAAATTGTCTAATTAGAACCTATGGAACAATATGTTCTCCTTGTATAAATAGGCTAAAATTCTATTTATTCTGCGAAATATTTGTTTTAGTGAAATTCCATTGAAATTGATTATCCATGAAGGAATAAAAAGATCTTAATTGCACATTGCCAACAAATGGATTTGGATTCTAGGTTTTGTCATGAAATAGGATGTTATCATGTTGATATAGTTCATATACAAAAAATTTACCCTCCTAACTACTATTTAAATAGGTGTTTCCCCTCAGGTTGTACCTCCATTGACTTAACAACTTTTTACTCTTTGAGACGATGTATAAATTCATAAAAGATATAACATGGGGTTTCAATGAAGTTACAATGCCAAGGAGGGATCTAAAGGAAACACCATTCCTACGCCAATTTAGGTAATTGCGCCAGTTGTCATACAAAGGGAGGTACACTAATAATGAATGGAATAAACCCTAGTCTATCACACTAGGTGCCTAAAGATATACTTTGAAATTCTAACTAGATTTGTGGCTAAGACCTATTGTGCATGAGGTAGACATCAGCTATTGAAGGTGATTTTGACTGTCAATTTTAATGGGGACGATCAAATGTATCTCAAAGCCAACAAAACTCAAATGAAGAAAAGCCAGAGTGCATTAATCATTACCCATTTCCTTGAAAGAAGATATAACATCTCTAAATACATTCAACAATAAAGCATTGAAATCCTTCCATTAATATGCATTCAAGAACTATAGAAAATCATATGGGAATAGAAAGTACATATCGATAGATTCATGCAACATGATAAAGACCTTTATGCTATTAGAAAGAACATTCACAACGCAATATAAGATGTTTTTCCTCGAATAGTAGTGGCAGATAATATTGGTCCTGGTTTCATATTCATAGAAGGAAGAAATATGAAAAGAAGGAGTAGGCCAATGTTGTAGATCCTGACACACTTTTTTCAGGGCATTTAGTAACCTAATAGAAAATATTGAACCTCCTTTGAGCTTTATTTTGGTGTGATTTAATATCATTTGGATACATATGCTGAATGTGCTTCCCTAACAAATGCTAGGATCTGATGTCCTATTTCTGACAAGGCCTCTACTGAGTTGGCATCACATATCTTTCAAGAAATGCAACGAATCTTTACGATGTGCTCAGGTTTACCAAACCTCTTCCCCTTTTGTTTCTTTAATTTTCCTCACATATCCTTTTTTTCAGGATAAAAAGACTCACTTTTTTTCTATATTGATTGTTGTTGCTGACTTTCTAGCACATAATCTCTTAAAACCTGCATGTTGTGCAAACCTTATGAAGTGAATCTTTTCCCACCCTTCAAAATCATGAAAGATTTGTCTAATTCATATTTGGGAGTATATTTTACAAGACCTAAATTTTTAATCAAGTTCCTTTGTAATGTACCTAGTGACCTCATCATGACCTTGGAGCAAAGAGGTACTCAAATTACTGTCTAAAATTTCCTCCGATAATCAATTTTGTTTTTCTACTGGTTTAATTAATATTTACAATAGAATTATTTTTGCAAATGAACACCAGAATTAATATCAACATGTACGAGGACATTAAAGGCATATTCTACATGATTTCCATCACTCATTGCCATTAATTATGTGCATTTAAATCAGCAGATATATTAATTAAATAAAACATATAACATACATAAATACCAAACATTTCATACACATATAGAAACTTATCTGAAAATATTCACCAACTATCTATATACCAAGGGCATTCCTCCTAGCCATAGGCTCTATGAAACCATCTCTTTCTTTGATACGCCACCCCAAGCTAGTGTTATTAAACCACAAGAAAGTACCAAGTTATCCCACTATAGCAATCCGCTTGCACTCCTTCCCCATTGGCCTGCAAAACCTGAGGAATGGGGCCCCCTTATCTGAGCTAACAATACCCTAGGTTTGTTACCCCAATTCCCTTGCATGGGTCTATAATAGGATGGACAAGAACTATTCGTGCCAAGACTCCAAGGAATTTAGTTTTTATATGTATGGGTCTAGACTACAGTATGGGTTATGGCTCTGATATAAGGTACGGGTGATGGTTCCATGATGGCATGCTGAATGCTGAAGTCCCCCAAATGATAGCATAACCATCCTTAATAATAGTTCTCAATAAGTTATATGCATGTTGAGAACTAGCCAAGTGACATGCATGGGCAATGGGAACTAGACAAATCGCATCCATGAGATTTGACACTCTTCCCCTGTAATCCCAAGATTAGGATAATTATCCCAAGATTTTGGAAGATGAATTTTTATAAAGAAGAATTAATAAAACATAGGATAAAAGGAATATTGAAGATAGTGGATTAAATGATAAGTTACTAGGGTCATCTCCCCCTTTAATGTTGATGTATTTGTAACTTCGGAATGTATTTCACATATGTATATTGTATTCCTATAGAGATGTTATTATTCCTTTATATGGAGGTGTCGTCATTTATATTGTAAGTGTAGTAACTTATACTTGATGGGTTATTAGACCACCTTGATGGTGTAATGCTCGCCTCGGTACTTTAACTGATTAGACTAATGAGGGTACTAGTTTTGAAATGAACCGGCTTAGTAAAACACGAACCATTTGAATTTACTTTGAAAATGCTTTAGAATGGAAAATGATGAAGGTTGAAATTACTTGAAATGAAATTGATGTATGCTCAATTGACAGAGATACAATGTTAACATGATGAATGTTTAGTAGACTTGACTGACTGAGATATTGAAAAGAATGATACAAATGTTTTATAGTGTAGCGCTACTAATATGCGTTTGAGTGTGTGTGTGCAGTGGCAGGTAAGTCGATTTACTAACTGACCCATAATGGAATTATCGGGGTCGTAAGAATAGAAAGAACACGTAAGGGTACGACGACTGATTGTCGACCCTGAATTAGCAATCCACGCATGGGTGAAGCCGTTTCAGCTCACCTAGGGAAGCGTATGCCGTACGGGAAATGCCATAATGATTTGGTCTCGTACGATGAGTTGAGGGGCGCGCAGTAAGGAGAGCCTTATCCCTCAGCATCTCTTAGTCTCCAAGGAGCGTAGTTGAGAGATCGCGGTAATGGTTCTCGGTCACTACGTAGTACTCGCCATAAGAAGGAAGAAATGAAACTGTCGGAAGGGCCCGCCGAAGAGGCACCTGGACAAGAGAAAGATAATTGTTATTTAAAATAAAGAAATCGAAAACTCAAAAAAATAAAATTCAGGTAACTTTAAATTAAGAAGACAAATACCAGAAAACTTTATTCATTATTCTTTCGTCTAAAAATAAAACTTTTTAGTTTCATCTAAACTATTTTATTTATTTACTTTATTGAAAGAATAAAATAAAAGTTAAACTAGGAGTCCCTATAGAAGTTCTTTTAGAATTGAACACTAATAGGAGTTAACTTTAAATGAGAATATTCTAGTAAAGAATAAAAAAAATAAAGAGAATATATATATAAATTGTTATTAATTTTCTAAATCTTTTAAATATATATATATATATTATTTAACAAAAGAAACAAATTCTTTTATAAATTTTATTATTTTAAATTAAATAAAAACAACAAGTTTACTAAAAAGGTATTTAGTAAACTATTTGAGAAACAAAAGAGGAGTAGAACTCTCCTACACCTAACTCCCACTGATTTAGGGAATTGGGTGTACATTAAAGACATTGAGACACATGTATTTGAGAATATTTGAAATTAAAATATTAAATTAAATTAAATACGTGCATGGACAAACACATGGCACACAAGAATTTGCTATATAATGAGGGAGAAGAAGGAGAGAAAAACATTTCTTGCTCCCTAATGCTCGATGGTCATCATAATTTCGGATTATGTTAAGATCTTTGGAGTTGGGATTAGCCGGAACAGGGATTGGGAGATCATTTCGGGAGGCTAGCAAGTCTAGGTTACGACCCGACTTGCTCGGGGGTTCAGGGTGAAGAAGAATAACCTGGATACGGTAGGGAGGTCAACCGAGGGGTCACTCGGTACTTCGTCAAGAAATTGGATTGGATCGTGCGAAAACCACTTCGAGGACTCCATCGATTCGCTGGACCAACCGTCGAAAACAGGTTTGAAGTATTTAGTTATTTATTTTGCTAACTCTTGTGGTGGAATGATTAAATCTGGGTATATAGTTTTATTTATTGACATTCATGTACTGCAATAGATAGAACTAGATCTGTGGCCTCTATATCCTCTTCTGAAAAATCATACTGGAAGTTCTAAAATTTATTATACTTATATTTTCAAATTCCGTAGAAGTCATTTTGGGGAACCCGAAATGGGGTCCCTACATTTGGTATCAGAGCAGATCGAGCCTTGAGGGAACCCGATCTCATTTCTAAATTCCATTGAACTATGTGTGTTCTCACTACTATTTGCAGGAGATTGGAAGTGACTGCCGGAGAGGTAAATATTGCAAAAATGTGATTCATTTCAGACATAAAATTATTTGAAATTTTAAAGGAATTTATAGCAATTTTCTGGGTATGATTTATTTTGGATAGAAAATTTATTCGACAGTTTTATTTGAATAATGTTACCAAATCTCTGGAGTATAAATCTTTGTTTGATCATTGAATCATGTTAGCATCAGAGCTGCACCTCGGTTCAGTATAATTTAAGGTTATATCTTTGAAACAAAAAAAAAACGGTTTAGCCTCAGATTTAAGAATCGATCCAGTATATTTTTATTATTAGATCTGTACTATATTTTTAGATCTGGATGGAATCGAACTTATTGTTAGATCTATATTATACTTTTAGATCGGTATGAAATTGCGTTAGAAACCGATTTGAAGGTCAGCGTATGTCGAATTATTTCAACCTCCGTGAAAACGTGAAAATAATCCGATGATTTCTGCATCTTTCTGAAAATCCACATGTTTGCTTTATAGAGAAAACTAAGTCAATCGATTTTTGTTTATGAAAATCCACATATTTGCTTTATAGAGAAAATAAGTTATTTGATTTCTGCGTAGCAAATTCTGAAAATTGTTATCTTAACCCTTTAATAGACATTGGTATTAGTACTGTGCATCTGCTTACGAGTTTATTGGAATAAAAACAATTTATACCCTGTTGAGGAACAGGCGCTCCAGATCCATTCTCTGATTCTTTTTAAACATTTTGCTGTACGTTACAAACTGAGAGCTAGATCTCAGATCGAATTCCTTTTTTTGTTATGCCTATGGCTGTGTATATTTTTCTTTATTTCTTCGATCCTTCGAAACCCCCAATTTCGAAGGATTATTACCCTGTATGTTGAACCATGATTTGCATTACCGATTTGTCCATCCATTTCTGGTTCCGTGTGCCTTTTGGTCATTACCCGTTAAGGTGGACTCTGATGCTATTTCCATATCTATGTAATAATCGTGTTATACGATTTAGATGTCTCTGTAGTATCCGTGTTCTGTGATCTTAGCGTAATCTCGATCTACTATTCGATTATCTTTGTAGAAACCGTGTTATACAATTGGGTATTTCTGTGTTACCTCAATCAATGACTTCAATAGCTCCGTAACACCCGTGTGCTGTGATCCAGTAATTCTGTGCCATTGAGATCTACGATTTTATCTATCCATCGGTAGACAGCCCACAACTACCCTGTAATCTGATTTCATCACATTACTTTCGCCCTCTATTACTGAATCCTCACAAACGGTGTGCTTGCTATCGACCGGAAGTTCGAGCTTCTGCCCTTACCTATCTCCTTGCCAGGATGAGTCCCGAGATTGATAGCGTGAGCCAATACGAAGGTTCGGAGGATCGAAGGCCAGGTCAGCGTACGCCGAATATCATGGCTCAGTGATCTACTCGAGCTGGTAAACTGAACTTCCAGATCCTCTTTTGAATTTTACTTTACCACAGAGTTGAAAGAAAAGGAGTTAGATGTTTAGTGGTAATTTAATTGAATTGAATTATTAAATCTGAATATAGTAGATGTCTAGTTTTATTTTGTAATACGATAGTGAGTCTATATCAAATCGTATTAGCGCACAGTTAAAAAGAAGCTTAATGTTTTCAAGCGAATCCCAACGAAAGGGATCGCAGGAGATGATGAAGCGATGAATGCGCCGAGAATTTGTTTAAGGAAATTGGTGTCTGTCGATTGGAATCTGAAACGCTAAGCTCACGGCAGTTCAGGTCATGGTGTAATAAATCCTTGTATTTATCATAACCGTGGAGAGATATACTTTAATTACACTACTGTGTGTTACCTTAAACGGAGCGTAGAAGATCGGTGTCAATTTTGGCATTTACTCACCCGTTAGTAGAATTCCTTACCCTGCACTTTAAACTAATAGAAGAGCTTAAATCTAGGTTTATGTAACTCGTGTTCACGAGATATGGAAGTGAAATAGTTATTCTCAAATAGTTTGTGATATCGTGAATCAGTTGCTACATTTTATTAACATAAAATAGCCTCAGCATCATGAAATTTGTTAGGAATTTTCGTGTGGAAATTATGGTTAAGTAATGGTGAATTGAACCAATAATTTTAAATTCATGCAGCCTCAGCATCATGAAATTTGTTAGGAATTTTCGTGTGGAAATTATGGTTAAGTAATGGTGAATTGAACCAATAATTTTAAATTCATGCATTTCATGCTAACACTTGTAGCAAATCAGGGGAAAGACTTCTTGCCTAGCTGGCAGGATATTGGCGGATTCAAATTGCAAGGTTTGTCTTATATGTATTCGCATGGATGTTATTGATTAGAAAAATTTATCATCTATGAAATGCTTATATGTAACCGTGGGTCATGCATGGGATTTTGTAGTACGGGTCATAAATTGTTAAAAACAAATCTCTATTCTGCATCAAATAGTTGAAAATATTTGGTGAAAAGAAAGTGTGATCTTAACTATTTATTTATGCGTTTCAACAAGACGGTGCAAGGCACTAGATGAGCCTGAAACCATTTACTGTTATTATGATATATACATATAATATAAACTATATGGTTGTATATGGGGAGACATTTGCATGCTATTGATTGTGTGATCTTGTACGGTTGCTGAGAAGTATTCAATTGTAGTGGGTGCATTGTTGTTGAAGATTTGCAAATATAATTTATGTCTCATTTAGACTTACTGTTCTTTAATTAGTGCTGCCATACTCCTTATATTGATGAAGAATGGCATATAACTGTGGATGTATTTGTTGACACAATCTGTTTAGAACACTAGTGTTGGTAGCTGACGGCGTAGGCGTTGTCACAGTCAGAGAAATGATTTAGACAACAGATTTATGAGACTGTTATGTTAAACTCATTATGACCGTCGTTGAAATCTTCATTTCTGGTGACCAATGCTTATTAGCATAGTGCCGAATTCATTCATTAACTTATACCTATAGGGTTATAGAGAATGCCCGACGATAGATAGATTGTGAAGGTAGTTTATAATTCTAAATGTTAATGTTGCATAAGAGTCAACTATATTTCAATTGCTCCAATTATATTAATAATAATGCAATGATGAAATGATTCCGTATAATGTTAGTTTTGTATTCCATTTGGATAGGATTATTTATATATTTCATAAAAAAAAAATTATGTAGTAGTTAATCATAACAAAGCTTTTGATGTTGTTGTTATAATATTATATTTTAAAAGTATAGTATTATATATTACAATACTTAATAGTTAAGATGCAATTCAAAATTCTTATTATCAATTATAAAGGTAAATGAAAATATATATTCAAAAAGATTATATATAATGGTGGACATCTTGAACCATTTACATCTATTATATTCAAAAAGATTATATATATATAATGGTGGACATTATTGAGATAGGGTGGGATACTTTAAGGGCAAACATTATTCAAGTACATAAAATTTTGGTAATAATGTTAGATATTACTAAGTTATAGTGAGGATACTTTTAATAATGTATGGGCATTATTAAAATATAGTATGGATACTTTTATAAATACTAAATGTGAGGATATATTAATATAAAGTGTGGATATTTATGTTGTTTAGGGGAAAGGGGATTACAATGACACAATTGCATATACTTGTCGAGACTTGGACAGGATATCGAGAAAGTAAAAAAAAAAATGAAAGTATAATAGATATGTTGGTTGACATGACGGTTAAGACTCTTGAATGAAGATAGTTGAGGATTTGACAAATTTGATTTCTGGTCAACCATGCAGGAAGAAGGTGACTAGGAAGGATTGCTCCCCTAGCAAAAATAAAAAATAAAAAGTAAAAAATATATATATATATATATATATAATCATGACAGTAATTAAGATCTACTTAGGTCGGTTGGTTTACATGAAGGACATATGGGTTATCTTGGTCATTGTTGTCGAATAACATATACACCATTGAAAAAGTAACAATTAGAAGGACCCTAGAATATGCCAACCGAGAGAGAAAAGGACATTGTTGTTTAGAGATTGTGTCAAATTTGAATTTTCGAGGAAAATGTATTGGGAGAAAGGAACAAAGACTGGATATATTTTAAACTTCTCCTACATAGAAATGATGAGGAGACTAATGGATGGATATAAATTGGTGAATTTACTAAATGACGATAAATTGAAATTTTAACTGACAAGACACCTTGATGCTCAGATTGACGAGACTTTGACAAACGGCCAAGGGAGTGAAGCAGACTTAAATTTGGAAAGACAAGATATCAATATACTAGCATAAAGAGCTTAACGCAATTACGTTAATTTTATAGAATGGCAATGTTGTTGAAGAATGAATAAATACAAACTTGATGATTTTATAACTATTAGGTGGGTAATGATGCAATAAATTGTAGCTATATTGGATATCGTAGATCTTCGTAGAAGACTAAGAGGTATAGGAAATCTAAGTTGGTACTGAAAATTATTGAATGAATTATCATATTTACATTATGCGGAGTTGCAATTGAGTTCCTCAGGATGTATTGGAACCATGTTAGAAGAAAATGAAAACTAATGATTACAACCACTAGTGCTTATGGTCATGAATGTTGAAGAAATGAATATGAAAAGAAAGTGAAAACTCACTGTGGAAGCACATGAGACTTAACTTCGAGACGAATTTTTAATAAGAGGGGGTGTATGTAATGCCCGCCTCAGTACTTTAACTAATTAGACTAATGAGGGTACTAGTTTTCAAATGAACCAGCTAAGTAAAACACAAACCATTTGAATTTACTTTGAAAATGCTTTAGAATTGAAAATGATGAAGGTTGAAATTATTTGAAATGAAAATGATGTATGCTCAATTAACAAAGATATAATGTTAAAATGATGAATGTTTAGTAGACTCGACTGACTGAGATATTGAAAAGAATGATACAATTTTTTTATAGTGCAGCGCTACTAATATGCGTTTGAGTGTGTGTGTGCAGTGGCAGGTAAGACGATTTACTGACTGACCCACAATGGAATTATCGGGGTCGTAAGAACGGAAAAAACACTTAAGGGTACGACGACTGACTATCGACCCTGAATTAGCAATCCACGCACGGGTGAAGCCGTTTCAACTCACCCGGGGAAGCGTATGCCGTACGGGAAAGGCCATAATGATTTGGTCGCGTACGATGAGTTGAGGGGTGCGCAATAAGGAGAGCCTTATCCCTCAGCATCCCTTAGTCTCCAAGGAGCGTAGTTGAGAGATCGCGGTAACGATTCCCAGTCGCTACGCAGTAGTCCCCATAAGAAGGAAGAAATTAAACTATCAGAAGGGCCCGCCGAAGAGGCACCTGGACAAGAGAAAGATAATTGTTATTTAAAATAAAGAAATAAAAAACTCTTCAAAAAAATAAAATTCAAGTGACTTTAAATTAAGAAGACAAATACCAGAAAACTTTATTCATTATTCTTTCGTTTAAAAATAAAACTTTTTAGTTTAGTCTAAACTATTTTATTTATCTACTTTATTGAAAGAATAAAATAAAAGTTAAACTAGGAGTCCCTATAGAAGTTCTTTTAGAATTGAACACTAATAGGAGCTAACTTTAAATAAGAATATTCTAGTAAAGAATAAAAGAAGTAAAGAGAATATATATATAAATTGTTATTAATTTTCTAAATCTTTTAAATATATATATATATATATATATGTGTGTTATTTAACAAAAGAAACAAATTCTTTTATAAATTTTATTATTTTAAATTAAATAAAAACAACAAGTTTACTAAAAAGGTATTTAGTAAACTATTTGAGAAACAAAAGAGGAGTAGAACTCTCCTACACCTAACTCCCACTGATTTAGGGAATTAGTTGCACATTAAAGACATTGAGACACATGTATTTGAGAATATTTGAAATTAAAATATTAAATTAAATTAAATATGTGTATGGACATACACATGTCACACAAGAATTTGCTATATAACGAGGGAGAAGAAGGAGAGAAGGACATCTCTTGCTCCCTAATGCTGGATGGTCATCATAATCTTAGATTATGTTATGATCCTTGGAGTTGGGATTAGACGAAACGGGGATTGGGAGATCCTTTCAGGAGGCTATCTTGTGTGTTCTTACGACCCCACTTGCTCGGGGGTTCGGGGTGAAGAAGAATAACCCCGATATGGTAGGGAGGTCAACCGAGGGGTCACTTGGTACTTTGTGAGGAGATTGGATTGGATTGGGAGGCTAGCTGTGTGTTGGATTCATGTGGGTTAAAGGGTTATTAGACCACCCTATTGGGGGTCGGCCCTGTCAGCATTATGTTAAGTGGTTAAGTTGAGGCCGACCTAGTAAGGTTATTAGGAAAGTCAAGTCAAGTATAAATAAAGTGCGGGAGGCACTCTATTTGATCATTAACTTTCTCACTCATACACTCATTAGAGAGTGGCGCACTAGTGGAGGAGAAGAAGCTGCTACTAGGAGACTATCTCTTATGCTTGAGTTTTGTATCATTGCTTTATCTATCTATGAGGAAGTTATTGGAGTTTTTCACCTTTATGGTTTTCCCCAATAAAGCTGTATGTCTATTGTATCGTGTGATTGCTTCTTGTGATTGATATGCTGTACATGTTATTCTCTCAGTTAAGATCCCAGAGTATGTTGAATTAATGCTAAAAAATTAACATGGTATCAGAGCTAACCTTAGAAGAAGACAATGTGCAGTTGCGGAAGCTAGGGCTTCTTGTTCTTTGGGTTTCTCTCCACAAATATTGAAAGGAAGGAGGCTATAATGACTCTCCTCAGCAAGGCGCATCTTTCTATTGAAACATAATTCAATTCTGAGCATTTTCAAATTTTGACCTAAAATTTAGGGTTTCCACAAAAAGTGGAATTTCTGAAATATGAGACCATGGATGGAAACTCCTTGGAAAAATCGAAGTTTAGAGCTTTGGATAGAAATTTTTGGTTGGGTGAAACTCCATGAAAATCAAACCCTAGTTTGAGGTTGTGTCTTGTGAAGCCGAAAATTAGGGCTTCTGCAAAAGTTGGAATTTATGAAATATGAGACCATGGCTGGAAGCGCCTTGGAAAAATAGAAGTTTAGAGATTTGGATCGAACTTTTTGGATGGGTGAAGCTCCGGAAAAATCAAACCCTAATTCAAGGTCCTCCCTAGTGAATCCAGAAGTTTGAAAAGCAAATTTGAGGGGTGAAACTTTGCAGTTTTCAAATTCTGAATATACTAGCTTGATCAGCGCATCAAGGCGCATCTTTCTATCATTTCAGAAGTTTGAAATTCAAAGTTTGATTTTTTAGGGTTTCTTTGACAAACCCTAATCCAGCTCCAAATCCAAATTTCTGTAAATCAAGTGGTAAGACCTAAATATTTTCTATTTCCATTTGAAGTACTATTTAAGATGTCTCACCACACCAAGCTTGAGGATAAGCTTGAAGGGGCTGATAACTTCCGAGCATGGAAGTATAGGATTGGGTTAATTCTAGAAGAGAGTGAGTTGAACACCTACATAAGTGAAGGGGATCTTGTCCCAGAGGGAAAAGAGACTAAGACCTTACACAAGAGCAACTTATTCAAGGCTAAAAGGATCATTGTTGATTCTATCAAAGACCATCTCATGCCACATATGTCATCTCTGAAGACACCTAAGGAGATGTTTGATTCCTTGATCAAGCTATTTGAAGGGAAGAATATAAATGGGAAGATGACCTTGAGGAATCAATTGAAGAATATCAAGTTCCAGAATGCGGAGACCATGCAGTCTTATTTCTCAAGTGTCTCCCAGATAAAAGAGCAACTTGAAGCTTGTAATATCCCAATTTTGACCCTATTGCATTAAAATTGTAAATGATGTAAATATCGTTATTTAATCATGGTGAGGAGCTCAAGGCCAAGGCTCCGCCATCGATTTAGCTTTGTATGTATCGGCAATTAAAAATAGATGCCTATGGTTCTTGTGCTGGACATGCACAATGTAAATTAATACATCATGTAAATACAAATTTTAATGAAATACCCACAACTAGCTATGCAATGCCACAAAGAGATGGGGGCATGATTTTTATAAGGAATAGGGAGGGAAATTCTTCAAACCCTTGAGCCAATAGTGTTAAGCCAAATTTCATGAGAAAACCCATAAACCACCAACTACCCATTTTGACTTATGCACCTAATCATTTAATTCTTCCAAGAGTTGGTTGAGGTAGTTAATGCCTTGGGAATGAAGAGGTATGGCAGCCAATTTCGTGCATAGGCAAGCCATCAACCTGGGAATTTGTATTTTTGCTTCTTGGGCAAGAAAACACCCACGAAATGGTGCCCAAATCCATCTTTCACCCATGGCCTTTGCCCTCTCACGCAGTCTGATCTAGCTGGGCTTTCCCCATCACGTTTGTCACCATTTTTCCTGCATTTTCCATGCCTGGGAAGTCATTTTGTTTTGCACAATGGCTGGGAGGAAGGGAGCCACGATCTTGGGGTTTATGGAGGCCGTTTTTGTCCCCTGAATTCCCATAAACGTTTTCTAGAAACGATTTTGCTCTCCCAGGGTTGATTCCCAAATTGCCATTCCGTTTTTGGCTGCCCATGTTTTTCTGAAACTGATAGAAACCCCATTTTGGGCATTCCACTGTAGAAACGTTTCTCTTCATGCCCAACAATTGTGATTTTTGATGTTACGTACATCCTTGTTTTGGTTTGAACCTGTGAACAAGAAATTTGGAGTGGAAGTGGACATAATTGGCTTGATAAACCTAGTGAGGAAGGTAACCTCTCAAGAAGATCAAAAAGGGCTGGCTACTCTTCTATGCACTGTTGATGTATATGTAACTTCGGAATGTATTTCACATATATGTATATTGTATTCCTATAGAGATGTTATTATTCCTCTATACGGAAGTGTCATCATTTATATTGTAAGTGTCATAACTTATACTTGATGGGTTATTAGACCACCTTGTTGGGGTCGGCCCTGTATAAGTCATGTGGGTCAAAGGGTTATTAGACCACCCTATTGGGGGTCGGCCATGTGGGTCAAAGGGTTATTTGACCACCCTAGTGGGGGTAGGACCAGTCAGCATTATGTTAAGTGATTAAGTTGAGGCCGACCAAGTTGAGTAAAGGTCAAGTCAAGTTAGTGTATAAATAGAGAGTGTCTCTCTCTCATTTTACACATTCTATTCTCTCACTCACACTGTGGAGAGTGGCGCACTTGTGGAGGAGGAGGCTCTGCTGCTAGGAGAAGACTATCTCTTGTATTCTGGTTGTATCATTGCTCTATCTATCTCTGAGGAAGTTATTGGGGTTTTTCACCTTTATGGTTTTCCCCAAGTAAACTCGGTGTCTCTTCTGTGCTTGCATTATTGTGTCCATGAATGATACGCTGTAGATTTGCTGTACATGTTGTTCTCTCATTTAAGATCCTAGATCAGATTGAAGTAAATTCTGAAAATTTAACATGCACACCTTGGACAACACTAGAATGGGAGGTATGGCCTGAGGGACTGTGCAGTAGTGAAGGTAATGCTTCCTTGTTCCAAGTGTGTAGGTATTGTGGGGACCAAGCTAGATAGATCTTGTAGAGGGCATCCATATCTCTGTGGTTGAGCTCACTAGCTTAGCAATTCTTCCTTTCCATTGCCTTAGTAGCCTGATAAACCCAACTATCAATTGGCTTGGTTGATTTTGGTGTATATTTGGCTATGTGTGAGTCTGTTGTTCCCTTTTTCTTGTAGAAATCATGCCCAGCTCGGGGGTGGCAGTTGTATCAAGAGATTGATAAGCACAACTGGCCTGTGGTTGGGTGGAACGTTGCAGTTGCATAACTGGTTGCTCCGGGACTACTCTGTTTTAAGATAAGTACTCTCTTGTGTTAAATTCTGCAATGTATATATTTAATGGCTGTCATGAAAATGTGGAATGTATTTTAGATATTAAACATGATTTTAATTCTGTTGTGTTTCTACATTATGCATATATATATATATATATGTTTACTTATTATTAATGAGTTTTACTCTATGGATATGGGGCTAGATGCCCTGATTTAGTGTCACGTTCTCTCCCTGGCTCGGTCTAATGGGAGGGGACTTGACAAAGTTGTGGGAGAAGATATAGAGAATGGAGAAGTGGTAATGAACACTCTTAATGGCCTTCCTAGGTCATGGGATTCCTTCATCCAAGGAATTTGTGCTAGGAAGAAACTTATCAAATTAAGTAGGCTGTGGGAAGAATGCTCACAGGAAGAAGCTCGGAATGTAGCTCGAGAAGAAAAGATGGGGAATGAAGATCAAGCTCTCACAACACATACCAAGAAGATGACACTTTTCCTCAAATTGTCCTAAGAACAAAAGGAACAACAACAACTACTACTACAAGCAATCTGACAGGTATGACTTAGAGTTATGTTTTGAAATCTGTTCATGATTAATTTTATAATATGATTGTCTTCATGTTATTGCGTTTAGTAACAATCTTGTTTAATTTTAGACTTGTCTTATCACCCTAGTAAAAGTATGAATGCATGATAGAAGACATTCATTGATTAGGGTTATGAAACTTATGATTGTATTATGATTGTACTAATTCACTATGGTGTTGTATGAGGAGAATGTTATCCGCTAACATGAAGGTACAAATCAAGTTCTAGATCAAGACCATGGTGACATGAAGACAGAGACTCATCCATAGTCATGGATCACATAGAGATATGTATAATTTGGTTCTACAATGGTTAAATTATGAGTTATGTAGGTCATTGAAGAGAACAAGAAAACATTGCTAGACATAACCAACAAATATAATGACCAGGTATGTTTTTCCTATATCAAGTTAGAATCCTAGCCTATGTAAGGATCTTATACTTTTGTATGATTGATAATGATTACTCATGAAGTTACAAGTTTGAGTAATCTAGGTTTTATGCATATTATGTTCCTTACTTTGATTAATGATATGACTAACCATAAAATTCCTATATAAACCTTGAATACTAATGCTTATTATCTGTATTTGAAATGATCATGACTATACATGCTTAATATTATTGTGTTTTGATAGTATTAAGATTATACTAATAAATGCATGATTATTTATGAGATCTCGAGGATAACACAATGATGATACTAGTAAGCATGCATAGTGATCGAGGATGATATAAGTTCAAGGACAGGTAATCCAGGAAGCGAAGATCAAGAGGGAACACACTCCAGTAGTTTCTGCAAGGAAACAAAGGTTGAGAGGGAGTCCAACCTACAAACAAACAAAGATAAGTATTTGAATTGTCATTTCTTGTATATTTGATTGTTTAAATAGTACTGTTCAAAGATGTATATACTTATGTTCCTAGACTTAGGTTGTGTATTCTGCATATTTGAATAATTGCATTAATGAACAGTATACTACTAATATGCATGTAATGGGTAAGTGGCCTATGGCACTGTACAACATTCCATTGCTACTTATCTAGAATGAAACCTCTTTGCTGACATGTTGGGAGTTGTGCACACTCTTAACAATGTTTTGGTAGAGATTGGAAGGCATCTAGAAAGTTACGAGATATGGATAAATGTTGTATTAAAGCATTGGCTAAAATAATTGCATGACTGTATGACATATTTCTTTATGTGTAAGAATTTGTTCTGAAAACTATGAGATGTTTCTAATCATGCAATTTAACTTGTCTTGTAGGAAAGATCGTATAGCATCACCTACAAAACAAGGACTACAACATTTAATCTAGAAACAAAGCTATCTATTGAAGAATCTAAAGTTCTCAGGATCCGGGATGAAGTAATGATCGAAGAGTACCAGTCGATCATGAAGAATGATGTTTGGGATCTGGTCCCAAGACCTGAAGGGAAGTCTAGTGTGACTTCCAAGTGGATCTATAAGATAAATCATGTTGCAGTTGGGAGCATAGCGAAATACAAAGCGAGATTTGTAGCTCATGGATTCTCCCAGAAAGAAGGGATTGATTATGAAGAGACTTTTGCTCCTGTAGCCAGATACACTTCCATTAGAACAGTACTTGCTATGGTTGTAGTGATGAAATGGAAGGTACACCAAATGGATGTCAAGACAGCTTTCTTGAATGGTGTAGTTGAATAGGAAGTGTATGTGGAGTTTCCACTCGGGTTTGAGACACATGACAGAGGGACTCATGTGTGCAAACTGAAGAAATCCCTGTATGGTTTGAAACAGGCACCCAGGACCTGGTATGGCAAGATAGATGGCTTCCTATCTAGTTTGGGCTTTACTAAGAGTCAAGCAGATTCCAACCTTTACTACAAGGTTGAGGAAGGAAATCCAATGATACTACTATTATATGTGAATGACCTGTTTATGACAGGTGAGGATGGATTGATTGTCGATACGAAGAGGAAGCTTGCTGCCAAGTTCGAGATGTAGGACTTGGGTATGATGCACTACTTTCTAGGCATGGAGGTGTGGTAGAGTGTGTATGGAATCTTTCTTGGACAAGGGAAGTATGCAGTAGAGATCCTGAAGAGGTTTGGGATGATGGACTGCAAGGCCATGGCCACACCTATGGCATCGAACCTTAAGCTTCTGTGTGATGCTTCATCTGAGCTAGTTGATGCCACGATGTATCGTCAAATGATTGGGTCCTTGATGTACCTGACGAATACAAGACCAGATATCTACTTTGTGGTGAACACCTTGAGCTAGTACTTGACAGATCTGATACATGTTCATGTGATAGATGCAAAGCATATTCTAAGGTACCTGAAGGGTACAGTTAATTATGGGCTCAAGTATGAGGTGAATCAAAAGTTTAACCTAGAGGGTTATGTTGATTCAGATTGGGCAAGCAGTGCCATTGATCGGAAGAGCACTTCAGGGTGTTGCTTCAGTATGGGATCTGGTATGATCTCTTGGTTTAGAAGGAAGCATTCCTATGTGGCACTGAGTACAGTCAAAGCAGAGTATGTCGTAGCTTGTTCGGCTAGTTGTGAGGCAGTATGGATTAGGAATCTACTATCTGATTTGTTTGATCTCTAGTTGAGTGCTACTTGTATATATTGCGACAACCAGAGTTGTGTGAAGTTGTCAGAGAACCCGATGTTCCATGACAAGTCGAAGCACATTGAGATTAAATATCACTATATCAGGGATATGGTGCAGAGAGGAGCAGTGAAGCTCTTGTATGTTGTGACGGACAAGCAGTTAGCCAATGTGTTGACCAAGTCGATGGCCAGGGTGAAGTTTGAGTACTTCAGAGAGAGACTCGGTGTACTTCAGATCGAGATTCCTTCCAAGGGGAAGTGATGAGTCCAATGACATAGATGCACATGAGCCATTATAGCATGGTTGAAGTGTGTCTTCCCATGGCTGAGATATAAGGGCTGGAGCCATTATAGCATGGTTGAAGTGTGTCTTCCCATGGCTGAGATGTAAGGGATGGGGCCATTCCGACATGGTTTAAGTGTGCATTCCCATGGTCGTTGAGGTAAGAGTTGTGCCAATTGAGCATGGTTGAAGTGTTTATTCCCATGGTTGTGATATAAGTGCTGTGCCATTCCTAGCATGGTTGAAGTGTGTCTTCCCATGGCTATGGATATAAGTGCGATGCCATTCTCGCATGGTTGAAGTGTGTCTTCCCATGGTGTAGATATAAGTGTTGAGCCTTTCATAGATGGTTGAAGTGTGTCTTCCCATGCCGGTGAATGTAAGTGTTGTCTGATGTGCATCTGGGTTGTGCTCTGTGGACTATGAGGTGATATGAAGACGATGAGGTGACAGTATGGTACACAGGTTTTGCAAAGGCACATAATTGGTCCTGAGATGCTCTTGCAGGTTTTGCAGAGGCAGTGTAATCAGTCCTGGGAGATCTTGCAGGTTTTGCAGAGGCAATGTAATCAATCCTGAGGTGTACTTAATTAATGGCTTGCTCGCAGAGATGATGAAGACCTACATGGAGGCTAGGCCTACATCCAGCATGAAAAAGGATTGGCTCTATAGATGTGATACATCCAGCATGAAAAAAGGTTGGCTCTGTAGATGATGAAGACCTGCAGGTGGCAGGCCTACATCCAACATGAAAAAGGGTTGGCTCTGTAGAACTTCCGATGACTAGTAAATTTGAGATTGCTTGAGATAGAAATAGTAGTGACGATGACGATGATCCAGTGATGATGATTCAGAGAAGAAGACTTGTGCTAGCAGATCTATGTCGAGAAATACCTTCCTAGTTAAGAGGGAGTGTTGATGTATTTGTAACTTCAGAATGTATTTCACATATGTATATTGTATTCCTATAGAGATGTTATTATTCGTCTATACGAAAGTGTTGTCATTTATATTGTAAGTGTTGTAACTTATACTTAATGGGTTATTAGATCTCCTTGATGGGGTCGGCCCTATATAAGTCATGTGGGTTAAAGGGTTAAATGTCATGTCCCAAATTTGGAATTGGGTCACAATGGCCTAATCACATTGGCCATATTGATTAGAGTTTGTAAAATTGATGTTAAAGGTCAAATAATTACCAAGGAGGAAAATTACGAGCTTCCTAGGTTTGGGGTGGATGCTTTGGGATTTGGAATAATGGGGATAATAAATGATGTTTGAACATTAAAGTGGCATAAATATTTAATAATGGAGCTAAATAAATATATACAAGTGAAAATCAAAGTGGCATTTGATCATGAAGACACATGGAGGAAGTGGGACCCACATATGGCTAGATTTCTCCACTACACTTGGCATCATTCTCTCACCAATTCGAATTCAAGGTGAATGGTAACATACTTGGGGGAGTCTAAAAGTTATTATTCATGGCATGAATAATCCAAGGTCAAAATATAGAGTAAGAGTAACTCCCATGGAACAGGAAGAGGCAATTTGGAGCTAGTGAGACACTTGGGCTAGATTCCCTAGCTCTATGACAACAATGATGAAGATGCTATGGCACCTATGACACAAATCAGACCTGAAGGCTGACATATGACATATATGACATGTCAGGGCTAAAAATAGACTCCAAGAGGGCTCTCAAGGGTATTATGTCAGCTAAGATGCTTCCACATGTGATTTGGTGGAAGTGGGAGACTAGGAATTGTTGTACAAGTGGCGTTCTTTGGAATCTCTTCCCAACTTGAGTTGGCATGATTCTCTTGGAAGGAATTCAACCCATGGAGGACATTAGAAATTTATAAATGTCAATAACAAATAAGGAAACCATCTTTTGATCATTTGTAGAATTTTCAATTGCATTTGTGAAGAGGGAGAGCTAGTGGATGACTAGTTGCTTACCTTAGCCAATTTTGAGGGTGAAAGATTCCCATCCAAGTTGGCAATTGGAAAGGCCATTTAGACCTTTCATTTGGAGCTTTAATGGATTCTTTATTTTTAGGTGTAAGCTACAGGGAAGCTCATGGTTTCTTCTATTGCATCTCACTCCTTCAACCATTTCCAGTTTTGATGGCATATTCTTGATCCTTGAGGGAGGGCATTTTTGGTGAGCTATTGTACTCTTTGGGGGAGCTTCTAATGCCCAATTTATTTTTTAATATGAATTAAATACTCTTTTCTTCATCTCTAGAAAGTTTCAGGTCGAAATTCCAAGTAGAAATGTATAAATCGCAATTTTAATGAAAGAATAGTGCCATTTCCCCACTACCTTGTTGTGAATCAATGTAATGCTCATGATTTCGAATGAATGGATGATTATATGATGAATTTGTGATAAATGGACTTCCATGGATGTATTTTACAAGTTTCATGTACTGTACTTGAGCATTTGAAGTATTTTTACTCAGTTTAATTGCATTGGGAGAAGAAATAGTGCCATTTCCCCAAGGGTCGAATTGGTGATTTTTGCAGTTGAATGGGAGAGGGTTGGAAATTTTTTTAAAATAAATTAATGGTGCACATGAGACCTTAATAAAATCCTTAATACATTCCCTATATCCGTTTATAAATTTGAGTGGGTTTGGAGGCATTTGGGAAGCCATTTTCAGTGCTTACCCAGGGGGATTTGAACCCCAAATTACTAGTAAAATTGCATACTTGGTCCAGAATATTAAGAGAGTTTGTAGAGGTATTTTGGTGGCCATATGTCATACCTTAACATCATATTCAATTTCTAATATCATTCATACACCTTCCTTGAAGATGTGAAGGCATTTGGAGTCAATTTGAGACCTAGAAACCAATAATAGTCAAAGGGAAATCACTAGTAAAGTTACCTACATTGACCAGAATTGGAAGAGTATTTGCAGAAGTATTTTAAAGATCCAAAGGCATCCCTGAAACACATATTTATGTTCTAATATCATTCATATACCTTCTCAGAATATTTGGGATCATTTGGGGCAAATTTGGGACCTAGAGATCAAAACTAGTCAAAGGTCGAACTAGGGAAAAAAGTGAAAAATTGCCATTTTAATAAAATTCCTAACAAGAGACATTACAGTGGTATCAGAGCATGGTATTGGAACCTGATTTGGTAGAACATTAATGAAGACCAGGAGTCAAAGAAATAATCCACCACCCTTAGAAACTAAAACTGGATGTACTTTGGTGAAAGGGAAGAAGTAGGAGAAGAAGTGCATTCATTGGTCACCATGAGGAGAATGGAACCTTAGAGGAGAATGAGGAGTTTAGAAAATTACTTAAACCATCCTTTGAAGACAAGTGGAGGAAATACTTTCAAGAGTTCAAATTGTTGCTTAGTGAACTTGGAAGCAACTCAAAAAAAATAATGAGCAATGGTTCTCTTTTCAAGGAAAATGATGAAATAATTTATGTCACAAAAGAGGAACCTAATGTAATTGTGGAACATGAGGTACATGTTGATATGCAGGTTCTTGAAGATGCTACACTAAAACAAGAATAAGTACAAGCACTTGTCCTTGTTCAAAGGGATTATGAGTTGCCTCATGGAGAGAGTTTCAAAACCTTGGAAGAGGTACATGATCTCACAATAGTTGGACCAGCCAATTGTGGAGAAGATGATTTAAATATTTCAATGGGAAAGAGTTGTAAAGAATTAAAGTTGGTTCATAATTCCCCACCCCACACTTCTTTTCCAGCCACATCACTTTGGGATGAAAATTGGGTGAAAGGTTTTTTTCTAGTGGTGCCACATGAGGGGTATGAAACTCCTACCTCTCCTTTTGATGATGACATGAATAGAGCACCTCATTATTTAGAATTGCAGCAGCATATTGCTTTACCTTATGATGATACATATCCTCATGGATGTATGGATGAGACTTCTTTGATTCCTTTGAAGTTTCCTTGTTTTTTCTGCTCATTATTTGGTTCAGATTTTAGTGGAGGTTCTTCATTCACTTCTTGGATGAAAGAATGCATGGCTGAATATTTTGATGCATATCACGTTCTTTTGGAGCAGCACTATCTGACAAGGGATCCTCACCTATGTCATTGGAGCATATTTAATTGGTCACTTGAAGATTGTATGCACCTAGCAAATGGTGGTCTACTTACTTGGAGGTATAAACACTTTCATGATTCTTTGATGAAGCATCTTCTTAACGTACATTTTCATTATGTTGTTATGTACTTTGATGATATATATTTTGTACTCATGATGTTTGGAAGAATGCATACAAGAAAATGGGATCCAGGAATCCTCTTATCTGATGGTATGGGTTGGAGAGCACTTTTAATTATTGGGGTGCAATACAAGCAATGGGACCCTCGAATAATTTTTGTCTCATTGGTTTGAATTTTTTTGGGGGAAACAAGCAATATGGGAGATGGATTTCCCACTTAATAAAGTGAATTTTATCAGAGTAGTGCAACAGCAAGCATGGTGGTTCCTCTCTAAAATCTTCAAGGAAACTCAAAGACTCAAGGTTGGGCAATTCAATGGCAACTTCAAAGAATTATACAGGAAGCGGGTTCTTCAACACCCATATTTGAAATTGCTTGAGGACAAGCAATATTGGGAAGGGAGGATTTGTCATGTCCCAAATTTAAAATTGGGTCACAATGGCCTAATCACATTGGCCATATTCATTAGAGTTTGTAAAATTGATGTTAAAGGTCAAATAATTGCCAAGGAGGAAAATTACTAGCTTCCTAGGTTTGGGGTGGAAGCTTTGGGATTTGGAATAATGGGGATAATAAATGATGTTTGAACATTAAAGTGGCATAAATATTTAATAAAGGATCTAAATAAATATATACAAGTGAAAATCAAAGTGACATTTGATCATGAAGACACATGGAGGAAGTGGGACCCACATATGGCTAGATTTCTCCACTACACTTGGCATCATTCTCTCACCAATTCGAATTCAAGGTGAATGGTAACATACTTGGGGGATTCCAAAAGGTATTATTCATGGCATTAATCATCCAAGGTCGAAATATAGAAGAAGCGTAACTCCCATGGAAGAGGAAGATGCAATTTGGAGCTAGTGAGACACTTGGTCTAGATTCCCTAGCTCTATGACAACAATGATGAAGATGCTATGACACCTATGACACAAATCAGACCTGAAGGATGACATATGACATATATGACATGTCAGGGCTAAAAATAGACTCCAAGAGGGCGCTCAAGGGTGTTAGGGCAGCTAAGATGCTTCCACATGTGATTTGGTGGAAGTGGAAGACTAGGAATTGTTGTACAAGTGGCGTTCTTTGGAATCTCTTCCCAACTTGAGTCGGCATGAGTCTCTTGGAAGGAATTATACCCATGGAGGACATTAGAAATTTATAAATGTCAATAAAAAATAAGGAAACCAGCTTTTGATCATTTGTAGAATTTGCAATTGCATTTGTGAAGAGGGAGAGATAGTGGATGACTAGTTGCTTGCCTTAGCCAATTTCGAGGGTGAAAGATTCCCATCCAAGTTGGAAATTGGAAAGGCCATTCAGACCTTTAATTTGGATATTTAATGGAGTCTTTATTTGTAGGTGTAAGCTATAGAGCAGCTCATGGTTTCTTCTATTGCAGCTCACTCCTTCAACCATTTCCAGTTTTGATGGCATATTCTTGATCCTTGAGGGAGGGCATTTTTGGTGAGATATTGTCCTCTTCGGGGGAGCTTATAATGCCCAATTTATTTTGTAATATGAATTAAATACTCTTTTCTTCATCTCCAGAAAGTTTCAAGTCGAAATTCCAAGTAAAAATGTATAAATCTCAATTTTAATGAAAGAACAATGTCATTTCCCGACTACCTTGTTGTGAATCAATGTAATGCTGATGATTTCGAATGAATGGATGATTATATGATGCATTTGTGATCAATGGAATTCCATGGATGTATTTTACAAGTTTCATGTACTGTACTTGAGCATTTGAAGTATTTTTACTCAGTTTAATTGCATTAGGAGAAGAAATAGTGCCATTTCCCCAAGGGTGGAATTGGTGATTTTTGTAGTTGAATGGGAGAGGGTTGGAAAAGATGTAAAAATCAATTAATGGTGCACATGAGACCCTAATAACATACTTAATACATTCCCTACATTTTTTCATAAATTTGAGTGGGTTTGGAGGCATTTGGGAAGCCATTTTCAGTACTTACCCCAAGGGGATTTGAACCCCAAATTACTAGTAAAATTGCATACTTGGTCCAGAATATTAAGAGAGTTTGCAGAGGTATTTTGGTGGCCATATGTCATCCCTTAACATCATATTCAATTCCTAATATCATTCATACACCTTCCTTGAATATTTGAAGGCATTTGGAGTCAATTTGAGACCTAGAGACCAATACTAGTCAAAGGGAAATCACTAGTAAAGTTACCTACATTGACCAGAATTGAAGGAGTATTTGCATAAGTATTTCAAAGGTCCAAAGGAATCCCTGAAACACATATTTATGTTCTAATATCATTCATATACCTTCTCATAATATTTGGGATCATTTGGGGCAAATTTGGGACCTAGAGATCAAAACTAGTCAAAGGTCGAACTAGGGAAAAAAGTGAAAAATTGCCATTTTAATAAAATTCCTAACAAGGGACACTACATTATTAGACCACCCTATTGGGGGTCGACCCTGTCAGCATTATGTTAAGTGGTTAAGTTGAGGCCAACCTAGTAAGGTTATTAGGCAAGTCAAGTCAAGTATAAATAGAGTGCGGGAGGCACTCTATTTGATCATTCACTTTCTCACTCATACACTCATTGGAGAGTGGCGCACTAGTGGAGGAGGAGAAGCTGCTGCTAGGAGACTATCTCTTATGTTTGGGTTTTGTATCATTTCTCTATCTGTCTCTGAGGAATTTATTGGGGTTTTTCACCTTTATGGTTTTCCCCAATGAAACTCTGTGTGTCTATTGTCTCTTGTGATTGATATGCTGTACATGTTATTCTCTCAGATAATATCCTAGAGTATGTTGAATTAATGCTCAAAAATTAACATTTAACTCCATTTTCACTCTCCCTCTTGTGGAATGATATCCCCCATGTCTTATTCATCCTTCTTGGTCTTCAGTAGTCATTATTTTTATATTAAATGAAAAACATACGTAATTATATCATCTTTGTCACAAGTGGTGGCATTCATGTCTAGATTCTATTTGTTTTATGCATAGTTACATAATTACATTCCGGGGTAACAAAATGGGGTATTACATTCCCTTCCCTGTTAATTTATGCACCATTCTTAGTGTCACATTCCCTGACCTCCCTGGTGGCCTTTAGAGGTCATGAGAGACCCTTTGGTACATTTTTTTCAATTTCTTCCATTTTCTCGCACAGCCATAATGGCCTTCCATCTACAATCCACAGTGCCATCCAATTTGCAATCCACAGTTAGATTCGAAAGTCGTATTTCCCAAATTACCTTTCCACATAAATCCCTTTTCCGACTTCTGCAATCCGCATTGTGGAATTCAGAAAGGAGAAATCCCAATTACTCCACTCTGACAAAAGATTATTCCTGGTTTCCGCAATCCTCATTTCACATTCCGCATGTGTAAATGTGGAATTCCACATTCCAAATTCCAGGGAGATTTACCTCCCACAATCCACATTCCGCATTCCACATTATGGATGTGGAAATGCGGAATTCCACATTCCAATTTCGGGGATAATTACCTCCTGCAATTCGCATCCTGCATTCCACGTTGCGGATGCAGAAATGCGGAATTCCATACGCCACCAATGGTTTGTCCACGAACTCCGCGATCAGAGATCCGCATTGAGGATGCAGAAATTTCCTTGCGGATGTAGAAGGGTCAGGACCAAAGACCCCTACTGCAGCAAGCTTCCAAGGAAACTTCCAAGGGTCATGAGTCCCTCATCCTTGGTCCAAATTGGATAAGGATGGTACCATTGGAAATATCTTGGAGATATTTATCCAATGGTATGATCCCCTATCTAATATGAGCACTCTAACCTTGTCAATTTCTAATTGAAACTCTAGCTTATAACTCCCTTAATGCACCATTGACCTTCTGCAAGGGCTCTTCTCCACTTCAACCAAGTATTCTCTCCTTCATCTGATCCAGAGGGTGTCCACTCTCTTCCCAAATCCTGGATGGAGTGATCCCTTAGAATGGAAAGCATGCATGTACTCCTCCATGGCATAATGAAGAAAGCATACAGGGCTTGAACATATTCTTCGAACATAATCTTATCTAAGTACTAATATAAGGATATAATGTAAAGTGCAGGACACATGTAATTGACACACACACAAAAATTAGTCGTATTAACACACAATGGAGTGAGATCTTATTTATGCACACATCTTCCATTAATAAAAAGCATCACTAATCAAACAATGCATCATCTAGATGAACAACATACACAAAAGAATTATCACCATGCACAGGAATATAATCCTATTCATCCATGGACCATTCCCATAAGCAAATAGGTTCATGCATGACTACACACATACTATGAATCCAAATCTATTCAATGCATGTATAACCTACAAGGTTAGTCATACATTACACTCATGCAAATGATGAAGCATTCAAACATGCATTCGACTTCATATTCATGATAATACACAGATTCATATTGATCCATTTCCATGTAATCATTCAATCATTAACTTGAACATAACCAGCATAGCATAAAAACTTAAATAACATCATTTAAACACCATAAGGGCACTTATCTTTTGCATTGAACCTCCAAGCAACAAGCTATGGACTACAAATTTCCAACTCAACCATCGATCTCTGCCTAGCCTATATTATTTCAGCAATCAGAGATCACCCCTGAGTTGGGGCTATGTACCCACTAAGGGGTATCACTCAATATTACTCACAACATTGGTTCACAGTCAATTAGGGAATCCAACCAATAGTTAGCTTTATCAAGAAAATGGGGAATCCAGGTAAGGTTTTCTATCTTAATAACCTTCTCCATAGAGCTATGGGTATATCCCCATGATCTCAGACTGGTCCAAGCACCCCCATCACCCCACTCCTAGCCTAGGAAAGGATCCCTCCACTATTGCAAAGTTCCTAGGGAACCCTTTTCCCTAGAACTGACATGGGTGACTGTGGTTGGTATAGACTACTGAATCAAAGAAAATAAACCCTGTCAGGCGTTAACAAGAAACCTAAAATTCTTCGGGTTCCTTCCCACTTAAGTTTTGTTCTCCCTTTCTCTGTTCAAATAGTGCTATCCCGCATGTCACATCTCTTCTTCACCATTTTTTTTATAAAGGTCCAAGGACCATAACCACTGTCTTAATACTATGTTAATTTATTGTGATTATGCCTATATGACTTGAAATTCACAGTGGCATGCAAACTAATGTACTCAAAGTTTTCTTAACTCATATTTAAATTAGTAATACTCTTAGATTAATGATTATGTTGATATAATTATGAAATTCAACTAAAAACATGACCTATGTTTATCCCTGTGTAACTATGCACATTAATGTGTAACTTAGGCATATACTTGTTTACCATCTGTAACAAAATGCAATACAAATATGATACCACCTATCCTTTGTATGCAATACAAAATTGACATTAGTATTAACCTAAGTTATAAATACAATACATACGCATTTAACCAAGCATTCTAAGTCTTGATTTTACATGCGATATATATATATATATATATATATATATATATATATATATATATTTAAACCACGGATGGTATATCTGGAATTTCACAAGCAACATACATATATGTTAACCAAGTACTATGGATATTGGATTATAAAGGCATCATATATATATATATATATATATATATATATATATATATATATATATATATATATATATATATATATATTATAACTGAGCACTACTTAGGTTGTCAATCCAACATGTTTAATGGTTTAACAATATAACCACGTAGTTAGAACACTTATGCAAATTCAATCCCCCAACGTATTATCCAAGGGTTCTCATGCACTACGAAAAAGTGAACTATGTGCTACGTAATAAACATACCAAATATGATATAACTTGCATGGTAATAAATCAATTGGTTGACCAAGGTCACAAGTGTAACTTTTTTGGCGATGAGGTAGTGCCATGCAGGTTAAAACTTTATAAATCCTACGTTTTAAACCATGGAATATGGATGCCACTGTGGCAGGTGGGCTATACACTTGCAACGCTTAAGGTTCCCAACACAGATGCATTTTCTGCTTGCGTCAAGGAGGTTCCAACTAGCCAACTCCATATATGAAGTACCCCACTCACAACCGAGCCTTAAAAGTGTGATGCCACGTTAAGTGGCGTACTAAGTACCAGCTTCAGACTTATAAATTTCACAAGTTGGTGCCTACCATTGATTGCAATCCAACACTGGTTTATGGGCATCCGTGAGACATCTACGTCGTTGATCATGATGTTAAATCGTGGTGGTTTTTGCTCCCATCAACCATACTTGACTTGGAATTAAATTCGTAATCACCGATTTCAGAGGTGAAATCTACCTTTCAGTCCCGGTAACTGCAGCATAAATACTGCTGTCTTTGAGACTTTTCATTCCTCCTACAACAGGGTCTACACAGAGTGCTTCTGCTCTGTGCAGAAGGTTCACACCTTGAGCAAAAGTGGAAGGGATCAACTCTATTCTGAGCCACTGAAACATAAATGGGAGGAGCTCGGTGGATCACCCATGCACGCGTAGGTAAGAAAAACTTATCATCTCTGCTTTTAAACTTTATCACTTCAACCATTTGTTAAAAATTCTGCAACATCTAACTTCATCATTGGTTTTCTTTGTACATGTGAAGCACTACTACGCCTTCACTCTATCCACAAGTAATGTGTGGTATTAACCGAACGTATTTTTTGGTAATGATTATGTCAATGTAAATTATTACTGAGATTAACCCAGTTTATATACCCGTGCAAGTGAGAAGGAGAAGGTTGGAAACACTCGGGGTAAATCCCATAACCGATGCCAAGAAAATAAGGATGAGAAATGGTTCTCGCAGCTGGCCAGGTAACTCGCCAACCCGTAAGACTCGGGTGTGGTTTACCCCATTGGTGGGGGCTGATTTACTAAAATGTTAGGAAAAGTTCTTTAGTTAGGGTTTTGTTTTCCTTATTGTCTAGGTCGAACTGAAAAATGGTCGTTGGCCTTGTTTTCTATAGAACAAAGCTAAACTTGGTGAAAGGTCTTCACGACCTAAAATATGTAACTCGTAAAGCAGTGCAAGACTTGTATAAATAGATATACGTTGATGAGTTAATAAAAGTTTCCAAGACGACATATAAAAAAAATTCGTTGGTCACTTAAACTCTGTCTCAGAAGTGTTTATCGGGGTTTAATGTTAAGGCTCCAATCCTTTGAATGGAAATGAATTAGATTTCAATTCGCCATTAATTGTTTTTACATAATTCCTTTATATTCGTAATAGTTATAAAATGTGAATCCTAGCATGATTTCGTTTACAAAATTGGTTTACTGCGCTTTTGAACTCTATTTCTAGTTTCTCTTCGAGCATAAATATATACACAGGGTTACTATATGAATAGATTTGCATTCATTTTTAATTTGCAAAATCGTTTATGTAAATAGAATTTACTATGTATTCATGAAATAGTGGGTAACAAAACCCTAGCTTTTATATGTATTGTATACGGCGTTTATTTACTGGAAAATAACGTTAGTACTGTTCTATCATTTGTGTAATGATTTGGTTTCAATATAATGGTCGAAAATCGACCGTGGAGTTCGAGCTCCCATGCCGAAGGTAATGGCATAGACATACAAAAAGACAAAAACGAATTCAAATTGTTCATCCCAAAAATAAATGGTAAATGTATACAGATTTGATAGAAAAGAATTCGAGTTTCCATACTTAAATTAAATGACATTTATATATAGAGTAGATAGGAGAATATAACTTTGTCGAGTATTGGAAATCAATTTAAAAACAAGTATAAATACTTTGTTTAACGTGTTTTGTGCATCTATGAAAATATAAGAGAAATCGATTTCCCTTTTTTTTGTTCTTGTCTCAGAAATTTAAACAATTAATTCCATGTATTCCATCTGTATACTGTGCATACATTACATACAATACCTTATTTAAATATTTCATAAAATATTTAATGTCACACATAGAACCCTATTCTATTCTATAGAATATTATTGAGATAAACTAATTCATATAGAATCTATTTACAGGGTTTCGATGTTACAAACCATTTCTGCCCAGGTTTAATAATACCATTCTTTCCATAAACGATCTAGTCTTTATAAACAAAATTTTTGTAACTATTCGAGAATAACAATCATTTAAATACAAATAACATAGTACTTATCTGTATATTCTAATGACCAGTGGAACACAGTCACAAACCTCCTAGGCTTAGACCAACAAGTCTTCCTTGCTTTTGTGGTCACCCCTGAGCTGAGTTCACAATTCCTCTAGTTCAGAGTTTGTCTTTTAATTTCCCTTAATTTTTTCCCCAAGTTATTTATAAAATTACTTTTACAGCAAACTACCCAACATCCAACTCAATACTCCTAAGCTCCAGGATTCTCTGGGGACTTTTAAAACTCCGCACTTTAAGAAAACAATCAGTCAAAGCCTCTACAAGGTATTTGCAGTGCTTCTGCAACTTGTGGTAGTACTCCTACATGAACATTGTTAGTGCTCCAAGTGATACCCACCTGTTATTGTTTTCTCTTTTTCTGGTGCAGTTTGTGCTCCAAACTGCCCCCATTTTATTTCTTTGATTAGCTCTGGTTATTCAATCCCCTTGAATCCCCTCACTTTTCATTCTCCCTTCTCTCTCTTATGTGATAATGATAATCAATGAGTGAATCCCCTTCTTTCCTTCTTATTCTTCTTTTGTGTGTGTTCTCTTAATTGTTATTTCTTTAATTCCATTACTCTCCCTAAATTCTTCTTTAGGGTTTTACAAGTGTCTCAATAATAATTATCTCATTATTATTTTATTTTGTATTTATCCTCCAAACCCATAGGAACTGTGACTCCCATCTCTTTAATGTGCTGATCCACATAGTCATCAGAAATTAACTTCTCTAATTTTTCAATATCACATAAGTAAAATGAAATAATACTTAACAAAATATAAAAGGGGTTATAAGTCCAAAATTTGGGGTATTACATTTCCCCTCCCCTAATTCTTCATAGTCCTTGGTGTTAAACAGTTTCAAAAACAACAAAATAAACATAATACTAATTCAGTTTGTGTCATATACTTCTTCGAATAGAAAAAGGTATGTTGCTCACATTTCCTTTTCCATTTCCCAGGTAGCCTCATCAGGCTTATAGTGCTCCCATTTCACTTTTACCTCGGTGTTGGTTCGATTCTGAAGTACCACCTCTTTCCGATCTAGTATTCATATAGGATCTGTCTGGAAGTCTCCTTCTGATTCCACCTGAATCACATGCCAATTTACAATATGCTTAGGATCATATACATATCTATTTAACAATGAAACATGAAACACATCATGTACTTTAAATTTTGCTTGTAGAGCTAACTGATAAGCAACAGGTCCTACTATAGCAAGTATTTGAAAAGGAGCACAGTATCTTGGTGCCAGTTTGGAAACCTTGCCTAAACTCAAAGAAATTTTCTTGGCTTTCACTCTTAGGAATACATGATCCCCAACTTCAAATTATTTATGTTCTCTATGCTGATCTGCATAACTTTTTTGTCTATCCTGGGTAGTTTTTAAGTTTGTTTTAACTTTCTGCACTATGTTTTCTAGTTCTTCTAACAATTCAGAACCCAACACAATCATGTTCACAGGATCATCCCAAGTCATAGGTGTTTTACATTTTCTGCCATACAAAACCTCGAATGGACTCATTCCTATAGAAGTTTGGTACCCATTATTATAAGCAAATTCATCCAAGTATAGGTAATATTCCCACTGTTTTGGGTTATCCATGACATATAATCGAAGCATGTCTTCCAGAATCTGATTCACCCTCTCAGTCTGTCCATCTGTTTCAGGGTGATAGGCTGTACTAAAACTCAATTTTGTTCCCAAACCCGTAAATAACTCCTTCCAAAAGTGTGAGGTAAACTTCGCATCCCTGTCAGATACAATTACCTTCGGATTTCCATGATGTTTAAAAACTTCTTTCATGAATATAACTGCAGTATGTATTGATTTGAATGTGGATTTAACTAGTATTAAATGAGTTGCCTTGGTTAGTTTTTCTACCACAACCATAATAGCATCATGTTGTTTGTTATTTTTAGGAAACCCAGTGATGAAATCCATGGAAATAGTCTCCCATTTCCATTTTGATATAGGTATAGGTTGTAAAATACCAGCCGGGTGTTGATGTTCCACTTTCACTCTTTGACAATCCATACACTTTGCTATATACTCAGCAATTTCAGACTTTAATTTGGGCTAGTAGTACTGTTTTTTGACAACTGTTATCATTTTTTGATAACCTGGATGCCCAGAATATCGCCTCTTGTGAAATTTGTCAAGAATCAATTGATTTAATTATGCCTGATCTGGTATATATAATCCATTTTTAAATAACAATAACCCAACTTTTGATACATTGTAATCTATTGCTTGTTGTTCTGAATTTTCTGCATAACACTTTTGTATTAAATTCAGATATTTTGGGTCTTTTTCAGTTGCTGTTTGGATTTTTAATACCAAATCAGATTGAAAACTGTTAACTGAAGTTATAGTTAACATGCGCATTCGCCTATTAAGAGCATTAGCTATTTTGTTTTCTTTTCCTTTAATGTACTGACAAAGTCAAATTCGCTTAAGAAAACTAGCCACCTCGCTTGCCTACCATTCAAATTTGGCTGTTCAAAAGGTATTTTAGCCCAATATGATAAGTTTTTAGAACAAATCTCTTCCCAAGAAGATAATGTCACCACATCTTCAAAGCATGAATTATAGCAGCCAAATCTAAATCATGCATTGCATAGTTTACTTCATGCGTCTTTAATTTTCTAGATTCATAACCGATTACAAAACCTTCTTGCGTTAACACACCTCCCAATCCTTCCTTGCACACATCCGTGCATACTACAAAGTCACCATAAGGATCAACCACCTTTAAAACAGGAGCTGAAGTAAGCAACTATTTCGGCTTTGCAAAACTATCTTCACATTTGGCTATTCAAATAAACTTGACTTCCTTTCTCTGAAGAGATGTGATGGGATGAGCCACCTTGGAGAATCATTCAGTGAATTTCCTATAGTATTCGACCATTCCCATAAAAGAGCTGACATCGCTTACATTTTTGGGAGTAGGCCAGCTCATTATGGCCTTGACCTTATCAAGATCCACCGCAATTCCTTGGGATGATATTATGTGACCCAAATATTGTATTTGGTCTTTGTAAAAATCACATTTATTTAACTTTGCATATAACGGATTTTCCCTTAGGACTTGCAACACTAACCTCAAATGTTCCTCATGCTCACTTTCATTCTTTGAGTAAATGAGTATGTCATCTATAAACACCACAACAAACTTATCCAGGTACTTACTGAAAACATTACTCATAAGGCACATAAGCGTGGCAGGTGCATTCTTCAAACCGAATGGCATCACCACAAATTCATAATGTCCATACCGAGTACAGAAAGTTGTCTTATGCACATCCTCTTATTTAATTATGATTTGATGGTAACTAGACTTTAAATCTATTTTTGAAAAGATAGTTGTCACATCCCCTCCCGTCAATCTGATGCAAGGAAGGGAACATGACTAACATTCCGAGCTTCTTTGGAAAGCTCATCTCCGTTCATTACTAACAAAATTAATAATAAATAAAAAATTATGCATGCAGATTCATACACAATATAAACACAACGGAAATAAACATTATCCACACACAACTACATCATGCATCCAACATACCAATAACAGACATCAATTAAAATTTACATGGCATAAAACAAAATTAACATAATTCAAACCACACAGAATACTTATCTTTAAGATGAAACTGCCCAACTACTGGCTATGTGAGGGCAACGTTCCACCCAACCATAGGTCTTTGTCTAGCCTGTATTCTTTCAGCTAAGAGACCACCCTTAAGCTGGGATGTGTATCCACCAAGGATGAACTAAACAGGCTCACTCATAGCCATGGTTTCACACAACCAGTCATGCTAAGCCAACACATAGTTGGGTTTATCAAGCATGAAAGAGTCAAAGGAGGGGGCTTATAAGTCAGTGAGCTCAACCACAAAGCTATAGTCATCTCAACTAAACTCAATCAGTCATGGGGCCCACAATACCTACCACACCCAACACAAGGAAGGTCCCCTTATTTGCTGCACAGTCCCTAAGGCGTCCCTTCCCTCCAGTGCTCTTTTGTAATGCTTGCCTCGGTACCTTCACTTTTTAGAATAATGAGGTACTAGTTTTTAAATGAACCGGCTAAGTAAAACACGAACCATTTGAATTTACTTTGAAAATGCTTGAACGACAGTTATAGAAACTATTACTTTACTTAATAAATGAATGCTTGACTGATTGAGATGGAATGATTGAATGTTAGATATGCTCGACTTATTGAGATAGAATGACTAAATGTTAGATATACTTGACTGAATGAGATAGAATGACTAAATGTTAGATATGCTCGACTGATGATATGCTCGACTGATTGAGATAGAATGACTAAAAGTTAGATATGCTCGACTGATTGAGATAGAATGACTGAATGATAGATATCATTTACTGATTGAGAGAAAATGATGAATGAAATATATGCTCGACTGACTGAGATATTATGATGGATGATGAAATATTTCATAGTGCAGCGCTACTAATGTGCGCTTGAGTGTGTGTGTATGCAGTGGAAGGTAAGATGATTTACCAACTGACCCACAATGGAATTATAGGGGTAGTAAGAATGAAAATAACACATAGGGGTACGACGATTGACTCCAAGGAGCGTAGTTGAAATATTTCCCTTACGATGAGTACGATGAGTTGAGGGCCGTGCAATAAGGAGAGCCTTATCCCTCAACATCCCTTAGTCTCCAAGGAGCGTAATTGAGAGATCGTGGTAACGGTTCCCGGTCGCTACGTAGTACTCCCCATAAGAAGGAAGAAATGAAACTGTCAGAAGGGCCCGCCGAAGAGGTACCTAGACAAGAACGAGAGAAAGAAAATTAATCAATGGTATAAATGAAAATTTCACATAAGATTTAAGAAATAATTTATTTCATTTTGTTCTATTTTATTAATTTGAATAATTCTATTCAAGCTTTTATTTTTAATTGATTTCATTAATTTGAATTATTTATTTTAACTGATTTTATTAACTTGAAAAAGAATTGAAGAGATTGATTTTATTCAATATTAAATTTAATTAATTATGTTGGTTGAAAAAGATTAATAATAAGAGAATTATTTTTATTCAAAGATTTTAATTTTATGGATTTTATTATTTTGAATCATTCTATTAAAGATTATATTTAATTGACTTCATTATTTTGAGAAAGAATTGAAATAGGTCATTAATAAAAGAATTGTTTTTCTTTTATTATTATTCATGATTTTACTTTAATTAATTTTATTATTCATTTAAATTATTTTATTAAGAGGAAATTTAAAATAGATTATACTTTTAGTAAAATGAATCATCTTGTAATTCAATCTTAATATTAGGAAAAGAAGGAAAAGTAGAAAACAATAAGTCTAACTAAAAGATTGTTAAGTAAATTAAATGAGAACCAAAAGAGAAGTAGAACTCTTCTTCACCTAACTCCCACTGATCTAGGGATTTAGGTGCACATTAAAGACATTAAGAAGACACATGTATTTGAGAATATTGGAAATTAAAATATTAAATTAAATTAAATATGTGCATGGACAAACACATGGCACACAAGCTTTTGCTATATAATGAGGGAGGAGAAGGAGAGAAAGACATCTCTTGCTCCCTAATGCTGGATGGTCATCATAATCTCGGATTATGTTATGATCCTTGGAGTTGGGATTAGCTGGAACGGGGATTGAGAGATGCTTTTGGGAGGCTAGCGTGTGTGTTCTTACGACCTCAGTAGCTCGGGGGTTCGGGGTGAAGAAGAATAACCCTGATACGGTAGTGAGGTCAACCGAGGGGTCACTCGGTACTTCGTCAGGAGATTGGATTGGATCGTGTGGAAACCACTTCGAGGACTCCATCGATTCGCTGGACCAATTGTCGAAAACAGGTTTGAAGTATTTATTTTATTTATTTTGCTAACTCTTGTGGTGGAATGAATAGATCCAGGTATAGAGTTTTATTTATTGACATTCATGTACTAGAATAGATAGAACTAGATCTGTGGCTTCTATATCTTCTTCTAAAAAATCGTAGTGGAAGTTTTAAAATTGAGTCGGTCGAGCCTTGAAGGCACCAGACTCATATTTTTATCACCTAGGTCTTCGATGAATCGCCAAGACGAGGACGGATCTAGATTGGATGTACTTCGACGAGCTCGCCATCTTACGACTAAATCGTCGAGAACAAGTTTTGCTGTTTAGTTTACTCTTTTTATTTTCTCGATCCTTTATTGTTAAATTTTAGGAACATAAGTTGGCTTGATGTGTTTGCTGAAGGCTTTATTTTTATTTTTTTGAAACACATTGCTGAGATTAATCGATTTGGATCTATGAATATTCTATAAATAGTTTGTTCAAACTGTTACCTTGACTAAAAATCTCGGGTTATAGAGCGCGATTTAGTCTTTGAAATTCCTATATATATAATGTTGCAGAGGACAAAAAAGATCCGAATAGATATAGATCTCTGTGTTTTTGTTGCTAACTGATCCAAGATCCCTGTAGCTGGAAATCCCGATTATTAATTCAAGATATTTATTTGAAATTTAGTTATCAAGTTCTATTTTACAGTACTGAGTAAAGGCGATCAGATCCATGTGTATTTTGCTTACAAATAGTTCAAATTTCGGCGGCTGGAAACAACGTTTTCATTTAATTCAAGTTCTTGCTGTAATCTGATCTGCCTCCAATGTCCTTGGTCTTGGCTCTAATGTCGACTCCCCAAACGCGCAGTTAACCTAGACTTGTGACCTCTGGTCCATGTTAAAGTTCCAGCTCTGTCACCTGGGCCTGATGTCACGGTCATCCCTGGCAGATTTCGTTGCTGAGCCCAACACCCTGGAATGGCACCCTCTCGAAACTGCGATCCAGATCATTGATTGTGTCACTGCAAACTCTAACGGACGCGAGTAGTGGGGCAGTTACATTCAGCCGATCCGTTGCCAATGTCCATCTGTGTATTTACGTCACCTTCATGTCGAGTCACCGTAAGTGAGATTCTCGAATGATTTCTTATGCAATAAGTTATGGTATTAAGTTGCACTCTGTTGTACGACCGGTTAATGCTGCATTTCGATTTGCCGATGGGCGTAGTAATAGGAAGTTTGGGACGGTTATGTACCTAGTTAAGTTAGATTTTTATTATTTTCCCTTATGCAACTAACTCTATAGTTTACGAACTCTGTAGTTCCAACCTTTATCATTTTCAATTTATAAATACTTCCATTTAACGCATACAGTTATATTCCGGTCGATATTGCTCCATTTATGATTTCGTGCGGACAATATCTAAATATTATCTCTGAAATGGGGATGAAGATTTAACAGCTGAAGTTTTCATAGTTTCGACTATAGATTTCTGTTATACTGTTGATGACCGTTCAAATATATTCCCATATTTATCCAGATTTCACCTCCGTTAGGAAATAGGGAGTGACTATTTTATTTTATGTCTTATTTATTTAGGGTTATATTGAAAGAAAGAAAAAGAAATTAGCGTAATTTCCGGCTGGAATATTGGTTGATGTCCAGTGTATTTATATTCTTCGTTGAGACCAAAATTAAAAGTACCGAGTTGAGATGGTTCTCGGTTTTGATGTTAGATGTTTTATTACTGCTCTTGTGAGAAACCCATCTCTCTTATCACTACACCAACGTAGATGGTGGAAGTGATTACGCGGATGCCAAGTAAGGCAATCGACTTTCTGTTAGGTTCATTATGAATGGTCATTATTAAAAACATATATCAAGCATTTATCCTTAACCAATAAGTCACGTTACCGTCGTGGCATGCATATTTTGTCTATTGTTTAGGATGGAAGTCGAATGCGCATGGTTGATTGTTATTAATTTCTCATGCTTTAGATTTTGTTATTTTCAAACAATGAAAGTCAATTATGTATTGTTTTTTATTATTATTAGTTGCTAGTGCTTGTATTTATTATTTTTCTTATAAGGAAAGGCGATAATGTATATTATGTATATATTATTAATAGGGGAAGCGGTAATGTACTAATTGTTCAAAGCAACAGTGGAGTCGTTAGTGTTATATCGCTAATGCTTTATTTTTGTCAGTGCCTAAGATATGTTTTACATAAAGTTATTTAGATATTATGATTCCCTCACAATTTATTAAAGTGCCTTGTATATATAGAAATTGTTGAACGTCATGGGTATAAGCTTATATTCATATGCATTTAAGATGTAAGTGAGGATGGTATAGTTTAGTGCAAATGGATATGTTTCACTTTTGACCTTATGTAATGGCATTGTATTAAATACAATAGAAATACTATGGCTTAGCTTTTGATTAAAACCAGAAGAAAATAATCTAGGTTTGATGCACATTAGTAGTTGACGTACCTTACCTTTACGGGCTATTTTTTCCCAGCAAATACTTGTTTATGTATATGTAGATCATACGTGAGTAAAATAATTATTTTCTTGTTACTAATTACTTGCCACACTTAAAAGTAGTATGCATAAAGGTACTCTTGTGAATATCTCTTTTTAGACAAAAAGTCATAATTTAGTTAATATACCACTAAGAGTAGAATGCATAATGGACACTTGTATACTTATTAACGAAATGGAAAAGGGTAGTCATGTATAGATGTATGGTATTATTAAGAGATACTTAGGTTGTTGTTTAAAAAAAAAAAAACACTCCCTTAACTTAATGGTCTCTACAATGTATTACTATGTTTTATAATACACTTATTCCTTGTTCATATGTCTTAATTCTTTTATTGCATGGGTTGAAAAGATAATGATTTATTATATTTTATAATACATTAATGAGGTGACAAGAACTACTTGGAAGATATTGTAATGTTTTATTGCATATTAATGAGGTGACAAGAACTACTTGGAAGATATTGTAATGTTTTATTGCATATTCTATTTATGTAATCATATGAATTGGATGATAATATAAAGTATTATTATACTTTATATTAGGATATCTAGAATTAGAGGAAGGGTTAATGTCATGTTTATAATTTATAATTTTTTTATGAAAGACTAATGTTTTATTATATTTTATAATTCCTTTATGCGAGGATATGAACTAGATAAAAAGATAAGTCATGCTTATATTTCACTTTTCACATAGGGGATGGTCGGTTTGTAGAAGTTTAAGATATAGTGTTCCTTTTGTTAAACAATATTGTGATGTTATATATATAATTCATGCTATCAGTGGAGTGGTGACCCTTAAGAAAGAAAACTCTACGGTGGGATCAGATTTATAGTGATGGATAAGATATAGCATAGAAAGTGGAAATGTCAATTTGCACCCTTAAAAATAATTGATAAATGTTACTTATTTAAGTCATAATTCAACTATTATGGAGCTCTTTGTCATTACACTCCTATAATGATTGTTAGAAGTCAAATACTTGGGAAAGTCAAGGGAAATATAACTTAGGAGTGCACACTTTGAGTAATAGGTCTGACTAAAAAAAAAGGGGGGGTCACAAGTACGAGTATTACATTTATAATATCGTAAATCCATATACTTGACGATAATTCGAAGGATTGTCGAGAGGGTTAAACAGGAACAGAAACTGGAAAACAAGATATCAATGTTTCTAGCATGACAATGTGGTTAAAGAGAATAAAGAGGTACAACTTGACGTGACCATGACATGGTCAAACCTTGATGAAAAGTGGAATGGCCCTAGATATGTAACCCGATGAGGATAAGAAAAACACTTAGCATGACTTGATGAGTTTGTCAAAGTGGTCATATGACAACAAAAATGATAAAGTAAGGTAAAGAATGTGATAAGTTTATTGAATTGGACATGATGTTAATAATGAAATAACTAAGAGATAAATTCTGATACATTTGACTGAGTCACTAAGTTTCGATTGTTATAGCTTGAAATGACACCTCTTCGTCCGTGACGACACTTGCTTCCCTTGGTCGCATGACGACACTTCTTGAGAACAAGTTCAGTCACACAACAGGACATTTGTGGATGGAGGAGTCATTTGGGACACTAAAAATGGTTGAAATTACCTCATTCTTGACCCATTTGATGTATATGACCCTTAGGAACATTTTTCCAGACCAAACCATCTCCTGAAAATGAGCAGAAAAGCCTGTTTTTGGCCATTTTTTAATATGAGCGCGACTCTACTGTTGAAATAGTAGCGTGTGTACGCGACTGTGTCTCATTTAAAGTAGCGCCCATTGCCATGTGTACGCGACTTTGTCTACTATAGAGTAGAGTACACCCCTGTTTTGGTCAAAAACTCGAAATTCGAGTAAGTTAAGTTGGTTGGGAAACCTCTTGAGTGGTTATAACTTCTTTTCCTCTTCCTCACTGACTATATAAGGAGGGTAGAAGGGTCATGTGAGAGGACTAAGCCCAATTACAAAGTTATGCTGGAGGAATGGAGACCTGTTGTTGCAGCAACACCCCTCCCCAAAATTTTGTACATGTTGGGGCCCCTCCTGTATTTTTTGTAGAAAGTTTGCTTGAGAAGCCATCCCAGCCGTCAGTTCTGTTTTCAGCATAAAATTTTACTTCCCTGCTGAACAGCTTGCCGTCAATCCTTCCATGTTTTCCCCATGAGCCAAAAGATAACTTAGTTTGTCCCAAACGTTTTGAATAATTCAGACATTGTCCCGAAACGGCGGGAGTCAAACGTCCAACCTTCCGAAAGGAGGACTTAGATTTTCTTTGTCATAATCCGCGGAAGCTATTGGGCAAAACCACCCGAAACGGCGGAAGCTTTCGCTCAAGCCTTCCGCAACCACGGAAAGGTTCGAGTTGTTCTCCCGAAACGGCGGAAGCCATTCGGGTAAACTTGCCGAAATAACACGAAGGGATTCATCAACTTCTTCCGAAGTAAAAGACTTGGAAAATTTTCGATCATTGCTTCTGCGGAACGGTTCAAGCTCCGAAACGGCTTAGCTCCCGAAACAGCGGAGCCTTTCACCCAAGCCTTCCGCAACCGCGGAAAGGTTCCGGCTTTCCTCCCGAAATGGCGGGACACATTCGCCTTAGTCTCCCGGAAAACACTTAGAACATTTTTGCAACCGTCCGCGGAGAAATTGGAGTTTCCTTCCCGAAACGGCGGGGGAATTCAATAAAACGTCCCGAAACGGCGGAAGCCATTCGGATAAGTCCCGCGGAGGAATTCACGATTCCCTTCCGAAGCTATGAAAGAACTTAGAATTTTTCGGAGAACCATCGCGGAAGCCTTCAGCCTCTTGCTCCCGAAACCGCGGAAGCCTTCGGGATACCCTTCCGAAACGGCGGAAGCCAATCGCTTAAACCGGTCGGCAAAGGACTCCGAAACGACCCCGGGTGAATATGCGGAAAAGTATAAGTTTTGCTTCCGAAACGGCGGAAGCCATTCCCAAAAGCTTTCCGAAACTAGCGGGAGCCTTCGCCAAACCTTCCCGAAAAAATCAACGAGACTTTGAAATTTTGGTTTGCGGAAGCTTTCGCAAAAGTCTTCCGAAAATACCGGGAGCATTCGCTATATCTTTCCGAAAGGGCGGAAGCTTTGGCGTTACCCGTCCGCTACGCGGCGGTCTCTCGCGGAAGGCTTCGAGTTTCCTTTCCGCATTAAACCCCGAAACGTCGGAAGCTTTCATTGAACCCTTCCGCAACGGCGGATGCGATTCGCAAAATGGCCCGCGAATGACAGTTGCACGAAAACCGAGATTGTTTGACATGACCGCTACGCGCGGCGAATTTAAACCCCGTTTTAATCACACCAACTACCAAATTAAAGGCTCACACGTGCCCATTCTTTATAAAATACGGTAGGGGCTCGACCAATACACCATTGTTTTTCCGGCCAACGACGTGCGATACCGTGCAAATCGCTCCAGCTCACCTCGCTCATCCGTGCTCGCAGCCACCTTGCTCAAGCAATCCCCACGGTGCCAGGTAGGATCTTAACCTTGATTTTCACTACTGAGTTGTCTTTTTGGGGAAAACAACGGTTTTAGTGGGGTTTTGACGGACAAAACACCCGTAAAGGGCTATGTTTTTCCCGTCAGGTACAGTGAACGGAGTTTCCATTATACGAAATCGTCATAGGCCTTCGTGAAAACGTTATATTTTATTTCAATAGTGGTGGGTGCGGCGGTTAACCATGCCCCATTGTTTTTTTAAACCCCGGGCCGCGCCCCTCGTCTTAGGTGAAGACGTCGAAACCCTATGGGATTTCCATGTCCCGGGCCGTTAACTCGGACTTAAAACCCTGGCCCCTTCCATAAGCCTTAGCCCCTACACACGAGCCGAAACTCGAAGCCTCAGCCGCCCTAGCACCCCTCGTCAGCATATCCCCGACGCCGTTACCTTCGCTCGGACTAAAGTCTCCCGTAGTGACTCGGCGAGTGGCCGCGCATGACGATAGCATCCATAGCCCTCACCGAGTCAACCCGCGTCTCCCCGCCATCAACCTCTCCAACCCCAGCTATAACGAAAGACATCTCCTTCCGCGAGGCGGAACCGGAAGCCAATTGCTTCCGCGAATCGCCTATCGGTCCGAAAACCAATAGCTTCCGCAACATAGCTTATCCCATACTCGTCTTTTAAGAGCTTCGAATGTTTCAATATGTGTCTTATGATTAAAATGATGTTTTGCTTCCTAAATATTTGCTTCATTGACTTATCTCATTAATGTCAAGCAATGTTACTCTCTGCTAAAACTTTACAGCCTGGTGCTCAAATAATGACTGTGATATGGATGTTATCAGGGATAAAACAAGATGCCGAAAACCGGTAAGAAGAAAGCTAAGATGGCAGAAAAGAAGCCTGCCCCTCCCAAGATTGAAACCTCGCTCCAAGACACTAGGTGCAATAGTGGTGTCCCTCCAGAAATCAGATGGGGAGACATTTACAGAATGATCCGGGACCAAGAAATCCCAGATATGCTGCTAGAGGAAGCACCAATCTATCTTAACATCAGAGCCTCGGGCATAACTAGAGCCGCTACCCGCCCTGAGCTGTTACCCTGTGCTGAAGTGATCGGGTGGATACTCCAACATGCGGATGCTGAAGGGAGAGTGATAAATGATAGCGGGAAAATGGCTATCGCCTCGTTTCAACCCGCGTATATTGCGGCGGCCTACAAGTTTCCCCGTGTCCAACAAGCTCTGACTGACGAGTGGTTGGGCCAAATGGATAACGTCGAGATGGCCAAGAAGCTATTAAGGGGAGGGAAGCATTTGAGAAAGAAGGGAAATGATGAATATGACGTGCAGAACCTGAGGGCCCCTTTCAGATTGATCGCTTTAATGCTATGCAGAATATTCGGCATGCCCGATGGCACAGTATACAAGATTCAGTGGGTCCCTATTATTCACTATGTGGCATTTCAGGGGACAGTGTTTGACTGGGCCACTATCTTGTCAGATAGTCTGGCCTCAATGATAAGTGCTGCTAAGCCCGGGCTGGCCGTGAAGAAGGCTGAATTCTTCATGTCTTCATACCTAATAGATTGTATCTTGGCCAAGATAGAGTTCCCCGGATTGGGGTGTACATGGGATAGGGCCACAGCCCCGATCTACATCGCATTCAAGATGTTGTGGGCTCAGAATTACAAGCCCAGCTACAAACTCATCTGTGAGGGGTTCATCATGCCCCTATACGAGAAAATGTTCAAGGAAGAACCAGGTTGCCTGTCACAAAACGCTTTGGAAGTCCTTGAGGATTATGGGGACTTCTACTTTTCAGAACAGGGTACCTACTTGAGAATGTTCGGAGGGACTAAGCCCCCGTACATATTGCCGCAGTATGCCACAGACTATGTGGTGCTCAAGGAAGCAGTAAGACAACTCTTCTTGGATGGGATTGGAGCATTCCTCCACAAGCTACACAAGGCGTCCTTTCCCCCCCTACCTTTCTGCATAGGTGCTTACAAGTTTTCAGGGGTGGCCTCTGCCGACGAATTTGTTCAAGAGTTGAAGGCCTTCCATTTCGGTGAGGTCATCTTCCACAGGAACGACAGAAAGGGTAAAGTGGCCGAGCATTGCAAGGGGAACTATGCTAACTTCGAATACTCCCACTACCCCGATGCCGAGGAGGAAGCATTCAGAGGCATCAGCAACATGACTGAGCTACGGATCTGTCGCCAAAGTACTGGAGCGAGCTCTAGCTCAGCCAGAGCCCAGAAGACCACCCAGCAAAAGGAGAGAGAAGCCAAGGATGCCCGAGCTCAGGAAGAGCTCAGATTAAGAGAAGAGGCAAGATTACAAAAGGAAGCCGAGGAAGCGAGAAAGCAACAAGACGCTGAAAATGAAAGACTGCGGAAGGAGGCTGAAGAAGCCCAAAAGCAGAAAGAAGCAGAGGCTGAACGAGCTGAAGCAAGGAAGAAGGCAGAGGAAGAATTGAAGACAAGGGAAAATACCGAGGCAGGTGGGTCCGGGGTGCAAGACATGGAGATAGACACCTCTCAAGCAGGTGGCTCTGGTACCCAAAAGGAAGGAACAGACCCCGCTCAGGAAGTCCGGACCCCACCTATGGAAGAAGACATAGACATCATAAACCGACCAATTGTACCGTACACTCCATCTGGGAAACGTACGGTGTCCAAATGGAATGAGTTTGTTTATGATAAGAAAAGAAAAGCAATGGTCCTCCAATCAGAAGAGAGGATTAAAAGTCCCTTCCATGATGACATAGTTACTCGCCGAGAGGTCGCTGTCATGCAGAACACAGACGCAGATCCCATCGCCATGGCATCCGCAGCCATAGCAACAGCACAGGCATCATTTGCCAATGTAGGGGTTATAGTCAAAGAAAATATATTGACAAAGAAGAGGGCACGTACCCTACAACAAAATGTGGCTAATGAGCAAGCCCAAAGAGACCTGGCAGTGAACAAATACAATTGCTTATACGCTGAGCATAAGGAGTTGGCAAACAAGTACAGCTACCTGGAGGAGGAAAAGGACCAGCTAGCACTCCAAATAATGATTGCAGAAGCGGAGAAGAGTGGAGCAGAAGAAAAGGCTTCCCAGCTAGAAGCAGACAAGCAGGCATTAGCTGAGCGGTTAGAGCAAGCGGAAAGCAGAACCTTGGACATGTCCCCCTTCCACGAGCTGTCATGCAATATCCTACAGCAAGTGTATGGCTCTCAAGAGCTAATCAGTGATGAGGTATGCAAACTCAAGGCCATGACGGGTAGACTAAAAGAGGTCAATACAGAAGCCCACAGGCTCAAAGCTAAGAATACCCGTGTCAAGGCAAATGTCATAAATCAGATGGCATGGAGGGAAGGGAAAGGACCTTTCCCCCCGCATCTTCCTTTCAAGGCCGTGGAAGATTTTAATGAAGATATAGCCTTGTTGGAGTTTGGCCGGAACTGTGCCAATAAGCTGATGGCCAGTGTGCAGAAAACCACAGATAGAATCAACAACCTATACCAAAAGCTCAAAGGAGTCCATGACAACTGCTCATTGAGTTTCCCTCAGACCCTAGAAGACTTCCCGGGAAAGGAGCAGCGGTTATCTCAACTGAAAGAAGAGCTAGGCGTCTAGATGGAGTACGTGAAAAGCATTGATGTCCTTACCATGGATGATCTCCAACATTACATCGGTTCATCAACACTTCACAACCATCTGCTGAAGGAAACATATCAAGCTGCTGAAGCAGAAGTACAAAGCATTAAAACAGAGCTCGGGAAGAATGTGACTTCTCAGAAAATCCTGTTTCCTGCTGCAGCAAACATAATCATAAGAGACACAGGTGTGTGGCACAGCTACATATAAGAGGAGGTCAGGAAAGCTGCAGCAGCAGCAGAAGCATCAGTAGATCCGGCAGCCCCTCTCCCAGCAGCCTCTTCCCCAGCAATGGCAGAAAGTCTGGCCAGTCCCATTCCCCCTTCCCAATTAGGAGCAGCATCAGCAGGGGATTCGAGGGCCTCTTCCCAGGCAGCATCAGTGACCATCAACTTGGGCGACCCTTTGCCAGAAGAGGCTCACGCACAGGAATGTAGAGGCTGAATTCAGTGAGCCACTCTCTGCAGACAAACACGTGCCCAGCAGGGAACGCTTGATGTTAGCAAATTTTCTGTTATGTATATTTTGAATATGTAAGGCGTAAGCCGTGGGACAGCTGTCCCTATTTTTGTCAAAATATTTTTTGTAAAGGAAATGGCCATTTTGGTGGTTGATTATAGTGGAAATTCCTGTAAATGACAAGTGGGGAATGCTAGGTGTCAGCCCGGAGGGCAGATTTGTAACTATAAATAGAAGCTAGGAAAGATTAGAAAGGACTTTTGGCAGGGAATGAAAATTTTGGGCAAATGATATGAGCTATCTTGTATCGGTTCTGTAAATTGAATTTTCTAATAGAAGCCACGGGAGATGGACGTTTTGCTTGGAATGTTGGGTTGCTTTATATTGGACTATTCTAATGACTGCAATTCTGCAATGTGAGATCATTCTTGACTTCTGAATTATTTCTTTGCGTTAATGATTTTGCCCTCCTCTAGGCATGCGTTCTCTCTATTTTGTGAACAATGAAATGTATTGTTGTAGATTCCTTTGTCCAGATCGAATAGCTAACTGTTCTTTCTTCCGGGTAATCCATGTGGCTCATTGTTCATAACTTTAAATTGCTCCTTGCAGGGATCCTTGAGTTTAATTCCAGTTTTATTACGTTTATATCTGTTTCTTTATTTTGTTACATAGATTAAATAATTTTGCTTTCTTCTGTTTATGAGCAATAGATGCGTTCTTTATTCTTTCGTTTCCCTCTGTTGTCTGAGCAATAGATGCGTTCCATGCTGAATGAGAAGCTACCTTCTCAAGATCTTCTTGTGGCTGTAGCTTTCATTGTGAGAAATAATAGCTATCTGTTCTTTGATTACGATAACTGTTACAGCTGATTGCTCCTCCCTTAAGCGTGTTCCCTGCAGGGATAGATAGACGTGTTCCCGTTTCTAGATTTAGATCTGTTTCAACTGCATTTAGATTAAGTATAATTTAGGCATGTGCATCTCATATAAAACACATAAAACCCAAAAGGAAGGTGGATCGGGCCATAACCGGTAAAATCGGATTTAAAGTCCAAAACCACGGTTGCCGGAACCGCTAACCGGACGGATTCCCTACACCAAACGGGAGATAGTCTAATTGGGACCGTCTCTCGGGGAGAATCCCTTTCTGATTGATGCTACGATATCCGAGGCATCAACAATTTTTTGGCGCTAGAAGGAGGGCCTAAACCTCCGTGGCTGATATAGGAAAATCTTCCACGGTCATAGATAACACTGAAAACCCGCTTGAAGAAAACTTTTCAAACAGCCCAGATCTTGGATTAACAGACCAAGAACGCCTCATTTCTGACCCTGAGCCTCAGGATGCTTTGTACGCTGTTCCTTTTGCAGAAATAGAGGACTTGAGAAGACATACTAGATCTTACGTTAGACAACTAGGTGGTTTAAACGCTATCAACTTCCTCCCTAAGAAAACTACACCCAGAAAGGAGCCGCAATACACCCGTGATTCAATCCTCGTTCAAAGTTTTGAAGAACTGGTAAATCTGACGTTGGAAGAAATCTCCGGCACTCTTAACAAGGCGGACCAGGAAAATCTCGAAGAAGTCACCACTCCCAAAAGCACTCCACAGGATTCACCCTACAATTCTCCACCAGGGTCTCCGCATCCAAACCCAAACATGGCTGTACCTGCTTGGAGAGCAAGGGGAGCGCTGAACCTAGCTGGACCATTCCATAATCTCCCTAAAAACCCAGAAAAGGTCTTGCCTAAGTACGATCCAGGGAAAGCCATTTCGGCGGAGGATCACCTCAAGAGTTTTTACTTAGCTCTGAACCTTTTGAATGTACAACATGAAGACGTAGTCTGCAGGTTGTTTCCGTACACATTCGAGCCTAAGGTATCATCTTGGTACTTTAGCCTTCAACCCAGCTCAATCTCTAGTTGGGATGATTTCGAAAAGTGTTTCCTTAAGAAATACGGGAACCAAAAGACTGTAGCCACGCTTATGAAAGAACTCTTATCCATGAGAATGGAGAAGAAGGAAAAGGTTCAAGACTTTAATCAAAGATTCACAACACTGTTAAATAACTTTAGTGAAACTAACAAACCCACAGAAGAGTCTTTGATTGAATACTACACAACAGCTCTTGAAGGTCCAATCGCAATGTTTGTAAAGCGATCCAAGAAAACGACCCTGATAGAGAATTTTGAGGAAGCTCGAAAGATAGAGGAAGAGGCTGATAGCATTGCTAAACATGCCTTAGATGTGGAAACAAAACCAGCAGCTAGCAAGAAACCTTTGCTCCTCACGAGAGGCAAAGAAGAGCCATCTACGGATATGGAAAATGTAGTTAAAATGATGCAAAAATTATCTAACAAAATCATAGATCTTGAGAAAGACAAGGCTGCTAGTACATCTAGGAAACCTTTCAAGCCATTCTATAAAAGGAGGGAAGACGGGGAACAGTCTCACCCACCAATGAATACTACCCCTGTTTTAAACTTGAATGAGATTGGGATGGAAAATTTCTGCACCTTTCACCAAGAACCACACTCGGAGAAGAGCTGCCCTCAATGGATCAATTCCATGAGCTTGGTCATGAACCAAATGTTAGATTCTCAGATCCCAGACCAGGATGATCCTCCAGAAGAGTCAAGCCCTGAGTTAGAGGAACCAACCCCGGACACTACTATGGTGTTGTGGGATTGGGTACCTATGACTGAATTAGTAGAAGAAGATCACGTAAATAGCTCTCCCTCTACCATAAATGTTGCCACTCGCAGCAAGGGCCCAATTGCGGATCCTGTACCAGTCACCATTCCCCATAAGCCTAAAATTTCGAAAGATCCGCCTAGGAGGCATATACCAATCATCCCCCCACAGCCCAAAGTAAACCAAACAGCTGCCAAACAGCCAAGCGCTGACAACACAGTTCAGCCACCTAAAGAAACCATGAACAAAACAGATCAGTCCATTCGAATTGGGAATGAATCCGATATAGGGTATGATATTATCGAAGATATCAAGAAAGTTAAAGCGAACGTATCAATATTTGACATGTGTAGCTTGCCCCATCAACGAGACAAACTACTGCATGTTTTACAACCAAAACCCAGCGCTACATTAACAGATTCTCAAGACAATCCTGAAATTAACGAGGCTAGCATCGGTGGGAAATCCAAATCCCAAACATTGCCATTTCTGCTGACATTCGAAATTTTTAATCACAATGTTCATAACTGTCTGGTAGACTCCGGAGCTTCTTCAAACGTTATGCCACTTTCAATTTGTAAGAAAATTAATGGGCAGCCCGTACCATCTCCAGCTCAAATCATACAATTAGACAGGACTGCTGTCAAGGTTATAGGGGAGATGAAAGATGTTTTAATTAGACTGTCAGCCGACCCTAGAGTCTGTCAATTTATTGACATAATGGTGGTCGATATCCCTGAAGCTTATGGGCTGATTTTGAGTAGGGATTGGTCTACCAAGTTGAGTGGCTACTTTGCTACCGATTGGTCTCATCTATGGCTGCCTTATCAGAACAGGCAGAATCAGATTAAAATTCTTAGGGAACCTCATATGAAACAAAACGTAACCCAGCTAGAAGAAAAGAATGAGGCTGTAGCTTTCTCTTCCTCGGTCCTGGGAAATTACTTCTTAGAAATGGACCCGGGTAACTATCAATCTGAAACCTTTTGCCATGAATCAGACAAACAGTCCGATCTCCTTCATTTCTCTCGGACTGATGAGATTGATTGTAACATAGTCAATTTAGTTGCTAACATAGACCACAAAGAAACTAACTTAGTTGAATCTAAAGATACCTTTTGGACATTATACTTTGATGGTTCTAAAACTCTGGGAGGATCCGGAGCCGGTTGTGTTCTAATGGATCCAAAGAAGAACAAGTATTTTCTGTCTTGTAGATTAGAATTCGATTGTACTAATAATACCGCTGAATATGAAGCTTTGGTACATGGTTTAAAGAAGGCCATTGGCTTAAATGTTAAGTACCTGAAAGTTTTTGGTGACTCCGAGATAGTTGTCAGACAGGTAAGGGACACCATTCACTGTCTCTCACTGCACTTGAAAGGGTACCAGGCTGAGGTATGGGATTTAATCATGTATTTTGACGCTTTCAATATAAGATCAATTCCCAGATTGCAAAATGCTACTGCTGATTTGTTAGCAACATCTGCTTCCAGATTGGTGCCGTCAAATAACAAATACTCTATTGAATTGATTTTCAGGCCTTCCATTCCCGATAACATCACGAACTTCAAAGTATTCGATGATGATGAGCAAATTATCAATTTCCTGACAAACGAAGACAGTTTTCAAGGAGCCGCAATAGATGAGGAAGAACATGATGCTGATTTGATGAAGAAGGAAGACGAGAAAGGAAATTTCATGCCAAAGGGGGTAAGGTCCCTCGAAATGCTTTTCGACCTTCAAAATAAGTTCAAAAGACCAGCTAATACCAAAACTAACAGCTCATCAATGCAACATGAGTTGGTCAATTTGGGTACCGAGGCAGAACCAAAATTTGTCAACCTTGGCAAATGTTGTTCACCAAGAGAAAGAGATAGGTTCATTAAGTTGTTTAAACAGTACAATGATGTTTTTGCATGGACCTATGAAGATCTGAAAACATATGACGTCCGCATCATCCAGCATGTTATACCAATGAAAGCGGGTGTCAATCCATTTCAGCAGCAGTTAAGGAGGATGCATCCCACTCTTGAACCGCTGATCCAAAAGGAATTAAAGAAGCTCCTGGACGCTAAGATAATATTCAAAGTTTGGCATTCCGAATGGGTTGCAAACTTGGTTCCCGTGAGGAAGAAATCAGGAGAGATTAGGCTATGTGTAGACTTCAGAAATTTAAACAAAGCCTCAGATAAAGACAACTACCCCGTGCCTTCAATGGAGCATATCCTACAAATGGTGTCTGGATCTGAATTGTTTTCTCTCCTCGATGGTTTCTCTGGCTATAATCAAGTGTTAGTAGCCGAGGAAGATCGTCTCAAGACTACCTTCAGGACTAAGTGGGGAACTTTCGCTTACAGGAGAATGCCATTTGGTCTGATAAATGCTGGAGCTACATTCCAAAGGGCAATGGATATTGCCTTCCGAGGATTGGGTGGACAATGTGTTGTTGTTTACTTAGATGATGTGACAGTCTCTTCGAAGAAAAGGGAAGATCATGTTGTTCATCTGAGGCACATCTTTGACCATTGCCGGAAGTATGGTATTTCCTTGAATCCCAAGAAGAGCGTGTTTGCTGTACCCGAAGGTAAGCTCTTGGGTCATGTCATCTCCAAAGCGGGAGTGTCAATCGACCAAGAAAGAGTCCAAGCTATTAATAAGATCCCAATGCCTCACAACAAAAAATCTATGCAGTCTTTTATGGGCACCATCAATTTTGTCCGCAGATTTGTTCCGGATTTTGCACAAATCGTTAAGCCGTTACAGCAGATGGTTAAACAAAGCACACAATTCAAGTGGACAGATTTGGAGAAGGACGCATTTAGAGATATCAAGGCAGCTGTAGCTAAGGCTCCTTCCTTAAGAAGCCCAGATTTTGATAAAGATTTCATCTTGTATACCTTCGCTTCGGATGATTCTCTCGCAGCTGTACTCACGCAAAAGGTGGAGTTGGGGGACGAATACCCAATTTCGTTTATGAGCACTGGTCTGCAAGGGGCTGAGCTGAATTACCCCGTAGTTGACAAGCATGCCTACGCAGTCTTCAAAGCAGTCAAGCAGTTTAGACCATACATTTTGAAGAACAGAACTAAAGTCATAGTTCCCCATCCAGCTGTTAGGTCCCTTTTCGTTCAAAAGGAATTGGGAGAGAGGAGAGGAAACTGGGTCACAGCTCTGCAGGAGTATGATCTGGAATTTAAACCGGCTACAATCATCAAAGGACAAGGTCTATGCAAGTTACTGGCGGGAAACTCGACTGATGAAGAGCACCATTGGAGAAATGAAGCTGAGCTCAATTCGGTTGAGGTATGCCATATCTTTACAGCTCCCCAGTCATGGTATAGGGATCTAGTGCACTATTTGCAGCAAGGATATCTACCCGAACACTGGAATTCTAAACAAAGAAGGGCACTCCGCTTGAAATCGGCACCCTATCAGATCATTCATGGGATTCTTTTTAGAAAGAATTATGATGGAGTCCTTCTTAGGTGTTTGGAAAAGGAGGATGCAAACAAAGTTGTCAAAGAATTGCATGATGGCCCCGCAGGTGGCCATTATTCAGGAGAGACGACAGCACACAAGATACTGAGAGCTGGTTATTACTGGCCCACTCTGTTTCGAGATGCCCACACATACGCGCGAAACTGTGATGTATGTCAAAGAAGCGCTGGGAAGTTACCTAAGGCCGCAGGCCCATTGCAGCCGGTCATCATCTCTGAACCTTTTGAGCAATGGGGCATAGATGTTATCGGAGAAATAAATCCAAATTCTTCATTGCAACACCGATACATTCTGACGGCTACCGATTACTTCACCAGGTGGACGGAGGCCATCCCGCTGCGCAAGATCAATGAAGACGCAGTTATCAGCTTCTTGAAAGAGAACATCATAACGAGGTTTGGGGTTCCAATTTCCCTTGTTTTTGATAATGCTACTTATTTTTCATCTTGCAAGATAAATGAATTTGTTTATGGATGGGGAATTAAGTTGCATTATTCAGCCAATTACTACCCTCAGGGAAACGGATTAGCTGAATCCTCAAACAAGAATCTGATTCGAATCCTCAAGAAAACTGTGATAGAAAACCAGAGAAGTTGGCATGTGGCTCTCCCAAACGCCTTATGGGCAGATAGAGTAACCCCGAAGAATGCTTTAGGTGTCTCCCCTTTCACTCTCGTCTATGGAAAGGAAGCCATACTTCCCCCAAACATCTTACTACCTTCCTTGCAATTATCCCAAGCCTCTCGGGGTTCTGGTAGCCAAGCCTTGCAATCCAGGATCAACACCCTGCTTCGACTGGAAGAAGCCCGACACAAAGCCAAAGATCGATTCCATCATCACCAGGACATAGTTAAGAGATGGTTCGATAAAAGGAAATCCGGCAAGAGGGATTTTGAAGTCGGGGACTTAGTCCTAAAATGGGACCATAATCACGAGGGCAAAGGAATGCATACGAAATTTCAACATCTATGGGTAGGCCCGTACCAGATTTCTGCAAAATTAGGCCCATCCACTTATAAATTGACAAATCTCGAGGGAGAGGAAGTAGCCCTTCCACTCAATGGCCTCGCCCTGAAACAATATTTCGCATAGTCTCCTCGAGACGTCCTGTACATAAATAAGATTGTCTTTTCGCTTTCGCTTTTAGCTATTTTATTTTTCGGCCATTTTGTTTCCTTCTTTGTTATTTGAACTTTTCGATAGGTTTTGTTTTCTGAAGCCCCCTTTTGTTGAGTTTTCCCGTTGAAGATAGCTCTCTCAAAGAAAACTTGCAACCCATGAGTCTGGAACCCTGCTCAGTGAACCCGGTCTGCTGTGCTCTCGCTGGAATGTTCAAAAGGGGGGGGAAGCCTACCCTGCTAGTCACACTAATCCTGTTCAATAGCAGAGACCCATGGCCATCTTCACTACTATCGTTGGGCTCCACCCACTCTCACACTTTAAAGGCATCTCAAGAAGGTTACCTAAGTTGGACCCATGGAAAGTGGCACCTCTCGAGGACATGGGGTATTGAAATGACTCCATGCTGCTGATTTAAAAGCCAAAATGGCCTACATCCAAAAGTCTGTTTTCCAGGGATTCTCACCTCAATTAAAGCATGGCTGAGACAAAATCAAAAGGGACATGTAAAATCAAGAAAGCTGTCCAAAAGGCCCAGCTCAAAATGGGCTCCTCTCCGTCCGTGAAGTTTGATCAAATCAATAAAACCTCTAACTCACACAAAAGGACATTATGGATGGAGGAGCCCAAATCAAAGATCTGTCCAAAAGAAAATATCCCTGGAAGGCTCAAACAGCTAAGCTGTCCAAAGTACAAGCATCCCAAAGGGTGCCAGCAGCATGGGAATGAGGAACAAGAACAATAATGTCCATAAGAAAGTGTTGCAAATCCTGTGGAGTCCGGCAGTAGTGACCATTTGAGGGATGAACCTCCTAAAATGAATCTCATATGCTGGCCCTCTGAGAGTGGTGAAGATGCCTCGGTCGAAGCTCCCCTTTCCCCAATGGCTAGCAGGAAAAGTGCTCCTTTCCCCACATGAGTCTAAAATGCTCAGCTGAGTAGTGCACCCGAGACGGATGTTTTAATGAGGTTCCAGACCATGTAGGGTATTTTTTCAGAGATCTGTGTTCGCCAGCGACTCGCCATTGTTGTTGCAGCAACACCCCTCCCCAAAATTTTGTACATGTTGGGGCCCCTCCTGTATTTTTTGTAGAAAGTTTGCTTGAGAAGCCATCCCAGCCGTCAGTTCTGTTTTCAGCATAAAATTTTACTTCCCTGCTGAACAGCTTGCCGTCAATCCTTCCATGTTTTCCCCATGAGCCAAAAGATAACTTAGTTTGTCCCAAACGTTTTGAATAATTCAGACATTGTCCCGAAATGGCGGGAGTCAAACGTCCAACCTTCCGAAAGGAGGACTTAGATTTTCTTTGTCAAAATCCGCGGAAGCTATTGGGCAAAACCACCCGAAACGGCGGAAGCTTTCGCTCAAGCCTTCCGCAACCACGGAAAGGTTCGAGTTGTTCTCCCGAAACGGCGGAAGCCATTCGGGTAAACTTGCCGAAATAACACGAAGGGATTCATCAACTTCTTCCGAAGTAAAAGACTTGGAAAATTTTCGATCATTGCTTCTGCGGAACGGTTCAAGCTCCGAAACAGCTTAGCTCCCGAAACAGCGGAGCCTTTCTCCCAAGCCTTCCGCAACCGCGGAAAGGTTCCGGCTTTCCTCCCGAAATGGCGGGACACATTCGCCTTAGTCTCCCAGAAAACACTTAGAACATTTTTGCAACCGTCCGCGGAGAAATTGGAGTTTCCTTCCCGAAACGGCGGGGGAATTCAATAAAACGTCCCGAAACGGCGGAAGCCATTCGGATAAGTCCTGCGGAGGAATTCACGATTCCCTTCCGAAGCTATGAAAGAACTTAGAATTTTTCGGAGAACCATCGCGGAAGCCTTCAGCCTTTTGCTCCCGAAACCATGGAAGCCTTCGGGATACCCTTCCGAAACGGCGGAAGCCAATCGCTTAAACCGCTCGGCAAAGGACTCCGAAACGACCCCGGGTGAATATGCGGAAAAGTATAAGTTTTGCTTCCGAAACGGCGGAAGCCATTCCCAAAAGCTTTCCGAAACTAGCGGGAGCCTTCGCCAAACCTTCCCGAAAAAATCAACGAGACTTTGAAATTTTGGTTTGCGGAAGCTTTCGCAAAAGTCTTCCGAAAATACCGGGAGCATTCGCTATATATTTCCGAAAGGGCGGAAGCTTTGGTGTTACCCGTCCGCTACGCCGCGGTCTCTCGCGGAAGGCTTCGAGTTTCCTTTCCGCATTAAGCCCCGAAACGTCGGAAGCTTTCATTGAACCCTTCCGCAACGACGGATGCGATTCGCAAAATGGCCCGCGAATGACGGTTGCACGAAAACCGAGATTGTTTGACATGACCACTACGCGCGGCGAATTTAAACCCCGTTTTAATCACACCAACTACCAAATTAAAGGCTCACACGTGCCCATCCTTTATAAAATACGGTAGGGGCTCGACCAATACACCATTGTTTTTCCGGCCAACGACGTGCGATACCGTGCAAATCGCTCCAGCTCACCTCGCTCATCCGTGCTCGCAGCCACCTTGCTCAAGCAATCCCCACGGTGCCAGGTAGGATCTTAACCTTGATTTTCACTACTGAGTTGTCTTTTTGGGGAAAACAACGGTTTTAGTGGGGTTTTGACGGACAAAACACCCGTAAAGGGCTATGTTTTTCCCGTCAGGTACAGTGAACGGAGTTTCCATTATACGAAATCGTCATAGGCCTTTGTGAAAACGTTATATTTTATTTCAATAGTGGTGGGTGCGGGCGGTTAACCATGCCCCATTGTTTTTTTAAACCCCGGGCCGCGCCCCTCGTCTTAGGTGAAGACGTCGAAACCCTATGGGCTTTCCATGTCCCGGGCCGTTAACTCGGACTTAAAACCCTGGCCCCTTCCATAAGCCTTAGCCCCTACACACGAGCCGAAACTCGAAGCCTCAGCCGCCCTAGCACCCCCCGTCAGCATATCCCCGGCGCCGTTACCTTCGCTCGGACTAAAGTCTCCCGTAGTGACTCGGCGAGTGGCCGCGCGTGACGATAGCATCCATAGCCCTCACCGAGTCAACCCGCGTCTCCCCGCCATCAACCTCTCCAACCCCAGCTATAACGAAAGACATCTCCTTCCGCGAGGCGGAACCGGAAGCCAATTGCTTCCGCGAATCGCCTATCGGTCCGAAAACCAATAGCTTCCGCAACATAGCTTATCCCATACTCGTCTTTTAAGAGCTTCGAATGTTTCAATATGTGTCTTATGATTAAAATGATGTTTTGCTTCCTAAATATTTGCTTCATTGACTTATCTCATTAATGTCAAGCAATGTTACTCTCTGCTAAAACTTTACAGCCTGGTGCTCAAATAATGACTGTGATATGGATGTTATCAGGGATAAAACAAGATGTCGAAAACCGGTAAGAAGAAAGCTAAGATGGCAGAAAAGAAGCCTGCCCCTCCCAAGATTGAAACCTCGCTCCAAGACACTAGGTGCAATACTGGTGTCCCTCCAGAAATCAGATGGGGAGACATTTACAGAATGATCCGGGACCAAGAAATCCCAGATATGCTGCTAGAGGAAGCACCAATCTATCTTAACATCAGAGCCTCGGGCATAACTAGAGCCGCTACCCGCCCTGAGTTGTTCCCCTGTGCTGAAGTGATCAGGTGGATACTCCAACATGCGGATGCTGAAGGGAGAGTGATAAATGATAGCGGGAAAATGGCTATCGCCTCGTTTCAACCCGCGTATATTGCGGCGGCCTACAAGTTTCCCCGTGTCCAACAAGCTCTGACTGACGAGTGGTTGGGCCAAATGGATAACGTCGAGATGGCCAAGAAGCTATTAAGGGGAGGGAAGCATTTGAGAAAGAAGGGAAATGATGAATATGACGTGCAGAACCTGAGGGCCCCTTTCAGATTGATCGCTTTAATGCTATGCAGAATATTCGGCATGCCCGATGGCACAGTATACAAGATTCAGTGGGTCCCTATTATTCACTATGTGGCATTTCAGGGGACAGTGTTTGACTGGGCCACTATCTTGTCAGATAGTCTGGCCTCAATGATAAGTGCTGCTAAGCTCGGGCTGGCCGTGAAGAAGGCTGAATTCTTCATGTCTTCATACCTAATAGATTGTATCTTGGCCAAGATAGAGTTCCCCGGATTGGGGTGTACATGGGATAGGGCCACAGCCCCGGTCTACATCGCATTCAAGATGTTGTGGGCTCAGAATTACAAGCCCAGATACAAACTCATCTGTGAGGGGTTCATCATGCCCCTATACGAGAAAATGTTCAAGGAAGAACCAGGTTGCCTGTCACAAAACGCTTTGGAAGTCCTTGAGGATTATGGGGACTTCTACTTTTCAGAACAGGGTACCTACTTGAGAATGTTCGGAGGGACTAAGCCCCCGTACATATTGCCGCAGTATGCCACAGACTATGTGGTGCTCAAGGAAGCAGTAAGACAACTCTTCTTGGATGGGATTGGAGCATTCCTCCACAAGCTACACAAGGCATCCTTTCCCCCCCTACCTTTCTGCATAGGTGCTTACAAGTTTTCAGGGGTGGCCTCTGCCGACGAATTTGTTCAAGAGTTGAAGGCCTTCCATTTCGGTGAGGTCATCTTCCACAGGAACGACAGAAAGGGTAAAGTGGCCGAGCATTGCAAGGGGAACTATGCTAACTTCGAATACTCCCACTACCCCGATGCCGAGGAGGAAGCATTCAGAGGCATCAGCAACATGACTGAGCTACGGATCTGTCGCCAAAGTACTGGAGCGAGCTCTAGCTCAGCCAGAGCCCAGAAGACCACCCAGCAAAAGGAGAGAGAAGCCAAGGATGCCCGAGCTCAGGAAGAGCTCAGATTAAGAGAAGAGGCAAGATTACAAAAGGAAGCCGAGGAAGCGAGAAAGCAACAAGACGCTGAAAATGAAAGACTGCGGAAGGAGGCTGAAGAAGCCCAAAAGCAGAAAGAAGCAGAGGCTGAATGAGCTGAAGCAAGGAAGAAGGCAGAGGAAGAATTGAAGACAAGGGAAAATACTGAGGAAGGTGGGTCCGGGGTGCAAGACATGGAGATAGACACCTCTCAAGCAGGTGGCTCTGGTACCCAAAAGGAAGGAACAGACCCCGCTCAGGAAGTCCGGACCCCACCTATGAAAGAAGACATAGACATCATAAACCGACCAATTGTACCGTACACTCCATCTGGGAAACGTACGGTGTCCAAATGGAATGAGTTTGTTTATGATAAGAAAAGAAAAGCAATGGTCCCCCTTCCATTAGCTGAGCGGTTAGAGCAAGTGGAAAGCAGAACCTTGGACATGTCCCCCTTCCACGAGCTGTCATGCAATATCCTACAGCAAGTGTATGGCTCTCAAGAGCTAATCACTGATGAGGTATGCAAACTCAAGGCCATGACGGGTAGACTAAAAGAGGTCAATACGGAAGCCCACAGGCTCAAAGCTAAGAATACCCATGTCAAGGCAAATGTCATAAATCAGATGGCATGGAGGGAAGGGAAAGGACCTTTCCCCCCGCATCTTCCTTTCAAGGCCGTGGAAGATTTTAATGAAGATATAGCCTTGTTGGAGTTTGGCCGGAACTGTGCCAATAAGCTGATGGCCAGTGTGCAGAAAACCACAGATAGAATCAACAACCTATACCAAAAGCTCAAAGGAGTCCATGACAACTGCTCATTGAGTTTCCCTCAGACCCTAGAAGACTTCCCGGGAAAGGAGCAGCGGTTATCTCAACTGAAAGAAGAGCTAGGCGTCCAGATGGAGTACGTGAAAAGCATTGATGTCCTTGCAATGGATGATCTCCAACATTACATCGGTTCATCAACACTTCACAACCATCTGCTGAAGGAAACATATCAAGCTGCTGAAGCAGAAGTACAAAGCATTAAAACAGAGCTCGGGAAGAATGTGACTTCTCAGAAAATCATGTTTCCTGCTGCAGCAAACATAATCATAAGAGACACAGGTGTGTGGCACAGCTACATAGAAGAGGAGGTCAGGAAAGCTGCAGCAGCAGCAGAAGCATCAGTAGATCCGGCAGCCCCTCTCCCAGCAGCCTCTTCCCCAGCAATGGCAGAAATTCTGGCCAGTCCCATTCCCCCTTCCCAATTAGGAGCAGCATCAGCAGGGGATTCGAGGGCCTCTTCCCAGGAAGCATCAGTGACCATCAACTTGGGCGACCCTTTGCCAGAAGAGGCTCACGCACAGGAATGTAGAGGCTGAATTCAGTGAGCCACTCTCTGCAGACAAACACGTGCCCAACAGGGAACGCTTGATGTTAGCAAATTTTCTGTTATGTATATTTTGAATATGTAAGGCGTAAGCCGTGGGACAGCTGTCCCTATTTTTGTCAAAATATTTTTTGTAAAGGAAATGGCCATTTTGGTGGTTGATTATAGTGGAAATTCCTGTAAATGACAAGTGGGGAATGCTAGGTGTCAGCCCGGAGGGCAGATTTGTAACTATAAATAGAAGCTAGGAAAGATTAGAAAGGACTTTTGGCAGGGAATGAAAATTTTGGGCAAATGATATGAGCTATCTTGTATCGGTTCTGTAAATTGAATTTTCTAATAGAAGCCACGGGAGATGGACGTTTTGCTTGGAATGTTGGGTTGCTTTATATTGGACTATTCTAATGACTGCAATTCTGCAATGTGAGATCATTCTTGACTTCTGAATTATTTCTTTGCGTTAATGATTTTGCCCTCCTCTAGGCATGCGTTCTCTCTATTTTGTGAACAATGAAATGTATTGCTGTAGATTCCTTTGTCCAGATCGAATAGCTAACTGTTCTTTCTTCCGGGTAATCCATGTGGCTCATTGTTCATAACTTTAAATTGCTCCTTGCAGGGATCCTTGAGTTTAATTCCAGTTTTATTACGTTTAGATCTGTTTCTTTATTTTGTTACATAGATTAAATAATTTTGCTTTCTTCTGTTTATGAGCAATAGATGCGTTCTTTATTCTTTCATTTCCCTCTGTTGTCTGAGCAATAGATGCGTTCCATGCTGAATGAGAAGCTACCTTCTCAAGATCTTCATGTGGCTGTAGCTTTCATTGTGAGAAATAATAGCTATCTGTTCTTTGATTACGATAACTGTTACAGCTGATTGCTCCTCCCTTAAGCGTGTTCCCTGCAGGGATAGATAGACGTGTTCCCGTTTCTAGATTTAGATCTGTTTCAACTGCATTTAGATTAAGTATAATTTAGGCATGTGCATCTCATATAAAACACATAAAACCCAAAAGGAAGGTGGATCGGGCCATAACCGGTAAAATCGGATTTAAAGTCCAAAACCACGGTTGCCGGAACCGCTAACCGGACGGATTCCCTACACCAAACGGGAGATAGTCTAATTGGGACCGTCTCTCGGGGAGAATCCCTTTCTGATTGATGCTACGATATCCGAGGCATCAACAAGACCCTCATCCCCCTCTCTTGTGCTTCAGTTTTGGTAAACCCTAGTACAATTGCTTAGAGGTTGGGATCCTTGGAGAACGAGAGCAGGAGACCTTGAATCTAGGTTTCGTGAAGTGACAAGCTTGAAGGAAGGTATATTTGTATGTACTTGCTTTCATTCATTAATAAAGATCAGACGTTCTTTCCTTTCCAAATATGACTTATTAATGTGTCTTAGATTTGATTACTGTTTGATTATAGTTTGATGTCTTGTTATATCATGGATATCAGTATTATATATGTAGTCAAATGTGTTTGAGAAAGGTATCAAGTTGTTTTGCAGGTCTGGGCATTGCGACACTGGATAAGCATTGAAGAGCGAGGGAGGCAAAGCTAGGATCAACCTTCTGAATGAGGTTCCTACATCTCTAAACCCTAATCTCTTCATTTATTTGTTGTACTTGCAGAATGCTTGTAAGTCTATCTTTATCACCGTAAGTTGGTAGTTTCTCCCCTGAACTATAGGTGCATTTTCCCCACAACAGAATGGCGACTCCGCTGGGGAAAGCCTAACTGCTTAGGGGTATCCAAGGTCATTTCTTCAGTTCTGTTTGATGGTATTTGTTCATTTTCTTGATTAGGCTCAGTTAGTAGGCTATGTTTGACCCTCCTGGGATTTTTACAGACCCTTCCCAGTCCTTGCAAACCTTTGTGGACCCAGTTTGGGGGTTTTAACCCCATTTTTTAGACTTTTTTTTCTTGTACGCTACTGTTTGTACCACACAGTAGCGCCCATACGCTACTTTTCCTCTGCACAGTAGCGCCCATACTGCTATGAGCGCTAGTTTCCTTCATACACAGTAGCGCTCACAATCTGGGTTTGATTTTTTTTTATTTTTTGGGTTGTGGACCCAAATCTGGGGGCTGTGGCTGCATTTTTTGGGGTCCCTGATGACCCTAGGTCTGATTTAATCCACTGTAAGTGGTCTCCCATCCTTGTACTGATCCTACATTCATGATTTGAACCTCTTTTGATCAATTCGGGCTTGTTTGGAAAGTTTTGGGGTTTGTTGACCTAAGTTGGGGGGTTGTGGACCTGTTTGGTGCTTTGTACCCTAATTTGAGTCTGACTGAACTTGCTCGCCCCATTTTCCACTGGATTTGGAACCTCTTGAGTCTTCTTGACCCTGTTTGTATCTATTTGAGTGAAATTTCTCTTTTAGGTTGGTTTCTTATCCTCCCTTATGCTTTTAGTTTTTCTTTTGTAGTGAAAGCTCAAGTGTTTTGGCTGTTGTTCAAGACCTTGTTTGCATTGTTTATGTGCAGACCTGACTTTACCAAACCATACTTCTTTGTAGTTCATTTGCTTCGTTTGGGTCTAAAATTAGTTTTTGTACTCTTTTCCCAATGGTTGGCATGCTTACATCAATAAGAATTTGAAAGTCATATTTGGTAGCTTTTACTGTTTCATAAAGAGAACTTGAAAGTTTCTTTGCTTTGCTTTGATAGTAGGTTAGTTTCAGTTTTTGTTTCTTACCTTTGAAAAGAATAAATAATTTTGATTCATTTTCTGAATAGAGTACCTTGCAAGTGGCTTAAAAGATTTTAGAGTGCTTTGCATCAAAAAGAACAAGTTTTCTTTTGCATACCTAGTTGCTTGAGTAGCTGCATTCTTAGGTTTTGAGTTTAATTTTTTACATTTAGACTTTATTTTTACCCTTTTTGCATTTAAAAGATTAAAAATTGCATTTGCACATGCATTCTAGATTAGAATTTTAAGACTTGCATTGAAAATAAAAAGATTTGTTTGGTGGTAAATATTTCATTTTCAGTACTATCTCTATTATAACCACTCTCACACACCCACTACCTTTTTTGAGTAAGCAAGTAACCTTTAAAATGAATTCTAATAAAATGAACTAGCAACATTTTCTTTTCTAGGTTACACTACACCAACTAGTTTTGGTTAGGGTCTTGGGTTTAAATCACCTTAAGCCACCCAAGATCACACATTGCACAAAAATCGTAGTGAGACTATCATAGGTAAACCCACCTCACTCAAAATTTGCCTGGGATCTATGCAGTAGGTCATTGCGAGATCAGTTTGTGGGAATACTCCTCCTACTTGCTGTTCAAGCATATGCCAGGATCGGATTGCGTATTGGGGACTCTTTCGAGTTTCGGGCTTAGCTACTCTGCCCACGCTTTCTGATTCAACCGGTGACTGTTCCCCCAGGAATTTTCGGTGTTGTGGTATCCTTAGTATCTGACTCTAGGTTCATACACAGGTGACAGCAGAAAGTATATCTTCTGTACCTAAGACAGACGTGGGAGGAAACCCCTTGCAGGTCTTTGGGAGGGCGGTTGGGTGATTCCAGCGCTTGCACCCTTAGTCATTGTATTGTGGACCCTGGGTAACTGTCTTTCTTCCTTCGTTGATCTGTTCTGGGCCCTCATCATCCCAGACTCTTCTCCGGAAGGCATCTGTTTGCCTGGTTTGATTTACCTAGGACCTTTTTTTAGTGGTGTGCTCTTTGTGCTACTTTTTTTAGTTTGCCTTAGAGATTTTCTTGTTCATTCGAGCAGGAAACTATGTCTAGCATTTCGGCGAGTGCCAATCAAGGTACCCCTGTTCCGGGGGATCCTTTTGCTGTTCCATTCATTGGAAACATTGGTGCTCCCTTAATGGCTACCCTGAATCTTCCTGGATTCACTATTGGGCTGCCGGTTTGGTTGTTTTCCACTCCGAATGCCTTGCATGCTCCTGACGCTTCTTTTGTGAGCACCTCAAATCAAGAGCATCAGAACCCTGTGCCTCCTTTGCCAGTAACATCTTCTCCTCTTGGGATTTGGAAGTAGTCTTTTGGGAATTGGATTTTGGAATATTTGGTAGTCGCTCTTGATTTGTTAATTCATGGTTAAAACTTACCCATCTGTATTTTAAGGAAGATTGTATAGTGTTTACCTTCTCATCTTGGAGGAAAGGACAACCGATAGATTTGAAATCTCATTCGATTTTTTTATCCAAAAGATGATTGGATAACTAAGGTGTGGATTTTGATAGTGCAACGCTACTAATGTGCGCTTGAGTGTGTGTGTGTGTGCAGTGGCAGGTAAGATGATTTACCGATTGACCCACAATGGAATTATAGGGGTCGTAAGAATGAAAATAACACATAGGGGTACGACGACTTACTGTCGACCCTGGATTAGCAATCCACGTATGGGTAAAGCCGTTTCAGCTCACCCGGGGAAGCGTATGCCGTACGGGCAAGGCCATAATGATTTGGTCGCGTACGATGAGTTGAGGGGAGCGCAATAAGGAGAGCCTTATCCCTCAACATCCCTTAGTCTCCAAGGAGCATAGTTGAGAGATCACGGTAACGGTTCCCAGTCGCTACGTAGTACTAACCATAAGAAGGAAGAAATGAAACTGTCAGAAGGGCCCACCAAAGAGGTACCTAGACAAGAACGAGAGGAAGAAAATTAATCAATGGTATAAATGAAAATTTCACATAAGATTTAAGAAATACTTTATTTCATTTTGTTCTATTTTATTAATTTGAATAATTCTATTCAAGATTTTATTTTTAATTGATTTCATTAATTTGAATTATTCATTTTAACTGATTTTATTAACTTGAAAAAGAATTGAAGAGATTGATTTTATTCAATATTAAATTTGATTAATTATGCTGATTGAAAAAGATTAATAATAAGAGAATTATTTTTATTCAAAGATTTTAATTTTATGGATTTTATTATTTTAAATCATTCTATTAAAGATTCTATTTAATTGACTTCATTATTTTGAGAAAGAATTGAAATAGGTCATTAATAAAAGAATTGTTTTTCTTTTATTATTATTCAAGATTTTACTTTAATTAATTTTATTATTCATTTAAATTATTTTATTAAGAGAAAATTTAAAATAGATTATACTTTTAGTAAAATGAATCATCTTTTAATTCAATCTTAATATTAGGAAACGAAGGAAAAATAGAAAACAATAAGTCTAACTAAAAGATTGTTAAGTAAACTAAATGAGAACCAAAAGAGAAGTATAACTCTTCTACACCTAACTCCCATTGATCTAGGGATTTAGGTGCACATTAAAGACATTAAGAAGACACATGTATTTGAGAATATTGAAAATTAAAATATTAAATTAAATTAAATATGTGCATGGACAGACACATGGCACACATGATTTTGCTATATAATCAGGGAGGAGAAGGAGAGAAAGACATCTCTTATTCCCTAATGCTGGATGGTCATCATAATCTCGGATTATGTTATGATCCTTGGAGTTGGGATTAGCCGGAACGGGGATTGGGAGATCCTTTCGGGAGGCTAGCGTGTGTGTTCTTACGACCCCATTAGCTCGGGGGTTCTAGGTGAAGAAGAATAACCCCGATACGGTAGGGAGGTCAACCAAGGGGTCACTCGGTACTTTGTTAGAAGATTGGATTGGATCGTATGGAAACCACTTCGAGGACTCCATCGATTCGCTGGTCCAACCGTCGAAAACAGGTTTGAAGTATTTATTTTGCTAACTCTTGTGGTGGAATGAATAGATCTGGGTCTATAGTTTTATTTATTGACATTCATGTACTAGAATAGATAGAACTAGATCTATGGCTTCTATATCTTCTTTTGAAAAATCGTACTAGAATTTATAAAATTGATTATACTTATATTTTCCAAATCTGTGGAAGTCATTTTTGGGAACCCAAAATGGGGGTTCCTACATCTTTAGGGTGGGAATAGAAAGGTACAGCTGCTAATTTCATGAGATTCTATCCTTCACTGGGTTTATCAATCAATCCAATCCTCTATTCAAACATTCACACTTGGATTTTCTCAATTCGATGGCCAAATAACTCAATCCCGTAATTGGATTTTTTGGCTATCAAAACTGGGTTTTCCTATGTATTTATGCGCTTCAAATACTCTCAAATTCTCCCCAAGGTTAATGTCTATGGATCCCCCATTGGATTTTATTGTCAACACGAAATTCTGGCCGTTTATGGCACTTCAAAACGTGGGTTATTGCAAAGTTGTGATTTCTGTTTTTTTTACTATTTAGTCTGCGTGATGGATGAAAACTGAAGCTTGGGTGTTCAACAATTGAATGGGAATGAGGAAGAACGAATTCCCATGAGGTAGAGTTACTTGTGAGTCAAGAAAAACAAAGCCCATACCTGCCATACGAATTTCTGGGCTGCCCATGCTCCATTGAAGCCATGGACTAATTTCTTCAACCACTTCCTTACAACAGAATTAAATGTCAACAAGGAAAGTCAAATGGGTTCTCAAGATGACATTTGGTATCATATGGTTCAACCCTGCAACCCCCTCACCACTCCCTAGTGGAATACACATGTCCCCTTCTCATTAGTTGCTTCCATAGCCAGTTTTAGTATTTTATTGCAATATTAAATATTTACATCATTTCACAATGCTCCATGGCTTAATAGCACGTGGATAGCAAAATATCAAATACTTGTCCATTTTAAATAAAATACGAGCATACACTAGTAGGGCCTTGGCCTTGATCTCCATGCTAGGGAAACAAACATCGCATGTACACAATATTTACATAAAAGCCAATATAGCATAAGGGTTAAAATGGGGGTATTACAATAGTAGCACCTCCAACCTAATCCAACAAATCATCAATCCTCGGCAAAGGATACTGATTTTTTATTGTTAATTTATTTAGCTTTCTATAATCTATACATAGTCAGAAAGTACCATCCTTCTTATGTACAAAGATCACTGGTGCTCCCCACGGGGATACACTTGGGAAGATGTAACCTTTTTCTAACAACTCCTGCAATTGCACTTTCAATTCTATCAATTCGGGAGTACTCATCCGATAAGGTGCCTTATAAATAGGTACTGCTCCTGGAGACAGGTCTATTGTAAAATCAATTTCTCTCTTGGGTGGTAACTCAGGAATTTCCTCGGGAAACATGTCTTCAAATTCAACCAACATAGGGGTGTTTTGTTAAATCTGAAACTTTATTTTTCAGATTTTCTACTAAGTGAACAACATATAATTTACACCCCTTTTGTGCATTCCTTTTCAATTGAAGTGCAAACATTTTCCTTAATTTTACTGTCCTTACTATTCCTTGAATCTGTTCGAACTTCCCATCATTATTCACAAAAGTAACAGACTTCTGATAACAATATAGGATAGTTCTATGTTTCTCCAGCCAATCCATACCGATAAGTAAATCATAAGATCCCAATGGAAAAACATTTAAATCTGTACTAGTGTAAGATTCACTTAACTTTTAAAGACATTGATTTACTGCTTCGAAAACTTTTCTTTTTGCTCCTATGGCCATTTGAACCAGTCAAGGCTACATAAATTTGTTTTTTCTTAACTTGCAAGACTCACAAATTTTTTGGTATATATAGCTTTTACACTCGCCTGAATAAATTAATATAGACACAGGTGTCCCGGAAATCATACCTTCAACCTCGATATAGAGGCTTGATGTTTTGCTTGTCGATTGTTCAATGCAGCATAGATTTTTGGACTCCTTGCTACATATTGAACTATAGAATCCTCTTGCAGGTTATGCACTGATTTATTTTTCTACTTTCGATGAGTACATTCATACCATCTATGATTTTCTCCACAACCCCAACATTTGATTGGTGGTTTAGATGGTGTGTCTTCCGGTTTTCTTTTACTTTCAGTGTTCATCTTCTTACTTGGTGGAACAAAGTTTGATTGTGATTTACTGCCATCGAACTTGTTGCTGAAGGGTGCATGCATAGCTTGATTTTTAAAATGATTGGGCTTATGATCCTTCTGCCTAATTTCAGACTTTGTTTTATTCTTTTCATTCCACCTTTTAGATACTTCAGCCTTATTCTGACTCTATTCAAAGCACAGTCTATCCTTTCTGAAAGCATCTTCCAATGTCTTTGTATCATCAAACTCTATCCGATCTTTGAAACTAAAAGGTAGACAATTCAAGAAACGTTGAATTCTGACCTTTTCATCTTGAATATAGGGAACATACTTGAGTAATTCTAGAAATTTGTTGATTAATTCCTCCATAGTTTGTTGTCCCAATTTTAGGTTGTAAAATTCTTTTACTTTCTTGTCATAGTACCTTTCAGACAACTATTTCTGTTTAAAGAATGTTGCAAAAACTTTCCATTTCACCTTTTTTCTCATTGATAGCATTTGTGAGCTTAAGATCATCCCACCGCATGCTGAAGCTTTCCCTTGCAGATTGAAAATAACAATTCTTGCTTTTATGAGACTAGAATAATCAAACATTTGCAAATATTTCTCCATGTCCCTAAGCCACAGCTCATTCTCTTCTCTAGTCTTAATTTTCCCATTGAAGGTAGGAGGCTTGATTTTCCTCAATTCTGAGTGTAATTGATTCATTTTTTCTAGTTTTCCTTTTATTTTTAGGAAAAAACTCTTTGGAGTCTCCACCAAGTGACTCTTTGTTGCTGATATCCATATTATAACTCACAGAATTTCTTGGAGGAGCAGTCTTAAATTTGGAATTTCTTTTTGTCACTGAATTTTATGCATGTTGTTATTCTTGTGTTGGTATATGACTGTTTTCTTTCTCAGTCATATTTTGGAGCAGAATAGTGTTAATCTCTCGTTGTTCCTCAAAATTATTAATATTATCTTCCTTAATGCTTAGCAGCTCAGCTTTAATACTTTTTACAATTTCCATCATTTCACTAGACGTTGTTTCTCCTTGTGGAGAGTCCATATTTCTTCCCTTCCTACTATCCATTTCTCCTCACTGACTAGATGTTTCCACAACAATCCTTCCCTCTTGATCTGCAGAATTCATTTTCAGCTATTTCCCATTTTCAGCCCACACTTTTGTCTATGTGTGATAAATAGCTAATTGTTAGACAACATAAAATACATATGTTCATTAAATAAATAATAGTAAGATACATAATACTTTTTTTTATAAAGCAGTATTTAATGTAAGCGAGCTTAAAGGTCCTAGTGTTGTAACCGTGGCTATGATACCAATTTGTCATGCCTCTTCACCAATTTTTTTTAAATTTTTTATAAAGGTCCAACGACCATAACCACTATCTTAATACTATGTTAATTTATTGTGATTATTCCTATATGACCTGAAATTCGCAGTGGCGTGGAAACTAATGTACTCAAAGTTTTCTTAACTTATATTTAAATGAGTAATACTCTTAGATTAAGGATTATGTTGATATAATTATGAATTCCAACTGAAAACATGCCCTATGTTTATCCCTATGTAACTATGCACATTAATGTGTAACTTAGGCATATACTTGTTTACGATCTATAACAAAATGAATACAAACATAATACAAATTATATAATTTGTATACAAATATAATCCCAACGTTATAAAGTTCCTAGATTATAAATGTGATTCTAATACACTACCCCCATGTATTATTAACAATCACATGGAATACACATTACAATCCCACCAATATATTAATCATCAATTATAAAGGTATTATAAACCTATGGAGTATAAGAAAATGTAATATATCCATTTTATATGACATAGATTATAACATAAGCCACTCAAATGTTTTGTGAACACTTGTTTTCCAACTAAGCAATGCAAATATGATACCACCTATCCTCTGTATGCAATACAAAATTGACATTAGTATTAACCTAAGTTATAAATACAATACTTACGCATTTAACCAAGCATTCTAAGTCTTTATTTTACATGCGATATATATATCTATTATAACCACGCATGGTATAGCTTGATTTCACAAGAAACATACATATATGTTAACCAAGTACTATGGATCTTGGATTATAAAGGTATCATATATATATATATTATAACCAAGCTCTACTTAGGTTGTCAATCCAACATGTTTAATGGTTTAACAATATAACCGCGTAGTTAGAACACTTATGCAATTTCGATCCCCCAACGTATTATCCAAGGGTTCTCATGCACTATGAAAAAGTGAAATATGTGCTACGTAATAAACATACCAAATATGATATAACTTGCATGGTAATAAAGCAATTGGTTGACCAAGGTCACGAGTGTAATTGCATTGGTTATGAGGTAGTGCCATGCAGGTTAAACCTTTATAAATCCTACGTTTTAAACCATGGAATATGGATGCCATTGTGGCAAGTGGGCTATACAATCGACAACGCTTAAGGTTCCCAACACATATGTGTTTGATGCTTGAGTCAAGGAGGTTCTAGCTGGCCGACTCCATCTATGAAGTACCCCACTCACAGTCGAGCCTTAAAAGTGTGATGCCACGTTAAGTGGCGTACTGAGTACTAGCTTTAGACTTATTAATTTCACAAGTAGATTCCTACCATTGATTGTGATCCAGCACTGGTTCATGGGAATCCATGAGACATCTATGCCATTGATGTTGATGTTAAATCGTTGTGTTTTTCGCTCCCATCAACCACACTTGACTTAGCATTAAATTCGTAATCACCAGTTTCAGAGGTGAAATCTACCTTTCAGTCCCGGTAACTACAGCATTTGGTAGGTATTGTTGTCTTCAAGACTTTTCATTCTTGCTACGACAGGGTCTACACAGAGTGCTTTTGCTCTGTGCAGAAGGTTCACGCCTTGAGCAAAGGTAGAAGGGCTCAACTCTATTATGAGCCAATGAAACATAAATGGGAGGATCTCGGTGGATCACCCATGCACACATAGGTAAGAAAAACTTATCATCTCTACTTTTCAACTTTATCACTTCAACCGTTTGTTAAACCTTATACAACGTCTAACTTCGTCATTGGTTTTCTTTGTACATGTGGTCAAAGCACTACTACGCCTTTGCTCTATTCACAGGTAACGTGTGGTATTAACCGAATGTATTTTGTGTTAATGATTCTGTCAACGTAAATTATTACCGATATTAACCTAGTTTATTTACCCGTGTAGCTAAGAAGGAGAAGGATGTAAGCACTCGGGGTAAATCGCATAACCGACACTAAGAAAACAAGGATGAGAAATGGTTCTCACAGCTTTCCAGGTAACTCTCCAACCCGTAAGCCTTGGGTGTGGTTTAACCAGTTAGTGGGGGCTGAGTTACTAAAATGTTAGGAAAAGTACTTTAGTTAGGGTTTTGTTTTCCTTACTGTCTAGCTCGAACTGAAAAATGGTCGTCGACCTTTTTTTCTATAGCACAAAGCTAAACTTGGTGAAATGTCTTTATGACCTGAAAATGTAACTCATAAAGCAGTGCAAGACTTGTATAAATAGATATACGTTGATGAGTTAATATAAGTTTCCAAGACGGCCTATAAGAAAAATTTGTTGGTCACTTAAACTCTGTCTCAGAAGTGTTTATCGAGGTTTAATGTTAGGGCTGCAATCCTTTGAATGGAAATGAATTAGCTTTTGATTCGCCATTAATTTTTTTTACATAATTCCTTTATATTCATAATAGTTATGAAATGTGAATCCTAGCATGATTTCGTTTACAAAATTTGTTTACTGTGCTTTTGAACTCTATTTCCAGTTTCTATTCAGGCATAAATATATACACAGTGTTACTATCTAAATAAATTTTCATTCATTTTTAATTTTCAAAATCGTTTATGTAAATAAAATTTACTGTGTATTCCTGAAATAGTGGGTAACAAAACCCTAGCCTGTATACGTATTGTATACAACGTTTATTTACTGGAAAATCGCGTTAGGACTGATTCTATCATTTTTGTAATGATTTGGTTTCAATATAATGGTCGAAACTCGACTGTGGAGTTCTAAATCCCATGCCGAAGGTAATGGCATAAACATACAAAAAGAAAAAAATGAATTCGAATTGTTCATCACGAAAATAAATGGTAAATGTATACAGATTTTATAGAAAAGAATTCAAGTTTCCATACTGAAAATAAATGGCATTTATATATAGAGTAGATAGGAGAAAATAACTCTCTCGAGTATTGGAAATCAATTTAAAAACAAGTATAAATACTCTATTTAACCTGTTTTGTGCATCTATGAAAAGATAAGAGAAATCAATTTCCCTTTTTTTGTTCTCGTCTTAGAAATTTAAACAATTAATTCCATGTATTCCATCTGTATACTGTGCATACATTCCGTACAATACCTTATTTAAATATTTCACGAAATATTTAATGTCACACATAGACCCTTATTCTATTCTATAGAATATTAGTGAGATATACTAATCCATACAAAATATATTTAGAGGTTACAAACCATTTCTTCCCAGATTTAATAAAACAATTCTTTCCATAAACAATCTAGTCTTTATAACCAAAACATATGTAACCAATCGAGAATAACAATCATTTAAATACAAATAACACGGTACTGTTGGCAGGCAACAACCCTCTCAATTCTATTTTTGTTTTCTCAAATAAAATTGATCAGCCCACTTCTTTAAATCATTAAAATTATTAAAGAGTGCCTTCAGAATCTTTGATTATGAAGGTACTCTCAATTTTGGAATAATGGGTAAGCAGGTTAAGGTTGTGAGAGGACAGTTCAAACTAAGTTGATTAATGATTTTTGCAGCTCTTAAAATTATAAATTGTATATGATCAATTTCTTATTATTGTATATTATGACCATATATATTATCTAAAATAACGTGCTGCTTATTAATTTGGTTTGATCAACTTGTTTTAATTTGTAAATTATTTCTCCTTATGTAATTACTTCCAATTTCATTTTGGCTTTGATACTAGACATGGTTTATGATATCATTGTTATGTTTAAATATGAGTTGTTAGGGTTAATAAATTATTTATATCATATTATTAAACCCTTATAAGATATGTTAAACATTCAATTTATTTTAATCATGTCTAAAAGCCTTTGTAAGATAAATAACATGAGCATATTCTTGAAATATTGTATATATTGGATGATGCTTGCTTTTGAAGGATATTTGAGTCATCAATGAAGTTCTTATATCATGGTCATTGATTCTAATTTTTATTTTGATAGACTTTTCTAAACTTAAAGTTCAATGATCATTTTTGTATGATGGATACGATGTTCTTAATTTAACATTGGTTCATTTTGAGTATTCATCGTATCACTTCAAATTGTTGATTTTGATCTTCGGAATTAATGTCGTTTGTAAATATGATTTCATGTTGTGATGGTTTGAGTCAAGATGGTCCTAAATCTTGACATCTTCACTAATTTTGATAAAACTTTAAGAAGAATTATTATTCATGGTACAGTACGAATGAGGACACATGTTATCAACAACCTTGGTTTCATTTTGGTTACCACGTTGCAACTTCACTCTGTTTAATTATAATCTGGAGAGAAACTATTTCTGAAATATGAATTGGTACGCCTGATCTCCACGTATAAGCTCCTTCCTGCCAAATCTTGAGCTGGATTGTTTAAAACGTTAAACACGAATCAATACATCTTGACACCTGTTCCACATACACATCTTGGAATTATTATCTCATTTGTTGATCGTATCACATTTATAATTCAACTTAATTCAAGTATCAGGTAATGATTTCAATTTGTATCAATTCGTTTCATGCATACATAAATTGGTTTTGATGGTGCGAGGTCACATGTAGGAACGAGTCTAGGGTTTTCCCGTGATTTTTCACAAAGTCGAATAGGGTTTCATTATGCCTGTCGAATCCTGCATACCTATTCCTTCGATTTTCACGATGTCGTATTATTCTCAATTGATGAAGAAACCAAAGATAATGTTAACAATCAAACTGACACCCTTAGTCATGTGACAGATGAAGCATATGTTTACCATGCACCTGTAGTAGGAAGACATGACACAAGTTCATTTAGAGATGAATCCTCTTTGAGAAATGCATTAATTGTGCTTAAAATAATTCTAAGTGGTGCAAAAAGCCTAAAAACTATGGAAAAAAGGGTTTTTAAGTGAAAATGATCTAAAATCATGAAAGGGGATTATCCCACACTTAAAAGAGAAGCCTAAGGCCCATTTCCCAATGCTATATAAGAAAGGTTTTGGGGCATGGTAAAGAGGAATCAGAAGAGCAAAGGAATGCTGGAGAGATTCTGGAGGAGGAGAAAGAGCACAAATTCTTCAAAAGCAAGGGTGAAGGAAGGAAAGCTTATGACAATGGAGGAAGGATGCACACCCATATCCACGGTAATCATGTATCTTCTTCATTGTTTTAATATAAAGTAATTCAAGTTTCTACCATTTCAGTGTTGAATGTTTTCTTATCTTGCACGATTCTAATCCTGAAATGTTCTTATATCTCATTGAATGTTTAATGAATGAACTTAGATCTTAAGAAATTTGTGATAATTGCTTCATTTCTGACGTAGAGGCTCACCACCTCTTAGCAAAATTGTAAAATCTAAAGCACAGCTGAACCTAGCTACTGTGGATTCCTCACTGGTGAAAGATTGTACAACATTTGCAAGAATTAGCATAAAAATTTAAATGAATGAAGAACAATACACATCAAATTGGTGAATAATGTCAATATTATTAACTGTCCAACCTTAAAAAAGGTTAAGAACACCCATATATACAAATCTGGAAGAATTCGAATCCATCTGGAGTGTTCACACTGATCTAGCTTAGAAATAGCTCAAACCCCCCTAGGTTGACCAAAATATCCCAAACCATCCCAAACTGGTTCGAATCTGCTGTGTGAATGCTGGGAATGACTGGATAGGCCCATGTGACCTCACACATGTGAAGAAACTGGTTGGTTAGAGGTTTGGAGTCTAAAATTGGTCAAAAATATGACAAAACAAGGCAAGATTGTCCACAAAGTGAGCAAATGCGCCCTAGGTAGAAGAGAAGCATGCTGAGTGCATTAAATGACCTGAGGAGGGCGCTCTAGGCATGTTGAGTGCATTAATTGTCCTGGGGAGCGCTCCACAAAGCTGGTTTGACTCAGCACTTGTTCACATTGCTAACCAGTTCATGATAATTTGACCATTTACCAACTAATCAACTTAGGGATGTAATCATTAATCACTTGGGCTAATTAATCATCATTAATAAATGATTAATGTACATAGGTGGAAAAATGTTCTAACACCCCCCCTTAAGCTAGACTTAGTGAAATATCAAAAATTAAGGCCTTGGCAACTAGGCTCAAGTCACCTTTTACATCATAAAATTTATTTGTCCATGTAAAATGAGGAAAGAGGCAAAACCACATGGGAAAAATCCTCCCTCAAGAATGGACATGATACAGAGATGATCAAAAGGTCTTCAACAGGTCTTGTTCTTCACTTGAATGAGTTGAATGAACAACTTCTTGCTGAAATACTTGGTGAAGATGTTGTGGATGTCATGATCATGCACCAATTCTTCAATGTTTTGTAGGAAAAAAACATGTTGGAAGGCTCCTTGAATCTCATCATTTGATGATGGGGGAGCATTATAAGAATGCTTCTTGCTGCATACATACTCTGATATGAATACATGATCAATAATGGAAAAGATATCTCTGCAAAATCCTTCCCAAAGAACATCAAAAATCTCAACAAAATCTGCATTTTGAGGAGCTTCCACATGGCAAATCAAACCATGAATCTTCCTTCCGAACTGATGTAGCACCTTCCCAAATCTGTAATAGAGATCATGTGGCTCTGATATATCAGAATAGGAGCCATATGGAGCAGCAAAAACTAGAGGTATAATGTCTCCATGATCGAATGGTTTTACAGTAAGAGAAGTGTGTGTAACTGGATCACACTGACAGTTGAGCAAACTTGAAGGGTCTGGAGACTTGAGTTTTGAACCATAGGTGGTAAGATCAGGTCCAGACATGTGGAACAGCAGTCCCATGATAGCCAATGACATGGCTGTCCAACCAAGGAATGATATGCAAGACATAAAACCAAGATAGATCAGTGACACAGTTTTGGAAACAATAAAATTGTGAGATTTTCCAACTGTAGAACTTGGGGTTTGTGTGGTCTTTTGGGCATCCGATGGTTGGGGAAATGGTTTGATGGCTGTCATAACCTGTATATCAGCCTGCATATTATCTTCCATATCAGAATATGAAAGATATGATTGAAGTGGGAAAGAGCTTTCAGAAGGCATGTCAAAAACTAGTGAAAAATTACTAGTATTGGGAGAAAGCTTCGGTGAACTGGATGGAGATTCTTTCAGGGAAGAGACTGATTTTTCTGAATCTGATATATCAGAATGTAAATCAGAAACAGAGATATCAGAAAAATATTTGGCTCTTTCACCCAAATCATAGAGCTTTTTACCTTTGCATGTGGCATAGAGGCAATGATCTTGTTCCAAAGAGAGCTTGGCTTCTTCTCTTCTTGCAAAATCTGGAACATCAATGTTATGTTCTTCAAGTAGCTTGGTTAGAATGTCTATCTTCTTTCTGAAATATGATTTTTCATTGTGAGAACCTCTGCCATAACCACATTTGGGCTTCTCTTTCTTGCTCTTCATCTTCTTGACTTTTGAATCTTCATCACTTGAACTTGAGCTTTCATCACTTGAATGCTTCTTCTCCTTCATCTTCTTCTCTTGAGGTTTCGGCCCCTTTGGTTTTTGCTTGCCTCTTCCATATTTCGAATCTCCAGCTGCAAGAACTTGGTCTTTTTGCTTGATGGAGCCCATCAAGACCAGCTTGTCTTGCTCTTGAGTTAGCATCTCCATGAAGTCAGCCAAAGATGGCATCTTCCAACCTCTAACTGTGAGCCTTGTGGAGTTGAAGGAAGACACAAAAACTGAGTATTCAGAACCCAATTTGGAGAGAATGGACAACACCAACTGTTCTTCTTTCTTCTCTATGCCACATTGTCTGATCTGCAAGACCAAGTTCTTGAACTTGGTGAAGAAGTCCTGGATGGAATCGAAATTCCCTGGGCTCAGTGAGACAAGCTCATTTTCGAGCTGGTGGCCTCTCATCTCATCAGTCTTTCCAAACAGTGTCTCAAGCTTGAGCCACACTTCATTTGGAGTTGCTAGACTTTCTACATGAAACAGGAGGTCTCTCGAAATGCTGAGACAAAGGAGGCCAAATGCCTCATCCATTCTGTTAAAAAACTTGGATTTCTCCACAGCTGAGTTTGGCTCAACCTCAGTGCCCATCGTGATTCTGTAGAGACCCTTGGATCTCAGCAAAATCACCATTTCTGCCTTCCAATCGAAATAGTTGAAGGGTGTGAGCACGTTTGGGTGAGATGGCTCCATTCTCCTCTGCTGCAATTCGCACTTGCTGACAATGCTGAACTCCAATACCTGCAAACAACTCTCAAATCACTCTGGAGGGATCTACACTCACAGATTCGAACCCTGTATGGATAGTGGGTGCATTCAGGAGAGCATCACACCTGAGAGGAGCCACTAGATTTCTCCAGTAAGCTCAAGGCAATGGCCTCAGGAATTATGTGGTTTCTCCACTGTTTCTGGCAATCCACTACAACAGTCTGCTGGTTCGAATTCTAGCTCCAAGAGCTCTGATACCATGTAAAATCTCAAGCACAGCTGAACCTAGCTACTGTGGATTCCTCACTGGTGAAATATTGTACAACATTTGCAAGAATTAGCATAAAAATTTAAATGAATGAAGAACAATACACATCAAATTGGTGAATAATGTCAATATTATTAACTGTCCAACCTTAACAAAGGTTAAGAACACCCATATATACAAATCTGGAAGAATTCGAATCCATCTGGAGTGTTCACACTGATCTAGCTTAGAAATAGCTCAAACCCCCCTAGGTTGACCAAAATATCCCAAACCATCCCAAACTGGTTCGAATCTGCTGTGTGAATGCTGGGAATGACTGGATAGGCCCATGTGACCTCACACATGTGAAGAAGCTGGTTGGTTAGAGGTTTGGAGTCTAAAATTGGTCAAAAATATGACAAAACAAGGCAAGATTGTCCACAAAGTGAGCAAATGCGCCCTAGGTAGAAGAGAAGCATGCTGAGTGCATTAAATGACCTGAGGAGGGAGCTCTAGGCATGCTGAGTGCATTAATTGTCCTGGGGAGCGCTCCACAAAGCTGGTTTGACTCAGCACTTGTTCACATTGCTAACCAGTTCATGATAATTTGACCATTTACCAACTAATCAACTTAGGGATGTAATCATTAATCACTTGGGCTAATTAATCATCATTAATAAATGATTAATGTACATAGGTGGAAAAATGTTCTAACAAAAATAGTTAAAATAGTGTACACGCAGAACACACTGAAGATGCCAGGGTTTGCCTTCACGCTGGACTCTAAGGTTCATGCAGAGCTTAAAGAAGGACAAAATTCTTTAACTGGTAGTGAGGTTAAGCTTCAGGCTGAGGTTTAGCAGTTGGACAGAGATATTTAATTAACTCTTCAATGCCTCCTCCAAAATGCCTTCACCAAGCCAAATCGTGGCAGAATGTAAGCCCAATAGTCAAGGCAAAGTTGAAAACCACGCTGAGTTTAAAAATCCCAGCAGAGAAGTATTCACATAGCTCAACATTCAAGAAACTCAGATCTGAATGCGTTTTAAGGTGGTTTGATTGATTAAAGACATGGGTAGGCCAGTTTTAAGCTTCCCTAGCTAGAGCTTAGGGTCTTTAATGGATCTTTAAGCCATAAAGGAGTAGATATGAAGGAATAACACCAAAAAATTGAAGAAAAATCATGAAATATCAAGAATTTTCAAGCAGTGGAGTCGCCATTCTGATAACAGTATTTAGTGTAGGGTTGTGTATACACTATTTTAACTATTTTTCTAAGAGGTAGTGAGTCTCTATGTCAGAAATGAAGCAATTATCACAAATTTATTAAGATCTAATTTCATTCAATAAACATTCATTGAGATCTAAGAACATTTCACGATTACAATCATGGAATATAAGCAAACATTCAACACTAAAATGGTAGAAACTTGAATTACTTCATATTGAAACAATGAAGAAGATACATGATTACCATGGATATGGGTGTGCATCCTTCCTCCATTGCCATAAACTTTCCTTCCTTCACCCTTGCTTTTGAAGAATTTGAGCTCTTTCTCCTCCTTCAGAATCTCTCCAGCATTCCTTTGCTCTTCTGATTCCTCTTTACAATGCCCCAAAGCCTTTCTTATATAGCATTGGGAAATGGGCCTTAGGATTCTCTTTTGAGTGTGGGATAATCCCCTTTCATGATTTTAGATCATTTTCACTTAAAAACCCTTTTTCCATAGTTTTTAGGCTTTTTGCACCACTTAGAATGATTTTAAGCACAATTAATGCATTTTAATGCATTTCTCAGAGAGGATTCATCTCTGAATGAACTTGTGTTATGTCTTCTTGCTGCAGGTGCATGGTAAACATATGCTTCATCTGTCACATGACTAAGGGTGTCAATTTTATTGTTACTAGATGCCCCCTAATGTGTGAGCTTGTTAACTGTCGACACTAACCCACCGCGATCTCCTTGAGCACCGGCCCAGACAAGTTTTACCTCGTCCAGCAATACCTTTGGAGAATATGAGGTCTCACCCGAGATGTTCAAGGGAGATTCGACGGAACCATGTTTCCGCCGAATGAAGGAGGATGTTTGCGGTAATGATCACTTAAACTTATTACGACATTGAGAAATAGATCTATGCATTTAACTTCGGCAACATTGTATCCATAACATCATTCAACATAAACATTCATCGCAACAAGTATAAAAGTAAAGCATTAATTGTAGTAAGAAAACATAGCATTATTCATATATCGCAACATACATTACCATAAGTGAACAAAAGATGCACAAGGATTTCGTAAAACAGCTCTGTCATGTCATATGAACTTAGCAAAACCCATATACAATATCTCCGCAAAAATACAGATCTCGCCAGTATCTCTTGATTTGCACAAAAGATGCACTTCTTCTAATTCAACGATATCTGATGTTCGTCTCGTAGATTCCTGCGTTGAGGGTTTAGTGAAGAATTCAAGGATAACGTAGTACCCATTGCGAAAAGTCGACGTTTCGAACCTTAATCACGGTTCATCATCAGGACAATGAGTCAAGGTGAGGATAGCGTAACCAAAGCATAAATATACATTTAATGTTTGTTTGTTTGAGAGAACTTGAGAACCCGGGAGTGTCGGCCAAACCCTAACCCTAGTTTTAGTTTGTTAGTTTTGAAATTTATTTAGATTATAGATGATTTAAGTTAATTAATTTCAGTTTATATAATTTATTCATTATAACCAAGTGTTTAATATAGTTTTTTAAAAATATATAATTAGATAATTAAGGTTAATAATCTAGTTTTAAAGTTTTATAGGTTTTTTATAAAAATTTTAATTTAGAAAAATTCTATAAAAACAAATTTATTTAAAAGTAAATATTATTATTAGTAAATAGAATTAATTAATTGATAGTTAATTACTAAAATTAATTAATTTGTTAGTTTAATTTAATCCAATAATAGTTACTTATATAATGTTTAACTTTATTAATTAATTGACAAATAATTAATAAAATTAATTAATTTGTTTAGTTGAATAAAAAATTATAATTTAGAAGTAAAAGATTGGCCAGATGATCACAAATCAAATCATAGACTATCCAATCATCCATGTATACCTACAAAAACTTCTGAATGAAATCCCAGAACACAACAACAACAACCTGTGAGAAGATTGCAGGTACGTTCTTCAACCCAAACAGCATCACGGTGTGCTGAAAACAACCCCATTCTGTCACAGAAGTCATCTTGTGGCGGTCTTCCTTGGCAATGCGGATCTGATGATATCCCGAGAACCCATCTATGAAAGAATACATCTCCTGGCCGCCCACACCTTCAAGTACTTCATCAGTAAATGGGGTCGGAAAGGAATCATTCAAGCATGCATCATTCAACTTCCGCAAATGGACACAAATGTGCACCTTGCCAGTCTTCTTGTCCTGCACCACCAAAGGACTAATCCATTCTGACTCTTCGACCGGTTCAATTATACCGGCACCCAACATGTGATCAAGTTCTACCTTGACCCTCTCCTTATGTCGCGGACTCAGCCGGTAGGATTGCTACCTGATCGGTTTAGGATCTGGTTTCAAGGGGATCTGCATCTCACCTAAATCACCCAAGATACCTTTCATCTCAGAAAACTTCATAGGAAAGAGGTATTGAAATTCATGCAGCAAATCAGTGACCTTTCCCATCATCTCATCATCCCATTAATCTCCAACATTCGTGAACTTGGGAGTGGCCTCCGTCCCAATATTGATCTTATGGAGCTTCAATGGTTGTTGATCAGAACACTTGCGCATCAGGTGCTATCACATCACGACTACCTTCAAACTTAGGAATATTGATATTCCATGGATTATCACCGTCTTTGGGCCCACCGGTGATATTGTAACATTCCATCATGGATTGCATCTAGTAGTGCACATGCATATCCGTGGGATATGTGATTGGAACAACCTTCAGAACCACATCGCGGATGAGCTACAAAGCATTATTGACATCAGGGTTGGCATCCGCGAAGATGAACGTATGAGTGAAGCATACCGTCAACTCCACCCAAGTGGTAATTTCTCCTCGCAACTCGGCTGCAGTTTACTAGGATTGCGACATCTCATCTAAAGTATGGATAAAGGTGTGGACACACTCATATCGCGGTCGTGATGCCCATAATGTTTGACATTCCCTCAGATGACTTCCAGGGTTATTTCGACCATCATATTTCCCTGCGTGGTATACCTCGGTATCGCTGAAACGAACTGTCATCAATCTCCTGCATTGCGACCATTCATTAATTGATTTCTTGTGTGTCGCCCACCAGCGTGCTAGAGTAGCCTTCAATGCTTCCTCCAATGCCAACAGTCATTGTGGTGTGGAAACTCTTTCCTCAAACTTCGGCAGAAAGTCAGACAGATTAGGCAGCCCCTCGTATACTGGAAGTGTAATCGTTTCAGTCTCAACACGGCATAACGATTGCGTGACTAACCCGCACTTACGTATCGATACCTCATGTAAGAGGTTCTTCCAGTGTTCTAATGCATCATCAGAGTCAGAAGATGTAGAGCTGTCAATACGCCATCCTAGCTCACTGTTGGTAGTCGGATGAATATAATCTTCAAAAATATTGAATACATGGTCCCATCCACTGGGATCTTTGTCCTTCACTGGCTCAACGTATCTGTGTCCTTCAGCCGGATCCAACAAGGCTATGACTCTGAGATTGTGGTTTTCAAAATTCATCATCCGTCGCTTGAAGTTGATTACCGCTCCACTGTCATTATCCCATATGATCCCCAACAACGTGGGATACGTGCTTCCTCCTTCAACCACTTCGATGATGTCAAAGTCGGCATAGGTATTCATGCCCTCAATGTCCACTACTAGACGTGGGACTCTCCCAATAAGTGTCACCTTAGCGTGATTAGCTAACCAGAGCTGTACAAAAGACCAGCTCAATGGGGAGCTCCCCATTTTCTGCCATGCCTGCTTGGTTAGGATGTTGACATCCAAACCAAGATTTAGAATAACTGAATCAACATCATAGTCCCCAATTTGTATGTTCATGCACATATCCTTACCGGTATTTTGTCGATATAAGGAGTTTACTACGGACTCTTGCCGTCCCCTGGTTGGTCGTTGCAGCAACCCCTCGATCTCAACTAGAGCAGCAAGATATATTGCCAACAATAAGCAGCTCTCAAAAAATTTCTACAAGGTTCCAGACGGCGCCGACGGACCTGCCTCTGTAGTAGCATAAAAAATAGGGGGCATGCCGCAAATGATAGCTTTACCAGGGTCCTGATCCATCTTGTGACATGCCAGAAAGAACGCATCACGTTCGGATTCAATGTCAAATGAGACCCTCTTCTACCCGGCTAGTCGAATAAGCGGTTGTGGGCTATCCCCTCCTGTTACTGCACCTCCCTGCATGATGACTATGACAACCGCATCCTGTGGTCTTGGCTTAGAAGAAATTGTTGCAACACTCGCACCTTGATTCTGGTTCAGTGGTGGATTCCCCGATTGGTTCACATTCGGATTAGCATTCTGATTTGGGTGTTTGTTCTGGTTCTGCGCCGGTTGGTGCACCTGAGTCTGTACTGGTTGCTGTGCCTGATTTTGATTCTGCAATTGTGGAATATTCCCTACCTGCCATCATGGAATCAACTGCGAGCAGTTCTCCACTGTATGATCTGTAACAAAGAAAAATGTACACTACGTCTGCAAGAGTGGGAAGTCATGCTGATAGTGCCCCCATACCGCATAGGGATAACACTGAATAGGTCCGTGACCTACTAGTCCTCCTCTGTGACCAAATCCTCCGCCACATCCACCCCAGAATCCTCCCCGGAATCTGCCCTGGTGTTGGTACTACGGTTGGTTGTAATATTGCTGCATAGGAGCTGGTTACATGCCCTGCCCTTGCTGTGCATACTGCGGTTGCTGAAAGTACTGTGGATCCATTTGTATCAGAGCATATTGTGGCATAAATTGCTGTGGTTGCTGCTGCGGTACAAACTGTACCTGCGGTTGAGGTAGCGTCTAGGCTACTTGTGGCTGCGATTGCGGTTGTTGTACGGCACACTATTCATCCTTTACATAGAATGCATCGTATGTTCTCTCATGAAGAAACCCATATGCCCGACAATCTTTGTCATCATGTCCCACATATTTACAAAATGTGCAATACAAATTCATCGGTTTGGTGACCATCTTCTGCATGTATGGACATTCCTCATGGCGGTGCCCATATACCTGACAAATGAGACACCATGGCATGCCACCACCACTCAACGGGTTTGGTGCTCTTGAAACTAGATAATTGCGGAAGTAAGGGAAATTGTCCTTAGTATGCCCTTCTCCTCAACATCGCGTACACCATACTTCTTCGCGCTGCTCTTTGCCCTTCTTCAGATCTTGTAGATGTATGATCAAGTTAGCCAGCTGTGTCTGTATTTGTGACATCCCAGCTACATTTTGACCAATCGGCGACACCTCCAACCGCATTGCAATCTCCAAAGCTTCACTGGGCATCGTAATGTTCTGCTGCATCAGTAGTAGTCGAATGTGCAGTAGTAGTGCCGTGATGAACCACTCTTTGTGTTGGACATCACTCATATCAAAACTAACCCTCGCCATTAGCGTCTTAAACCGCTGGTCAAAATCCCACACCGTCTCATTGGGATACTGCTTAATTTCTTTCAACTCTGTAATATATTGTGCTTCAGACTTGGGTTTTCTGAATTCTGCAATCAACGATCCATGATGTCGTCTAGTGTCTTCTTCGGAGCTCCTGTAGGGAATAGAACAAACTTCATAAACCAGCCTAATGCGCGACCTCGCAGAGTTGTCGCTAACTGTCCTTTCTTAGCATTATCATTAGTGATATGTTTTACAGTCCATACCGCTTCACACAAAAACTAGTACTGCTCTGGGTTATCTGTCCCATTCCAGTGGAACAATGGCAACTTAGTGTCCTCACCCGCCATCCTGGGCTTCCTTCCTCCAGTCGCTGAACTACAAGCAATCAAGTTTTGTTGACCCAGTGGGATTGAAGCTGTGTTTCTTACCGGTTGACAGATAGTGAGCGGAGGTGTGGGTACGTTGTTGTTGGGCTTTGGTCCTGACTCTATCCTGGGCGTAGCCTGGTTGTCCTTGTCCATACTATGAGGTCGCTTCATCCCATGTGGTATTCCTTCGCGAACTTGCGGATCGATCGCAGCAGGACCTTCTCCTGTCCTCTGCCTCTTTTCCTGTCGAAACCTCGCTCCTCCCCTTGTAAGACCACTTTTTTCCTCAGCTTTGCTCATAGTCTCGTCATGACCTGCACCCATCTACCCCTTATCATTCCATGTACCGCACCCCTGCCGTCGCGATACACACGACCTCTTCCCACCAAGTTGTTTATTGATCTATATGCATCTTCAATATGCCCTTCTCGCAAATGAGCATCTTAATGGACAGTTGGAGCGACAACAGAAAACTTCCCTAGGGTTTTCGAAAGAAATATCTTTCAGCTTCACTATAAGACTTTTGCGAATCAACCGCAAATTCAGTGATATACCCTTCCAAGAGCTATCGAGCCACACCTCGAAAGCTCGCGACGCTTTGTTGTTGACTTCCTGTAGTTCTTGGATCAACTCCAAGGTCCAGGTCGTTGGCTCACCGCCTTGGAAGTTCCTCTTATGAAAGGTCAAATTTTCCAACCACTCATACAAAATGACTGAGAATTCATAGAAAAACCATTCGTGCGAACCGTCGTGAATATATCTTCCCACCCACTAATCTATTGTCAGTCGAAGTGTTTTGACTTTCTTCTTCAGCAAATTTCTACAACTTCTGATCAAACCAACTCTATATCTCTGGTTGTGTCGGATGCCACAAAATATCCTCCTTTCACTTCACACACGGTCCCAGCAACATAACCATTTGTTGACTCAAACCCAGTCGACAGGGGTTCACATCACTGTCGACACCCGGCCCAGACAAGTTTTACCCCATCCAGCAACACCTGTAGAGCAGATGAGGTCTCATCCGAGATGTTCAAGGGAGAGTCGACAAAAACATGTTTCCTCCGAATGAAGGAGGATGTTTGCGGCAATGATCACTTAAACTTATTGCGACATTTAGAAATAGATCTATGCATTTAACTTTGGAAACATTGTATCCATAACATGATTCAACAGAAACATTCATCGCAACAAGTATAACAGTAAAGCATTAATTGCAGTAGGAAAACATAGAATTATAAATATATCACAACATGCATTACCATAAGTGAACAAAAGATGCACAGGGATTTCGCAAAACAGCTATGTCATGTCATATTAACTTAGCAAAACCAAAATACAATATCTCCGCAAAAACACAGATCTCACTAGTGTCTCTTGATCTCAAATACAGACTCAAAGACGCACACATCCAACATTTAAGAATCTGTACTAAGATGATTCAACACTTACAACTTATGTCTATATATAGGCTTCCGCGCTTACAATGCTTTCCCACTTTCTAACAACTTCCTAACCGATAGTTCAAGCAATTGACCCAATATCTAACTGACTTAGTCCAATTGACCCAAAACTAACTGGTATGGTCCAAAATGACCCAAAACCCGCATGATGCGGTCCAAATGACTCAAAATTACATAAAATACGGTCCAAATGACCCAAAACCCGCATACTGCGGTACAATTAACTCAAAAATACATAAAATAATCTCCTTTAAGCCCATCTTTCCACCTTCCGCGGTATCTTCTGACATGTCGCAGCATCCGGGATGCAGTGATGCTAACTTACCAAACCGCCCCGCGATCTCACTGAGGACCGGCCCAGACAAGTTTTACCCCATCCATCAACACCTGCGGAGTAGATGAGGTGTCACCCTAGATTTTCAAGGGAGAGTCGACTGAACCATGTTTCCGTTGAATGAAGGAGGATGTTTGCAGCAATGATCACTTAAACTTATTGCGACATTCAGAAATAGATCTATGCATTTAACTTCGGCAACATTGTATCCATAGCATCATTCAACAGAAACATTCATCGCAACAAGTATAATAGTAAATCATTAATTGCAGTAAGAAAAAAAAAGCATTATTCATATATCGCAACATGCATTACCATAAGTGAACAAAAGATGCACAAGGATTTCGCAAAACAACTCTGTCATGTCATATTAACTTAGCAAAAACCAGATACAAGATCTTCGCAAAAACACATATCTCACTAGTATCTCTTGATCTCAGATACAGAGTCAAAGATGCACACATTCAACATCTAAGGATCCGTACTAAGATGATTCAACACTTACAACTTATGTCTATATATAGGCTTCCGCCCTTACAATGCTTGTCCACTTTCTAACGACTTCCTAATCGATACTTCAAGCAATTGACCCAATATCTAACTAACTTGGTCCAATTGACCCAAAACTAACTGATATGGTCCAAAACGACCCAAAACCCACATGCTACAGTCCAACTGACTCAAAATTACATAACATACGGTCCAAATGGCCCAAAACCCGGATACTGTGATACAATTAACTCAAAAATACATAAAATAATCTCCTTTAAGCCCATCTTTCCACCTTCCGCGGTATCTTCTGACGTGTCACAGCATCCAGGATGCAACGATGCTAGCTTGTAAAATTAGTCACAGCAGATCTAATGAACAAGTAAATCAATCACAACAGATGAACATAGAAAATATGGTGTAAAACTGTGCAAAACATGCATCAGTGCTCAATATCCCAATAAGGGTGAATAATTACAATACAATCATCTGACAATGAGTGAGTAATTCGAATTGACTAAGGAGGTCATTTGAATTACTGAATGGTGTTGCTTGGCTCCAACTAGGAGTCCTCATCATCAATCAGTGGTGGTCATCAATGCATAAGAACCAGTCATCTAGGTGTCAATCTGAGTCTAACTGAGTGTAACAAGTGTAACTAAAGTGTGTAGCACTGATATAGGGAAGGAGACTCAGTGGAGGGTGCATGGAAGGCTTAACTGAAGTCATAACAAGTCATCTAGTCAATCTGGAGGTCCAACGGAGTGAAACAGTTAGTCGGGAGTGAAACTAGCCTCAAATCAAGGAGAATTGGTGCTAACTGAGTGTAAACTAAGTGGGTAGGTGAAGAAGTGCACCCTTCTCTGGCAGTAGGTGAGAAGTGGGCACCTTCATGACTAGGAGGGATAAAAATCTGATGGAAGAAGCTCCTGGGTACTAGAATGAATTGGATAAGGTGCTGGAGGCATCAACCTGGTGATTGGGATGCATGGAAAATGCATGCAAACCCTAGAATTTGCATGCAAACCCTAATTGCATGCAAGACCCTGAAAATGATGATGTGGATATCCGAACACCCCCCCTCATGCTAGACTATGATGTACAAAAATAATAATTTAGGGCCCTGGTTACTAAGACCAAAGGTCACCCCAATACAGTAATCCAAAAAAAAATGTTGAAAATAAGTTAAGTGAGGAAAGAGGGAAAACCTAGTGGGAAGAAAGTCCCCCCTCAATCTAAAAATTAATAATGGATCAATCTTTCTCCACCATGATAGAACTCACCCCCAATAGTGAACGGAGGTAAGAGAACTTCTTCTTAGTGAAGCTCTTGGTGAAGATGTCTGCAATTTGCTCATCAATAGGGCAATATTGTAGAATGATGGTGCGATCATGCACCAACTCTCGAATGTAGTGCATATGAATCTCTATGTGTTTGGTCCTCTGCCGCTGAACTGGATCTATGGAGATATTGATAGCACTTTGATTGTCACAAAAGAGGACAGTCGAAGTAGTGCCACCAAAACCAAACTCAGAAAGAATACCCTGCAACCAAACTTCCTGAATGCAGGCATTGACTGCCCCTTGATACTCTACCTCTGCTGAAGAAAGTGCAATGGCTGCCTACTTTTTGCTGGACCATCAAATAGGGCCATGACCAATCATGAAAACATATCCGGAAGTGGACTTCTGGTCAATGCTATCACCTGCCCAATCTGAATCAGTAAAACCAATGAAATCAAGCTCAGAATCTACAACATAGTGGATGCCAAAATGTCTCGTACCTTGCACATATTGCAAGATCCGCTTGGATGCTCGCCAATGAATCTCATGGGGCTGCTTCATATACCTTTATAAAACACTCACGGCATAAGATATATCAGGGCTAGAGTGTGTCAAGTATAGTAGTGAACCAATCAACTGTCGATACATAGTGCAATCTGCAAGCGATGTAGAATTTCCCTCCTCAAGACTGATTCCTGAGAGGAATGGGAATGGGGATGCCTTACATTTAGCCATATTAAACTTCAATAATAGGTCGGAAGCATACTTTTTCTGAGATATAGTGATCCCATCAAAATTTTGATCTATCTCCAAGCCCAAAAAGTGACTCAGCAAGCCCAAATCGCTCATGTCAAAAGCTAGATTTAAGGCAGTTTTTAGCTTGTTTATTGAAGTAAGAGTGCTACCAGTAATGAGAAGATAATCAACATAAAGTACAATAACCAACAAATTACCTTTAACTTGCTGTAGGTACACATTTGGATCAGATTTGCATCTTTTGAAATTCTGAGAAAGAAGGAAGGAGTCCATCTTTGCATACCAAGCTCTTGGGGCCTGTTTTAAACCATACAAAGATTTCTTCAATCTACAAACTAATGATGGATATGATTTGTAACCTTTTGGCTGCTTCATATATACCTCTTCAGCAAGATATCCATGTAGAAAAGCACTCTTCACATCCATGTGGTGCACTTCCCAGTGCTTGGATGCGAAAATTGCCAAAACTAGACGGATGGAATCCATCTTTGCAACCGGTGGAAATGTCTCAGTGTAGTCCACTCCTTGGACTTGGGAGAAACCTTTTTCGACCAACCTAGCTTTGTATTTTCTGATAGAGCCATTAGCAGCAACTTTCGTGTGGTAGACCCATTTACATTGGACTAATTTTCTTCCAGGTGGAAGAGAAACTAGCTCCCATGTATTGTTCTTTTGAAGAGAATTGTACTCTTCATCCATGGCACTTTGCCATCTCGGATCTCGGTGGGAATGGTAGTATGTTGTGGGATCTGAACCAGTCATCAAATAACAAATCTCAGGAATTAATGCATCAAAAATAGAAAGAGCCATACCTGCTCTTTGAAAGTCTGCTCTTGTTCGTCTTGGATCAGCATGATTTCCAATGTTCGAACCAACGGATTGAAGAGTGTTTTGGGCCCACTTTCGTAACTGAGGAGGATCATAATGGTTGGATTCCAAAACTGATATGTCATGATCATGATGTGCTACTAAAATATCAGAAATATCAGAACCAATACTTTCATTATCACTGCTCAAATCTTCTTCTGGTGAAGGCGGTGAAACGACAGTTTCTTCCTCGACTAGTTGCAATTCTTGAAGCGGTTCTTCAAATTGCACACTATGCTCTATGAATATATTTTTGGATCTGATATCCATGAGTTTATATGCCTTTGATTCTTTCCCATATTCTATCAGGATGCACTCAATACTTTGTGGATCCAAAGCTCGCCTCTTCTTGGAAGGAATTCCAGCCCATGCAGTAGAGCCAAAAACCCTCAAATTTGACACATCCGGTTTGTGACCAAAGAATGCTTCGAAAGGAGTCATACCTTTCACGGAGGAATGTGGAAATCGGTTTTGAATATATGCAGAAACATTAATTGCTTCAGCCCAAATAATTGCAGCCAAACCTTTTGACTTAATCATGCATGTAGCCATCTCTTTCAGTGACCAATTTTTCCTTTCCGCTACACTGTTCTGCTGGGGTGTGTAGGGAACTGTATGTTGGATCTGAATTCCTCTTTTGGCACAAAATTGGAGCAAATTGGCCTTGCTATATTCTCCACCATTATCAGATCTAAGAGCTTTGATCTTGCTCTCAGTGGCGGTCTCAATAGAAGCCTTAAAATCCTTTAATTTTCCAAGCACTTCTGACTTGTTTTTGAGAAAAAACACCCATGTAAAGCGGGAAAGATCATCAATAAATGTCAAAACATACCTTTAACCATTTAATGACATATTGGGTAGTGGACCACTGATATCAGAATGTATCAGCCCCAAAACTATAGAAGCTCTGCTAGCTTTGCCGCAGTCGAACCTGTGCTCGGGGTGCTTCCCAATAATGCAACCTGTGCAAATTCCCTTCGAGGAACGGAGTTGTGGAAGACCATATACCATGGATTTGTTTTATAACAACAGAAAATACTTATAATTAAGATGTCCAAATATTTCATTCCAAAGCCTACTAACCTCATTACCATGTGTGTGAAGAGTAGTGGGCTTTGCAAGCGGAATAAAGTGTGAAAACTCATAGTATTTTGCAGTGTGGTTCGCCTTTCCGACTGCAATAAGTCTTCCACTTTTGATATCATAAATTTGAACTGTATTAGGTATGAATGTAACTTTATTTGGTTCACCAATGTGTGTCATTTGATACACAGAAAGAATATTTGAAGCCAAGGAAGGCACATAGAGAACATTCTGAAAGCTTCCATGATCAACATGGATTGTAACTTTGCCCTTCGAAGAAAATTTTGAGTCATCTCCCAAATGGATGGGGATGGAGTTGTTTGGATCGAATGAAGAAAAAGAATCAATATTTGTAGCCATATGATTCGAGGCACCTGAATCTACCAAAAGAGTAGTGGGCTTCGAAACAGTTTCCATGAGTGCTTGTCCTCTTTCGTGATCATCATTCCTATCCTTCTTCCTTGCACCGTCAGGAAGAGTTATGTTATTCTTTTCCAAAAGGAAGGCCATTTGATCTATAGTATTCTTCATGCATGAACTTTCAGGATGAAAGCCACGGTTTCAATAAGTACATTTAGATTTTTCCTTACCCTCTTTACCCTTTTGCTTGAACTTCAAACTGGATGGTGCATCCATCTGCCTGCCTTTCTCTCTTTGCTTGTGAGGTTCGAATTTGGGATTCTCTTTCTTTTGCTTTCCTTTACCATTCGAATTCTTGGGTCCTTGAAAAAATAGGGCTGAATGTTTGGAGTTTATGGACCCCATTTGAATCAACTTATCATGCTCTTTTGTGACAGACTCAATGAAGGCATTCAAGGTAGGCATCTTCCAATTCGGGGTAGTTAGCCGACCGGAATTGAAAGTAGAGACAAATACCGAATAGTCTTTACCAAGATTGGTGAGAATAGAGAGGATAAATTGCTTATCCTCTTTGATAACTCCACTGTTCTTCAACTGCAATGTCAAGTGCTTGAATTTTGTGAAAACCTCATTCAAGGTCTCGAAATTCTCAGGACTAAGAGCAATCAATTCATTCTCTAAATGAAAAGCCCTAAGCTCATCCTGCTTGCCAAATAGTGTTTCAAGTTTCTCCCATATTGATTTTGGAGTCTTCAATCCGCTGAGATGGAAGTGAAGATTTTTGGAAATAGAGAGGCAAAGAAGACCATAAGCTTCATCAAGCTTGTTTTAGTGTTTGGTTCTTTCCGAAAATGTGCTTGGCTCCAATTCGAGGCTAACTGTGACTCTATAGAATCCTTTTGAACGTAATATGATCTCCATATCATCTTTCCAATCAAAATAGTTGAAGGGAGTGAGGATAGGCTTTGAAGAAGAGTATTCCATTGCTAGGAGTGAGTGCACTTTGATGTAGAAATGCTTTCAAAGGCAAGGTAGAGAATACAATTGATGGAGACAATAACCTGCAAATCACAATGAAACCAAGAACAGTAAGGTCGAACAATCCACCAGTTACATCACACCTGGGATTGGAGATCAAGCAATGTTGAATGGGTACAATGTATCAAATCCAGGATTTATGTGGAAAAATCAAGCTGCTGGAGTGGATTGGAAGTATTTTTATGCTTTGCATGCACAGGAGCGAATGCTCTTAAGATCTTTCATGCCAATTTTTTTGTAATTTTGAGTAAATTCACTCAAATATCCTTGTAGAACACCTGTAGAAAAGAGATCTTGTCCCTGCAATGGCTCTGATACCATGTAAAATTAGTCACAACAGATCTAATGAACAAGTAAATCAATCACAACAGATGAACATATAAAATATGGTGTAAAACTGTGCAAAACATGTATCAGTGCTCAATATCCCAATAAGGGTGAATAATTACAATACAATCATCTGAAAATGAGTGAGCAATTCGAATTGATTAAGGAGGTCATTCGAATTACTGAATGATGTTGCTTGGCTCCAACTAGGAGTCCTCACCATCAATCAGTGGTGGTCATCAATGCATAAGAACCAGTCATCTAGGTGTCAATCTGAGTCTAACTGAGTGTAACAAGTGTAACTGAAGTGTGTAGCACTGATATAGGGAAGGAGACTCAATGGAGGGTGCATGGGAGGCTTAACTGAATTCAGAACAAGTCATCTAGTCAATCTAGAGGTCCAACGGAGTGAAACAGTCAGTCGGGAGTGAAACTAACCTCAAACCAAGGAGAATCGGTGCTAATTGAGTGTAAAATGAGTGGGTAGGTGCAGAAGTGATCCCTTCTCTGGAAGTAGGTGAGAAGTGGGTGCCTCCATGACTAGGAGGGCTAAAAATCTGATGGAAGAAGCTCTTGGGTGCTAGAATGAAGTGGATAAGGTGCTGGAGGCATCAACCTGGTGACTGGGATGCATGCAAAATGCATGCAAACCCTAATTTCATGCAAGACCCTGAAAATGATGATGTAGATATCCAAACATAACTTACCAAACCACCCCGTGATCTCCCTAAGCACCGGCCCAAACAGGTTTTACCCCGTCCAGCAACACTTGTGTTAGAAAAATAGGATCGCAAAGCAATAACAATAAATAGAAATGCAAATATAATCACACATACACATTACAAGAGAGACACAGATATATCGTGGTTCACCCCAACTTGGGCTACGTCCACACTGAAGTTGCCAGTCCTTATTATTATTCTGTCCAGCAAAGTGAAGGGATAGAACCTGCAGCACAGCCGCTGCACTTCCTCTTCACTATCTCACAGTCTCTCTTCCGATCTAAGAGATCTTTACAATGCATAAAACCTAATACATCAACCCTATCCGTATTACAACGTCTTTCATTTATAAGGGAAATACAATGGGAGAATACCACAAGATTACCCAAAACCATGGGCCCAAAAATTGGTGGTGAAAACAACCCCAAAAAATTTCCTCGGGGGCTCATTGGCCCCCGGACCCCCTGAGCCTTGTGCCGGGATCATAACCAAACCTGGGGTACGGACACGGTTAACTAATAATATCTTTGAATTTGGAGATCAGGCTCCACAACCAACAATCTCCCACTTGGAGACTGATCACAACAACTCCACTGCTGCTGTACTTGTTGGACCTTGGACTTGGAAACTTTCTCATCTTCACCTTCATGCTAGAAGGCCAATTGAAACTGAGTAGGAACTCATTTTCTCTCTGGTCACTACCTTTGTGAACATGTCTGTAGGATTCTGGCTAGTATGTATCTTTTCCAGCTTCAACAGTTCATCTTCCAGAACAGAGCGTATGAAATGGTACTTGAGTTGTATATGTTTAGTCCTGGAATGGAATGTTGAGTTCTTTGCAAGATGAATGGCACTCTAGTTGTCACTATACAACCTGCTATTCTTCTGCTTCTTACCCAATTACTCCATAAACCTCTGCAACCAAATCATCTCTTTACTAGCCTCTATAACAGCAACATACTCTGCTTCCATTGTTGAAAGTGCAACAACCTTCTGCAGTTTTGAAATCCAACTTACTATTGTTCCACCTACAGTAAATACATACCCTCTGCTCCTCCTCCTGTTATCCTTATCACCTTCCATATCTGCATCAACATATCCCTGTAGAACAGTGTATGAACCTCCAAATCATAATGCCTAAGTGGTAGTACCTCTCAAATACCTAAGAATCCACTTTATTGCCTTCCAATGTTCTTTACCTGGATTGTTCATATATCCACTCACAACTTGCACTGCTTCTGCAATATCTGGTCTTGTGCACACCATGGCATACATCAAGCTGCCAACTGCTGATTGATAGGGGATCTTGGACATGTAATCTGTCTCTTCCTGTGTCTTAGGACACATTTCCTTACTTAGAATGAAATGGCTGGCCAAAGGTGTACTTACTGGTTTTTCATTCTGCGTTCTGAACCTCTCCAACACCTTTTGTATGTACTCACTCTGAAACAATGTCAATTTGCAATTTTTCCCGTCTCTCGTTATTCTCATACTAAGGATTTGCTTTGCAACACCCAAATCCTTCATCGCAAATGAATTAGCTAGATTCATTTTTAGTACATTTATACCCTGCATATTAGACCCTGCAACAAGCATGTCATCCACATACAATAACAAGATAATATATCTTTCTTTGTCTAGCTTCTTGAAATAAACACAGTGGTCAGAATGACATCTACTATAACCTTGTTTTGTCATAATTCTGTCAAATTTTAAATACCACTGCCTTGGAGCTTGCTTCAAGCCATACAAGCTCTTCTTCAACTTGCATACCAAACCCTCCTTCCCTTTGACCTCATACCCTTGTGGCTGCTGCATATATATCTCTTCCTCCAAATCCCCATGGAGAAAATATGTTTTTACATCTAAATGTTCAAGATGCAAATCTTCTACCGCCACTAGACTTAAGATCGTCCTAATTGAAGTCATCTTAACAACATGAGAGAATATTTCATCAAAATCTATACCTTTATTCTGTGCAAACCCCTTTACAACAAATCTCGCCTTGTACCACTTCTTACCTCCTTCTTCTTCCTTCAACCTATAGATCCATTTGTTCTGCAATGCTCTCATACCAACAGGAAATTGAACGAGATCCCAAGTTTGGTTTCCAACCAATGAGTCCATCTCCTCATTCATGCCTTGCTCCCACTTCTTTCTAGTTTCCACCTGCATTGCTTCTTCATAACATTCTGGTTCACCAACATCAGTCATCAAAAAATAATACATTGAAGGAGAGTATTGTTCAGGGAGTTCACTTAACTTGGTAGCTCTTTTTGTAGTTGTAGGAGTTTCAGGTACTTGCTGTTGTTCTTGATTTTCTGGCACCTTTGGAATTTAATTTTCTTGAATTTCATCAAGTACTGTGTACTCCGTGTTTTCCTTTTCCTGTTTCTTTATTTGCAACTGATCTTTATACATGAACTTTTCATTGAATATGACATCTCCACTTCTAATGATTTTGTGATTTTTATAATCCCATAAACGATAACCAAAATCATCAACCCCATATCCAATAAAGGTACATTTCTTGGATTTGGCTTCAATCTTTATTTTATTTTCTTTATCAATATAGACAAATGCTTCACAACCAAACGTTCTCAGAAATGAGTAGTTTACCTTTTTATCTGTCCATGCCTCCTCTGGAATACCACCATCCAAAGCACTTGAAGGTCCTTTGTTTATTAAATAAACAACAGTATTTACAGCATCTTCCCAAAACTGTAAGGGAAACCCTGCATGCAATCTCATACACCTTGCACACTCCATGATTGTTCTATTCATCCTTTCAGACACACCATTTTCTTGTGGTGTTCCTGGGACTGTCTTCTCTCTATGAATCCCATGGTATGAACAGTAACTATCAAACTCCTTGCCGTAGTACTCACCTCCATTATCAGATCTGAGACACTTCAACCTTTTTCCTGTCTCATTCTCAACCAAAGCTTTCCAATTCTTAAAAGTAGCAAACACATCAGATTTATGTCTAATGCAATAAACCCAAGTTTTCCTAGTTGCATCATAAAAAAATGTAACATAATAATGAGATCCACCAAGAGACTGCACATGAGCTGGTCCCCATACATCTGTATGCACAAGCTATAGCTTTTCATTCTTCTTCTGTTTCCCAACCCTGAGAAATCTGACTCTCTTTTGTTTTCCATAAACACAGTTTTCATAGAATTCCAAACTTACCTACTTCAAATCTGGCAGCAACTTCCTTGAGTGGATAATTTGCATCCCCTTCTCACTCATCTGGCCAAGCCTATGATGCCACAATGCTGTATCTGTTCCTATGGAAGCTAAAGAGATAGAATGGTCAGTATTATGAGGACATAAATACAACATACCTACCTTGTCTTCTTTTTCTATCGCCATTGATTCTTTAGTGATCTTCCACCACTTTTCTCCAAATGTAGATAGACAACCACCATTGTTGAGATATTATAGCTTCTAAGAATATTATATTTGTACTTTATTATTTCGGAGATGTTTCATTCCTCCGTGAAGACCTTATTGTATATCCAGAGATGTTTTATTCCTCCGTGGAAAATTTGGTAACCTGGGTTATTAGACCTCCCTAGTGGGGGTCGGCCCTGTATGTGTCATGTGGGTTAAAGGGGTTATTAGACCACCCTAGTGGGGTCGGCCCTGCCACATTATATTAATTAATTAAGTTTGGGTCGACCTAGTTAATATAAAATACAAGTCGGAGATGTGTATAAATAGAGGAGGTGTGTTCCTCATTTATACACACACTACAGTCACTTGTGAATAGCGCATAGGTGAGGGAGAGGTCTAATATGGAGGAGAAGGATCTCATGTCTAGGTTTTTCATCTTTGTATTTGTTGGTCAACTATATTGAGGAAGCTTTTCTGGGTTTTCTACCCCATGAAGGTTTCCCAGGATAAATCTGTGTCTCTTGTGTTTATGATGTGCTTGTTGTTCTTTCAGTGATCCTGTATATGCTATTATTGTGAAATGGAATGTAATGATGATATTTTCTATCTTATCATATTGAATCTTAACATGGTATTAGAGCCAACCTGAAGGAAGGCAATGTATGGAACTTACGACACTTGCTTCACTTGTGACAATTTGAAGGTTAGGGTTTTATATAGAAAAAACCCGTCATCGTGGCGCTTTCTCTATAAATCCATTTTGGCAAAGGTTCAGGATCTGAAACCTTTACATTTCATAGATAACATTCTCATGTACCGTGTGTCCAAAGTACACCCTTAGATTCATTGTACTTTGTGAGTTATGATCAGTACAAGTTAGGGTTTTGGCCTCTTCCAGATCTCATTCATAATCAGGTGACCTAGGAAAAAAGGTCATAACTTGGTCTAGGGAGCTCCAAATTAAATTTTGTAAAACTTTACAGGTAATGCACAGACTGTAATATCTCAGGTAACATTTTTAGAGGCCGAAGTTGAACCAGTGACACGTGGCATGCCATACAAGTTTGCTCTCCTGTTTTATCCCATAAAGAGATCACGTTGCGAAACTTGGCATAAATCTCTCTCAGAGAATCCAATTGAGGTCATACCTATGGGGTTGGAAAGAGGACAGGTCGGGATATCATAGGAAGAATTTTCATACCCTGTGGAATCAGAGTCCACGGCTGAATGCTACTCAGAAAAATCAAAATTTAGAGACCAAGATCGAATTGTTTGGTTGGCCAGAAGGGTGGGCTTGATTTAACCCTAGTTCGGGATTTTGATTGGAAAGGTGAAAAATTAGGGCTTCTGCAAAAGTTAGAATTTTTTAAGTCTGTGACCACGGCTGGAAGCTCCTCAGAAAAATAAGAGTTTAGAGCTTTGGATCGAATCTTTTGATTGGGTAGAAGGGTGGGCTTCATCAAACCCTAGTTCAAGATCTTGTCTAGAAGATCCAGAAGTTTCAAAGGCAATTTTGAGGGGTCAAATTTTGGAGATTTGAAAATTGAAGTATGCTAGCTTGATTAGCTCAGCAAGGCACATCCTTCCATCCATTCAGAAGTGTGAAAGTCAAAGTTTGAATTTTTAGGGTTTCTCTGACAAACCCTAATCGAGCTCCAGATCCAGTTTTAGGGGGAGATGAGGCTAAGGCCTTACATAAGAAAACTAAAAGAAATATCGATAGGTATGACTTAAGAAGATACAGGTATGTTTTGAAATCTGATTCTTGATTAAGTTCATAATATGGCTATCTTCATATTATTTAGGTTAGTACAATTTTGATTAATGTAAAAGTATGAATGCATGAGAATGATAGAAGACATTCTTTGATCAAGGTTATATGATTGTACTAATGCACATGTGGTCTTGTATGAGGATGATGTTGTCTGCTAACAAAAGACAGGTACATCAAGAAAGATAAATCAAGTTCCATGACCATGATGACATGAAGACAAAGACTCATCCATAGTTCTACTTACGGGGTATGTATGACTTTGTTCTACTATGCTTAACCTATGAGATATGCAGGTTCTAGCACAAGATCTATAAATCATTGAAGAGAACAAAAGAAGATATTGTTTGGGTATGTTAAGACATAACCAAGCTTGATAATCCAGGTATGTTTTACTATATCAAGTTAGAATCCTACTTTGATAGGATCTTAGGTAAGTATACCTATGTATGAAATGATCATGACCATACATACTTAAGATTATTTAGAATTACAATGTTTTGATAGTATTGAGATTATACTAATGATTGTATGTTTGTGCATGAGATCATGAGGATGACACTAGTGCACTCTTAAGCATGTATAGTGGTACAGAATAAATAGAAGTTCAAAATATGTATAAAGATCAAGTGGGAGGCAACCACACAAACATAAAAGATAAGTATTTGAGTTGTTATTTGAATCTCTGAAATAGTAAATGATATTGCTTGTAATGGTTGTATGCATATTTGTATTTCTAGAATATATCATGTTGAGTGTAAACACTCATATAGCACTGAATAGTATACTACTAATATACATATGATTGATAAGTTGGACAAACATTCCATTGTTGATTGTCTAGAATGAAACCTCTTTGCTGACATGCTGAGAGCTGTGCACGCTCTCGATAGTATGTTCTGGTAGAGATGGAAGGCATCTAGATAGCCACTGTATGCATACAGGATATGGAAAAGTGTTGTGCCAAAGTATTGGTCAAGATTGTTGTATAACTATGAAAATCACATTTGTATGCATAATTCATGTCAACATGATTTGATGATTATGAAGTATTTCTAATCATGTAATTAACTTTGATTTGTAGGTAAGATCGTGAAGAATGATGAACACCGAACAAGTGATGGATGTTCCACAAGTAGACTTACAAATCAAACATACTATAGAAGGCTCGTGACTAGAAGATTCTCTTAGAAGGAGGAAGAGGATAATGACGAGATGTTTTCTCCAAGTGGCTAGATAAGACCATTTTCCTAATGGTGTAATTGAAGAAAGCCTTGTATGGATACCCAGGATCGATAGTCATTTGATGAGCTTAATGATCACCATGGGTGATGCGGATTTCAACCTTCGCTACAAGGTTGAAGATGGTTTCTATATACAGATAACATGGATGCAATGATCTTGAGGCTCATATCAGTAGACCCATATGATGAGAGATGGCACAGATAGATATGCAGAAGATCACTTAGAGTAGGAATGATGTTCAGTCACGAAGGGAGAATTGATAGCTTCTTGACAAGCTTGGGCTTTACCAGAAATCATGGAAAGTAAGAAGAAGATGGCTACAGATGAAAGATCTACTATTGATGCATTACTTCCTAGGTTTGAAAGTATGGCAAGGCCCAAAAGAAATCTTTCACAACCTGGGAAAGTATGCTATGGAAATCTTGAGAAAAATTGATATGTTGGAATGTAAAACCATGGCCACTCTCATGGGTTCCAACTTGAAGCTGTTAGCTGATGACTCATCAAAGTTAGTGGATTTGACTCTATACAGATAGATTATTGGGTCATTGATGTATTTGACAAATACTAGACCAGACATATGCCTTGCCGTAAATACCTTGAGTCAGTATCTAGTGGAACCTAGAAGAGTTCACTTAATAGATGCAAAGCATGTGATGAGGTATCTAAAGGGTACGATAGATTTTGGTCTATATTATCTTGGAGATCATGACTTCAGATTACATGGCTACTCATATGTTGATTGGCCAAGAAGTGTCTCAGACAGGAAGAGTACATCAGGTGGATGTTATTGTCTTGGATCTTCCATGATCTCGTGGTTTAGCATGAAGCAGTCTAGTGTGGCTCTCAGCACAACCGAAGTGGAATATATAGTTGCTTGCTCTGCTAATTGCGAAGAAATATGACTTCAAAAGTTATTATCTGGTCTATTTGACTTAGAGATGGAACCCACTGAGATCCTGTGTGACAACCTGAGTTGTATCAAGATGGCAGAAAATCCAGTGTTCCATGATAAGTCAAAACACATAGAGATATGATATTTCTATATATACAGATATGGTGCAGAAAGGAGCTATCAAATTCGAAGAACAAGTTGCTGATATATTTGACCAAACCTCTATCTCGAGTAAAGTTTGAGTATTTCTGAGACAAGCTTGGTGTAGTTCAGAAGGACCCTCCTTGAAAGGGGGAGTGATATGGTCGCTGATGATGAGATTTCCCACATCGATAGTGAGGTCGATGATGTGGATACCTATATTGGTGATGCCGACAGTGAGGTTGGTGAATGGTCCTTAGACAGGGTCTAAGTTGACGAGGGGATTGCATCATCCTTGAACACATGTTCTAAAAGGATCCGTAGACATATGTCTCTGAGAAAGAAGAGGGATTGCATCATCCTTAAACACATGTTCTAAAAGGATCTGTAGACATATGTCTCCGAGAAAGAAGAGGGATTGCATCATCCTTGAACACTTATTCTAAAAGGATCCGTAGATAGATGTCTTTGAGAATGAAGTCCTTAGTGGATAGGTGGGGATTGTATCTTCGCCGGACTTCGGTCCCAGAATTGATCCGTAGACAGATGTCTTCGAGAATGAAGTCCTTAGTGGAAAGGTAAGGATTGTATCTTCCCCGGACTTCGGTCCCATAATTGATCCGTAGACAGATGTCTTCAAGAATGAAGTCCTTAGTGGATAGGTGGGGATTGTATCTTCCCTGGACTTCAGTCCCAGAATTGATCCATAGACAGATGTCTCCGAAAATTGATGATAGGGCTGCATTATCCCTGGACCTTGGTTCAAAAGGTATGTGAGAGGACTGCATCGTCTGTGAACCTTTGGTTCAAAAGGTACTTGAGAGGACTGCATCATCCGTGAACCTTTGGTTCAAAAGGTACATGAGAGGACTGCATCATCCGTGAACCTTTGTTTCAAAAGGTACGTGAGAGGACTGCATCGTCCCTGAACATTGGTTCAAAAGGTACGTGAGAGGACTGCATCGTCCATGAACATTGGTTCAAAAATTTTGTGAGAGGACTTCATCGTCCGTGAACATTTGGTTCAAAAGGTACGTGAGAGGACTGCATTATCCCTGAACATTTGGTTCAAAAGGTACGTGAGAGGACTGCATCGTCCCTGAACATTTGGTTCAAAAGGTACGCGATAGGACTGCATCGTCCCTGGACCCTTGGTTCAAAATGTACGTGATGGGATTGCATCGTCCCTAGACATGAGACTTTTCTTAAAGTGATAAGGAATGATCCTCTTGGAAGTTGATCTGGATTGCATCGTCCATAGACATGAGACTTATCTTAAAGTGATAAGGAATGATCCTCCTGGAAGTTGATATAGATTGCATCGTCAATAGACATGAGACTTGTCTTAAAGTGATAAGGATTGATCATCCTGGAACTTGATCTGGATTGTATCATCCATGGACCTATGTCCTAGAGTGAGCGGGATTGATCATCCTGTAATTGGATCGTGTGTATTGCAGAGTATTCTACTATGATGATGATGTAGATCGAGATGATCCAGATGATATAGATCGAGATGATCCAGATGCTATAGATCGAGATGATCCAGATGATGTAGATCGAGATGATCCAGATGCTGATGATCGTTTGATGATGATGTTGATGATCGTGTGATGATGATGCTGATGATCGTGAGGATCCAGATGATGATGTTGATGTTGTTGTAGCTGTTCGAGTGCTGCAGAATATGAAGACTCAGTATTGAAGATGTTGATGTTCCAATATTGAAGATGTTCCAGTAACTGGTTGAGTTACTGATGATGTTGAGAAAGCTTCCAATGATTTATAGATGTATCATGTATGATGTTGATGACTCCTTGCTCCTGCAGATGTTGTTATAATATCCTTCTCATTAAGGGGGAGTGTTGAGATATTGTAACTTCTAAGAATATTATATTTGTACTTTATTATTCCGGATATGTTTCATTCCTCCGTGAAGACCTTATTGTATATCCGAAGATGTTTTATTCCTCTGTGGAGAATGTGGTAACTTGGGTTATTAGACTTCCCTATTGGGGGTCGGCCCTGTATGTGTAATGTGGGTTAAAGGGGTTATTAGACCACCCTAGTGGGGTCAGCCCTGCCACATTATATTAAGTAATTAAGTTGGGGCCGACCTAGTTAATATAAAATACAAGTCGGAGACATGTATAAATAGAGGAGGTGTGTTCCTCATTTATACACACACTACACTCACTTGTGAATAGCGCATAGGTGAGGGAGAGGTATGCTATGGAGGAGAAGGAGCTCATGTCTAGGATTTGCATCTTTATATTTGCTGGTCATCTATATTGAGGAATCTTTGCTGGGTTTTTTACCCCATGAGGGTTTCTCGGGATAAATATGTGTCTCTTGTGTTTATGCCATGCTTGTTGTTCTTTCAGTGATCTTGTATATGCTATTATTGTGAAATGGAATGTAATGATGATATTTTCTGTCTTAGCATATTGAATCTTAACAGCCATCTCCCAACTACCCTGTTGAGATCAGATTTCTTTTCATAGTAGGAATATGCCTAACATCTTTCAACAACCAATCAGTTCCATTCTTAACTTTTATCCATACCTTACCCATTCCAACAATTTTACATGGCTCATCATCACCCAATAACACATGTCCAAAATCACCTGGAACATAATCATGAAAATATTTCCTATGGGGTGTAGCATGACATGAAGCCCCTGAATCTACTACCCAATAATCACTTGTATTATCTATTGCAAGAATCAAAGCATCTTGTAACACATCACCTGCTACATTTGCTTCTTGGGTAGTTTCCTTTTGTGCATCTCCTTTCTTCTTTAGAGATCTGCAGTCTTTCTTCAGATGTCCTTTCTTTCCACAGTTCCAACACTCTATTTTTCCCAGTCTATACTTGGATCTTCCCTTTTTAGAGTTGCTGCGATTGCCTTGGCTCTTTCCTCTCTCCTTTTGTCTTCCCATGCTCTCCATGGTCAACGCATTACCTGATGTCTCACCTGTGCTTTTTCTTTGCATTTTCTCGCTAAGAATAACACCAATAACATCATCAAATTTCAAGGTGTTTGAACTAGAGATAGAGTTACTTACAACCATGACCAAGCTATTCCAGCATTCTGGTAATGAACACAAGTTTAGAAGATCCCTAACCTCATCGTCAAAGTTCACACTTATAGAACTTAGTTGATTTGTAACCGTATTAAACTCATTTAAATGATCAGTAATAGATCCACCTTCAGACATCTTCATATTAAATAAACGCTTCATTAGAAATACCTTGTTGGAGGCCGAGGGTTTTTCGTACAACTTACCCAATCTGCTCATCAAACCCTCCATTGTCGTTTCTTTTGAGATATTGAAAGCCACCGACGAAGCCAGGCTTAGCTGTATTGTTCCCAAATCCTTTCTGTTAAGAACCTCCCATTCTTTGTCCTTCATGGCCGCTGACTCCTTTTCTCTTCCTCCCAACAGAAGGAATAGATCCTTCTGGTATAGATAGTCCTCCATTTGCATCTTCCATAACTGGAAGTTTTGGCCATTAAACTTCTTGACCTTAAACTTTCCTTCTTTTTCCATTGCTCCCACTCAAACCAGAAACCCTAGCTTCTTGTGGGTTTATCTTCCAAATCGACCTTTGGCTCTGATACCAATTGTTAGAAAAACAGGATCGTAGAGCAATAACAATAAATAGAAATGCAAATTAAATCACACATACACATTACAAGAGAGACATAGATATATCATGGTTCACCCCAACTTGGGCTATGTCCAGAATGAAGTTGCCAATCCTTATTATTATTCCATCCAGCAAAGTGAAGGGATACAACTTGCAGCACAACCGCTGCACTTCCTCTTCACTGTCTCACAGTCTCTCTTCCAATCTTAGATATCTTTACAATGCATAAAACCTAATACATCAACCCTAGCCGTATTACAATCTCTTTCTTTTATAAAATAAATACAATGGGAGAATACCACGGGATTACCCAAAACCATGGGCCCGAAAACTGGTGGTGAAAATAGCCCCAAAAAATTTCCTCAGGGGCTATGCGCTAGAAGCCCCATTTTCTTGAGGGCGTTGCCCCCAAACCCCTTTCTCAAGGGATCTACCCCCAAACCCCTTTCTTATGGGATCTACCCCCAAACCCCCTTTCTTGGGGGTGCTGCCCCTGAACCCCTGACAGGGGCCCACTGGCCCCCGTGCCCCCCGGACCCCCTGAGCGTCGTGCCGAGATCATAACCAAACCTGGGGTACGAACATGGATGAATAATAATATCTCTAAATTTGGAGATCAGGCTCCACAACCAACAACTTGCGGAGCAGATGAGGTCTCATCCGAGATGTTCAAGGGAGAGTCGACGTAACCATGTTTCCGCCGAATGAAGGAGGATGTTTGTGGCAATGATCACTTAAAATTATTGCGACATTCAGAAATAGATCTATGCATTTAACTTCGGAAACATTGTATCCATAGCATCATTCAACAGAAACATTCATCACAACAAATATAACAATAAAGCATTAATTGCAGTAAGAAAACACAGCATTATTCATATATCGCAACATGCATTACCATAAGTGAACAAAAGATGCACAGGGATTTCGCAAAACAGCTCTGTCATGTCATATTAACTTAGCAAAACCTAGATACAATATCTCCGCAAAAACACAGATCTTGCCAGTATCTCTTGATCTCAGATACAAACTCAAAGATGCACACATCCAACATCTAAGGATCCATACTAAGATGATTCAACAGTTACAACTTATGTCTATATATAGGCTTCCGCCCTTACAATGCTTGTCCACTTTCTAACAACTTCCTAACTGATACTTCAAGCAATTGACCCAATATCTAACTGAATTGTTCCAATTGACCCAAAACTAACTGATATGGTCCAAAATGACCCAAAACCCACATGTTGTGGTCCAATTGACTCAAAATTACATAACATACGGTCCAAATGACCCAAAACCCGCATACTGCGGTACAATTAACTCAAAAATACATAAAATAATCTCCTTTAAGCTCATCTTTCCACCTTCCATTGTATCTTCTGACGTGTCGCAACATTCGTGATGCAGTGATGCTAACTTACCAAACCGCCTGCCAACAGAGGTCCGAAGCATAGCTAAGGGACGAAATACATTACTGAAATTTATACTTGGTATATTGATACTCTTTATCATTCAAAGCAAGGACGAGGGAAGGAAAACTCACAGGCACAGGATTGAGGATCACACCTGCAAAACATAGTGATTTCTCAAATATCAAATATCTTCTTGAGGCGGGAATACCCATGCTCAACAGTAAACAAGCATGGCCACGAACAATACACAGTGGATCCATGTCAAAAGCAAATTTTTTCTGAAATGTAAACATGCACTTTGATGAGTGCAAGAACAAAGTCTTTATTGAACTTCTGACATGGCAGTTTAATCTTGCGCAGCTCAGGTAGTGCATCGATGAGTGATACAACTGTGTTTCCCAATGTCTTCAATACAAACCGACGATAGTACAAGTTTATATCATGCAAATAGGTGATTTGATGTTGAGCATAATAAAACACCATCTGATTACCGGTCATTGATATATACCGTTAACATATGCGAAGCGACCCACCGATAATGATGATGGACTCTAAGGTACTGACTACAAACTAACAAGTGTGAATAGATGTTCTGAAGTCGAACACTTGTGGAATCAAACAATCAGGGGTCATTGATGTATACCCACTATGATTTGCAAGGAAACCTACCACTAATGATTGCAAGATCCAAGGTACTCTTGGGTTTCTAGATCCATGTCCTAGATGATGATTTGATGTCTATAGGAATAGATCCATCAGAAGGAGGGCATTGATGCATCCCACATCAACCGATACGAAACAAAGATCAATAGTATGATATAATTTGGTAGAACTGCAAGATCCAACACTGTATACTGACACAAGGAAGGCCGACATGATTGGTTGGGAATATTTGAGGAATGGCCGGCTCGGTTTGGACTTCCCTTGAACACATAACACGATGCAGAATGGACACTTGGAAACATAGGACACTGAGTAACCGACCTTAATGAAATCTGCTAATGCTAGATGCATTAACGAAAGCTCCATTGGTGCATTAGAGAGATTTTGAGGTCAAAAAAGGGCCTCCTAAAATATGTACTACAAAAATATGAGATATATTAAAATATTATGAATTGGGAGTTTTATGGGGTAGGTATATATGACAAGTCACCTCCCACACTATTTTCTATGCACAATATAAATAACCATGGTTGAGTTACTTTTCAAAATTCACTAGAAATAAAATTAATAAAATAAGTCTACATTGATGTGACTAAGATTCATTGTAAATTCCCAAAAATGTATTGTCCTTTAACATTTATTTGTCTTGAACTTGCAAATGAAATTAAATAATAAAAAACATTTTTAAGAGCTTTTTTAAAAAAATTATGTTGACTTTTTATATTTAGTACTTTTCTCATGAATTTAATAATGTAATTTAATTGAGAATTTATTTACATGTAAAATGTCAATAATATTATTATAATCCACATTGAATTATTATTATTATTATTATTATTTATTAAATCTATTATTATTCTTTATTAGTTTGACATTATGTTATTAAATAGAATGAAGTGAATATATAATTTAAAATTAAAAACATAAAAATGATAATATATTATTTTATAAAAAAATGTGAAAGGACTTTCTTTATGAATTAAGAGTACTTCACTTGAAAATGACAATAATATTATTTTATGTGAAAGTGTGAAAAGACATTCATTATGAGTACTTTACTTGAAAATGACAATAATATTATTTTATGAAAAGACTATCATTATGAGTACTTTACTTTATGACTTAAAAGTACTTACACCACTACCTTGGTTAACTATGTGTTTTCATCCACCATAGAAAATTTGACAAATAAGCATTCTTAACTCATGCAATGCCACCTCACCAAGGGGGATGATGTCATCTACTAGAATGTGATTGGTTGTATTTTATAGTACATTTTCTTTGTTTTGAGGCCCTTTTTTGACCTCAAAATTTCTCTAATGGACGGGAAGGATAACCCATTGGTGGAGATCTGTTCAAAATACTGGTACAATTTCCTAAGGCAAATGTAGATGGTGTACTAACAACGGATACAAAACTATGTGCCACGTTCAAGGGCAACAAGGACTGACTGTTGCCATTTTCTTCAAAGTTTATAATATGAAGTGATTCAAGTCTCTCCCTTTTTGGATTTTTGTGTTTTCCCTTTTTTTTTATCCTTTTTCATTTATTAGCTTGAAAAAAGAATAAAGCATGCTATGATACATTAGAGGAAACGAGTGTCTCAAGGGCATGTGCCTCAATGTCAAGGGCATGAGTCAGGCCAAGGCAAAGATCCATATTGCAAACAAGGGCTGAGCTAGTTATGTACACTCTTACAGATGTTTCCTCCATGGGTATGGGTCAAATATACATAAGCAATGCTTTACAGGCATCTTGTGACAGAAAGTGACTATACACGGGAAAATAAGCAACATAAGCAATAAGCAACGAAGTAGTTTGCATGGATGTTCAAGTGGATATTTTAACGCAAGATTATGTAAAATGACAAAAAAATGGGATCCCAGCAGGATATGGTCAGAAATGTATGACAGAGAAATATGTGGTCTCAAACTCCAAGTCATGATGGGACTAATAGGGCTCCCGAGCCTATGAGAATAATGTAGCATGGGCACCAAAATGGAAATGGGGTGCTGACTAGGGTGTCCCATGTTCGGTAGGCTCTGCTGTTAGAATTGTGGAAAATACAGATATGAAGGGCTGACCCACCAATTTCGAACAGGTTCGACCCTATGGTAAGTTTGGGTTGCAAAAGGTTCAAATGCATTTTCACAAAGGGATGGCCTGAACCTATATGCAAGTTTCCAAATATACCAAATAAGATCGAGGAACATGCAGATCATGCTCCTATACTTGGGTAGATTTATATCAAGTATGCTCCCAGTGGCCCCACAAAAGATGTCTTTAGGTGGGTGCAACCAAATGTTTACAACTTCAGGGATATCTTCATTTGATGATAAAATCTAATACAAGAATTCATGTGAGCTGGGATATCTCACAGCCCAAATGGGCCAGGTAACCGATTCATATTCCTCCATCAAGGGAAGATTTTGATCCGAATCTGCCGAATCTATTTGAGTAGCTTGGTTTGAAACTTCTACGACAGATAGAGGTGATCCATATGCTTTCCAACATGGAAATGACATTACACAACCTGAGGTCCTTTCATCTAATATGGTTAGACAGATGTTCTTATCATGATTCGTTACTTTAATCTGAAAAGCAACTTCGGGAAGGATCCTACATATTGGATGGTTTATGTCTGATGTGATCAAAGTCTCATCAGATGGATCAACAACACCAATGGCAGACAATAGTTCCTTTCTTTGCACATAATGATATTGCAATACCTCCAATGCTGACATGGTACATGGTACTTGAGCTAGGTCCTCAAGAACATTACTGTTCTGAGCAGCTCGCGTGTTAGGATTATGCATTGTTCTACGTAGAACACCTTTGAGGGGGTGTGGTACTAAGTCTATGGCTAGTTTCTCAATGTAGAGATAACCAATTGGCTGTGATTCTGATTGATCCATTGTACTAGGAGAGACATCATAAGAATCAAGTCTTGTTTGAATGTGCATCTCAGGATCACACATGAAGACATTGGCATTAGGATCATTGTCCCCTTGCGGCGGCGGGGGGTGGCTGGTTGCCTCCTAGCGGGGGTGCCAGTGTCAAAATAGTGGGTTGTTGTTTCCCACCGCATTGAAGCATAGTTGGTGCATCTCCCTTCCCAGAGTTAGCATCTTTCTTACTCTTGTACTTCTTCTTCTTTCCTCTAAGGTCTATGGATGAGACTCTGAGGATGTTAGAATTGTTGGAAGGATTGGCAGGTTCCTGCATTCCCTGGCCAACTGTGGGTTGCAAATTTTGAATAGAAACTTGCCATGAATGTGGGGTAATCTATTCAAGATGGTTGACGGAATCCATAATACCATTGGCATGAGGTTCATGTGGCATCCTAGCCGGATCAAAAACAGGTCTTGTAGGTTAGTTCCAAAAAGATTAGTTATTTTCTAGAACCTGACCACTCCATTGATGTGGTTCTTGGGTGTGATAATAATTCCAAGGTGGGTTTCCCATTTGCAGAGACTGACCCCAAGAAGTTTGGATACTTCTTGAAACATGACCATTGGGTGGATTTCCTCCTTGCGGAGGTGGGGTCCAAGAAGATTGGTTATTTCCTAGATCCCAACCATACCATGGTGGTTGAAATTGGTATTGAAAATCATTCCAAGGTTGACTTCCTAAAGGAGGAGGTGGCATCCAAAAAGATTGGTTTCTTCCTGAATGTTTCCCAGTCCATTGTGAACTAGGTTGCATGTATGTATTGCCCCCTTGTGGAGGTATGTTTTATTGAGTTTGGTTACTTGGTGGAACACTACCATTCCATTTTGGCTTGGGATTAATAGGTGTATTTCCCCCTTGCGGGGGTATGTTCCATTGAAATTGATGACTTGGTGGAACATTACCACTCCATTGCTGACTGGGATTCATGGGTGGATTTCCCCCTTGCGAGGGTGGTCCCCAATTGTTAAATTTTGAGCATTAATTCACAATACTCTAGGATCTTTACTGAGAGAATAACATGAATAGTATATAAATGCATATCAATCATAACAAGCATGTCAATCATCACAAGAAGCAAAAGCATGAGAGACAATAGACACATATTTTCTATGGGGAAAACCCTAAGGTGAAAAACCCCACAACTTCCTCAGAGATAGATATAGCAATAGATAAACCAAAGTACAACCAAATACACAGAGATAGACTCCTCCTAGCAGCTGAACCTCCTCCTCACAAGTGCGCCACTTTCTGAGTGAAGGAAGAATGAGTTTCTGAGTGATCCAAATAGATATCTCCCGATCTCTATTTATACTTGTCCTGTTTTCCCAATAACCTTATGGGGATGACTTGTCTAGCTAGGTACATCAACCATATATTACATAAATCAGGGCCGACCCCACACATGGTGGTCTAATAACCCATCAGCAAGTTAACATACTTGCGACACTTGTCAATACACATGACGACACTTCCATATAGAGGAATGACACATCTCTATAGGAGTACAATAATATATAAATGAAATACATGGATGAAATACATTCCGAAGTTACATATACATCAACACTCCTTCTTAACTAGGAAGGTATTTCTCGACACAGATCTACTAGCACAAGTCTTCTTCTATGGATCATCGTCATCGATGCATCGTCCTTGAATCATTGTCATCGTCACTGCTGCTGCTATCTCAAACAATCTCTGTATCTATTCGTCATGGGAAGTTCTATAGTGACAATCCTTTTTCATACTGGATGTAGGCCCACCATCTGCAGGTCTTCATCACTGGCCACACTGTGGAATCCTCAGGACTTATTACATGCATCACAAAACATGGCGGTAGCATCCCAGGATGTTACAAGCACACAGCTCTACCTGTTGGATCTCCCAGGAGCACATTACATGTGACCCATCACAAAACCTAGTTGAAGCAACCCAGGCTATTACGAGCACACAACTCTACCTGTCGGATCTCCCAGGAGCACATTACATGTGATCTCACCACAAAACCTAGCTGAATCATCCCAAGCTATTACGAGCACACAGCTCTACCTATCGGATCTCCCATGAGCACATTATATGTGGTCCACCACAAAACCTGGTTGAAGCATCTGAGGCCTTTTTCATCCTATCTAGATCTCCCAAGAGCATATTACATGTGGTCATGGCAATGCCTCGAAAGAGCATCTGAGGCCTTTTTCATCCTGTCCAGATCTCCCAGGTCCACTTACATGCCATAGGACAATGCCTCGAAAGAGCATCTGAGGCCTTTTTCATCCTCTCCAGATCTCCCAGGTCTACTTACATGTCCTCCCAGAGCAATGTCTCGAAAGAGCATTTGAGGCCTTTTTCATCCTGTCCAGATCTCCTAGTTCTACTTACATGCTCATCTGCACAACTTGTCCATGGCCACAGAGTATCAAAATGATACTCTCCATACATCATCCTGGTGTACACATGATCATCCTGATCATCATCACTGCATCGTCTTGATGCATGTCATCTGGAGAAGCTTGTCATCCACAATCGTCCTGATCATACAATGCATCTACCTGATACATATCACCATACACAGTGTATCTACCTGATACATACATAGATACATGATCCACACAATGTATCTACCTGATACATATCAACATACATGATCTACTTGATCATACAACGTATCCACCTGATACATATCCAGCATCCAACATGATGCATACATACATAAATGATCCAACTGATCATATCCAGCATCCAACATGATGCGTACATACATAAATGATCCAACTGATCATATCCAGCATCCAACATGATGCATACATACATAAATGATCCAACAGATCATGCAGAGTAGAAACTAGAACATCATCTTGATGCTCATCATCCAACGCTTACATCCACAGCCATGTGAAGGATCCCCCTTCCACCATGCTAGGAATGGCTACAGCAAAATGTCTCCATCAGTTCTTCCTCGAAGTGTCGTCGATCCGAAGAACACCAAGCCTCTCTTTGAAGTACTCTAAATTCACTTTGGCTAGTGGCTTCGTCAACACATCTGCATTCTTCTCATCTGTTGAAACATATAGGAGCTTCACTGCTCCTCTCTGCACCATATCCCTGATATAGGGATATTTGATCTCTATGTGTTTCGACCTGTCATGGAACACCGGGTTCTCAGACAACTTCACACAACTCTGGTTGTCACAGAAGATACCAATAGCCTCCAATGGTAGATCAAATAGCTTAGAGAGTAGCTTCCTTAACCATATTTCCTCACAACTAGCCGAACAAGCTACAACATACTCTGCTTCGGATGTACTCAGTGCTACGCAGGATTGCTTCGTGCTAAACCAAGAGATCACACCTGATCCCATACTGAAGCAGCACCTAGAAGTGCTCTTCCTATTCGCAACACTGCCTACCCAATCTGAATCAACATAATCCTGCAGGTTAAACTTTTGATTCGCATCATACTTGAGCCCATAATCAACTGTACCCTTCAGGTACCTTAGAATATGCTTTACATCAACCAGGTGAACACTCCTCGGATCTGTCAGGAACTGGCTTAATGTGTTCACCGTAAAGCAAATATCTGGTCTCGTATTTGTCAGGTACATCAAGGACCCAATCATCTGACGATACATAGAGACATCCACCGGCTCAGATGAAGCATCACAAAGAAGCTTCAGATTCGATGCCATAGGTGTGGCCATGGCCTTGCAATCCATTATCCTGAACCTCTTCAAGATATCTATAGTATACTTCCCTTGTCCAAGGAAGATACCATCTGCAATTTGCCACACCTCCATACTTAGAAAATAGTGCATCATCCCCAAGTCCTTCATATCAAACTCGGCAGCAAGCTTCCTCTTTGTATCGACAATCAATCTGTCATCTCCTGTTACAAATAGGTCATCTACATACAGGAGTAGAATCACAGGATTTCCTTCCTCAACCTTGTAGTAAAGGTTGGAATCTTCTTTACTCTTGGTAAATCCCAAACTAGATAGGAAACTATCCATCCTACCATACCAAGTTCTGGGAGCTTTCTTTAAGCCATACAAGGCTTTCTTCAATCTGCACACATGTGACTCCCTGTCATGTGTTTCAAAACCAAGTGGCTATTCCACATACACTTCCTCTTCGACTACACCATTCAAGAAGGCAGTCTTGACATCCATCTGGTGTATCTTCCATTTCATCGCTGCAGCCAGGGCAAGTACTGATCTGATGGAAGTGTACCTGGCTACAGGAGCAAAAGTTTCTTCATAGTCTATTCCCTCTTTTTGAGAGAAGCCACGAGCTACAAATCTTGCCTTGTATTTTTCTATGCTGCCATCTGCAGCATGCTTGATCTTGTAAATCCATTTGGAAGTCACAACAGAATTCCCTTCAGGTCTTGGGACAACATCCCAAACATCATTCTTCATTATTGATTGGTATTCCTCCACCATGGCATCCTTCCATTCTTTCTTTTCTGCTACTTCTTCATCATTGGAAGGTTCTTTGTTCATGATATCACAGTGTAAAGCAACATAACTAGTGTGAGATCTAGTTCTCTTCTTTGCTCTGTGTTCTTCTTCTGGAATGCCAAATATTTTTGCATCTTGAATGAGCTCTCTAGCCCATGCAGGTTTCCTCTTGTGAGAGTTGTCCTCGCATGGTGGATCTACAGGTTGTTGTAGATATTCAATTTCACGATCAACATCTGGAATTGCTTCAGTCATAGTAGTGTCTTGAAATCTAGTTTCCTTGGGTTCTTCATAATCTTCAATAGGTGTCTTTCTTGATTTGATGAATGCCGAGTTTTCATCAAATGTTACATCCCTACTGACATCAATCTTCTTGAACTCTGGAAAGTATATTCTGTAAGCTTTCGAGCTTTCACTGTAACCCACAAAGATAACCTTCTTTCCTAAAGGATCCAGCTTGGTCCTCTTTTCCTTTGGGACATGTGTATATACTGGACAACCAAATATTCTGAGATGGCTGACCTCAGGTTTCTTACCAGAGAAGACCTCTTTTGGTGTCTTGTTGTCCAATATCTTGTGGGTTGTTCTGTTCTACACATATACAACTGTCCTTGCTGCTTCTGCCCATAGATGCATAGGTAGATCCTGGTCATGGAGCATTTCCCTTGCTACTTCCATAATTGTTCGATTCTTTCTTTCTGCAACTCCATTCTGTTGTGGATTGTATGGAGCCGTCAACTTCCTCTTAATCCCTGAATCACTGCATAACTTCTTGAATTCACCTAAAGTGAATTCTCCACCATTGTCGGATCTGAATATTTTGATCTTCTTATCAGTTTGGTTCTCCATCAAGGCTTTGAATTCCTTGAACTTATCAAACACTTCATCTTTGTTCTTCAAGAAGTAGACCCAAGTCTTCCTGGAAAAGTCATCAATGAAAGAGACATAGTAAACATACCCACTCAGAGAACTGGATGACATCGGACCACATACATCGGAGTGGATAATTTCCAAGATATTTTTTGCCTTGCTTTCACTGCTTGGAAATGATTTCTTTATGTTCTTTCCTTTTGCACATCCTTTGCAAATACCTTCATGTTTGGTCTTGATTTCAGGAAGACCCTCTACAACCTTGCTTGCAATTGGAAGTTCCCTATAGTGCATATGAGCAAGTATTCTATGCCAAAGTTCACTTGGCTCCATGCATTCATGCACCATGGCATGTTCAAGTCCCTTTAGTTTATACAATCCTCCCTCTTTCTCTCCAATCACTACTGCATCATCTATGGTCTTCCCTTTGACCACATTAGAAATTGGCCACCCACAAATGAAACCCTCATACCTTTTGCATCCAATGCAGATATAGAGAGTAAGTTCTTCTTGAGCCCAGGTACATACAAAACATCTTTCATCTTCAAAGACTTCCTAGAGTCTAGATTGTAGGAGGCCTCACCACTTCCTTTGATAGGGTATTGGTAGTCATCCCCAAGTTTCACCTTGTGGGGTGACTCATGTTCAGATAGATTAGCAAAGGATTCTTTAAACCCAGTCATGTGTTTTGAAGCCCCACTGTCAATAATCCAATCATTACAACCATGAGAGATAGTACCTGTGAGAGTAGAGATTAGAACACACTCTTCTTCGCTTGATGAGTTATCATCATCACTTTCTGCTCTAGCCTTCTTCTTAGGAGGTTCATCATCCTCAACGGCATGAGCATGATACCTTCTTTTGTTGCCCTTCTTCTTCTTGTTGAAGTTTTTTTTGTCCTTCTTGTTCTTGGGACAATTTATGGAAATATGTCCCTTTTCATTACAGGTGAAGCATATTCTCCTTTCTTTATGGTGATGTGAAAATTTATTGAAGTGAGATGGCTCTCTCTTGGACTTCCCTTTCTTGGTGTGAGATGTGAGAGCTTGATCTTCATTCCCCATCTTTTCTTCTCATGCCACAAGCCTTGCTTCTTCTTGTGAGCATTCTTCCCGTAGTCTGCTAAAGGATACCAAATTCTTTCTTGCACAGATTCCTTGAATAAAGGAGTCCCATGACCTGGGTAGGCCATTTAGAGTGGTCATGACAACTTGACCATTCTCTACCATTTCATCCACTACTTCTAGTTGTTCCTTGATCTGAGAGACCCTAGAAAAATAAGATTGAATGGATTCTCCATTTTGAAGTTTTACCCCTTTCAATTGGTTCCGCAAAGTCATCTTCTGATTTATGTTCTTCCCTTCAAATAACTTGGATAGAGAATCAAACATCTCTTTGGGTGTCTTCAGAGATGACACATGGGGGATGAGATGGTCCTTGATAGAATCAACAATGATTCTCTTTGCCTTGACCAAGTTCTTCTTATGCAATATCTTAGCCTCTTCATTCTCTGGGATAGGGATGTCTTCTTTTACATATGAGTACAACTCATTCTCTTCCAGGATTAACCCAATCCTATACTTCCAGGCTCGGAAGTTATCAGCCCCTTCAAGCTTATCCTCAAACTTGGTGTGGTGAGACATATTAAAGAGTACTTCAAATGGAAATAGAAAAGATTTAGGTCTTACCACTTGACTTGCTGAAAACTGGATCTCATCCCAGATTAGGGTTTGTCGAAAAAACCCTAAAATTTCAAAATATGAATTTCAACTTTCCGAAAGGGTAGAAAGATGCGCCTTGATGAGCTAATCAGCTTGGTGTATTAAGAATTTGATATATGCAAAGCTTCACCCTTCAGAAATGCCTTTTTGTCTTCCCGGGTTCACTAAGGAGGACCCTGAATTAGGGTTTGAGTTTCTCGGAGATTTACCCAGCCACAAATATCGATCCAAAGCTCTAAAATTCAATTTTTGCAAGGAGCTTCCATCTATGTATTCAGATTCCAGAAATTCCTATTTTTGTGGAAACCCTAATGTTTAGGGCCAAATCTGAAAATGCTCAGAATTGAATTCTGATTGGATAGATAGATTCTCCTTGATGAGTAGAGTCAATCTACTATATTTCTTTTCCAAAATCTGTGGAGAGAAACCCAATAAACAAGAAACCCTTGGTTTCCGTCACTGCACAATGTCTTCTTCTCAGGTTAGCTTTGATACCATGTTAAATTTTGAGCATTAATTCACAATACTCTAGGATCTTTACTGAGAGAATAACATGTACAGTATATCAATGCATATCAATAATAACAAGCATGCCAATCATCACAAGAAGCAAAAGCATGAGAGACAATAGACACTGAGTTTTTGTGGGAAAAACCCTAAGGTGAAAAACCCCACAACTTCCTCAGAGATAGATAGAAAAATAGCTCAACCAAAGTACAACCAAATACACAGAGATAGACTCCTCCTAGTAGATGAACCTCCTCCTCACAAGTGTGCCACTTTTCGATTGAAGGAAGAATGAGTTTCTGAGTAATCCAAATAGAGATCTCCTGATCTCTATTTATACTTGTCCTGTTTTCCCAATAACCTTATGGGGCTGACTTGTCTAGCTAGGTACATCAACCATATATTACATAAATCAAGGCCGACCCCACACATGGTGGTCTAATAACCCATCGGCAAGTTAACATACTTGCGACACTTGTCAATACACATGACGACACTTCCGTATAGAGGAATGACACATCTCTATAGGAGTACAATAATACATGGATGAAATACATTCCGAAGTTACATATACATTAACACCAATTAGATTAGTTACTAGTTGGAACCGAACCACATCATTGATTGTTTCCTTGGTTTGGATAAGCATTCGAAGGTTGATTTCCTCCTTGCGAAGGTGGGCCCCAAGAAGATTGGATACTTCCTAAAACCTCCCTACTCCATGGAAGAATGGGGTTGATAGGTGGATTGCCGCTAGGAATTATGATAGGATAAGTCGGAGGATAACCCCCAGGGGAATTTCCACTAATCTGAGGAGCATAGCTCCAATTGGAATAAATGTTCCATGGTTCATTGCTTCCGCCAGGAATATTACCATTCCATGGTGAAGGGTTGCCCCCAAAAGTAGAATTTGGACAAGTGTTTTGTATACCATGAGGACTCTAGTTTACTCCTTGTGTGTGTTGACTCTGATTAGCCGATCCATATGGAAAACCAATGTTTGAGAAATCCATGGGGTCTCTTGTTGATTTTTGCAGGTCATTCAAAATTTCAGAAAGAGGTTTGATATCACCCAGTGACTCACGGATAATAAGTGCAACTGGTTCTAAAAGACTCATCAAAGGAGGAATTTCATGAGCATGTGTGTGATGTTTCAATGTTTCAATTTCAACTAGAGTAATATTATCAACTATGTCTATATTATTCAGTTCGTGATGTGATGATGAATTCTCAGTGTTGATTTGGTGTTGTTCTTCTTGAGTAATGTTAATTGAGTTGAAAATCAGTTATGTTTTGAAGTCATTAGAATGTGGTTTTTGTGTCTGTCTCTGCAATGTAGCAGGGCCTTCAATTTATGGTGACTCACCTCGCTGCCACTGTGACTGGTGGATCGGGAGAGTAACCACTTCTAAGAAGTTGATAAAATGATGTGTTTAAAATGATAGTTCGAATCAAAAAATCCTAAGGAAGTATATACTCAAAAAAAAAAAATTTCCACACAGAAAAAATTCCCTAGAGATTTCAAGCAAGCAAACTTACTCTTCCAAATAACTGAAGCTCAGTGAAAAGATGGATTGGAGGGCCTTCCGAAACTAGTAGCTGATGAGCGGTGCTAGGCCTCAGACAATTGCTATCAGTGAAGGTATGATAAACAGTTACAATAAACTTTAATCGCCAGGGGTGCAAGCGTTGGTTCTTGAACAATCACCCTCCCAAGGATTAGAAGTTCCAAAGTCTTTCTCAGGTATTGCAAGTGTGTCCCACTCACAATAGCCTATGTGATATCCTAGCAATAGCCACTAAAGTTACCACTTCACAATTGACGGTTGGAAGGAACAGTTGTAAGTCGAGGACAACTCTCATAACCAGGAACTCTAGAAATAGTGATGTCACCCCGAGGACTTGTCAATGAACATAGAATCCCCTCGATAAGCTCATGTCCCACTAAATAAGCAAAAGGGGGGAACCACCCTTTACTTATCCAGATTGACCTCGTGCTTGACTCATGTTTCAGAAGCGCTTTCCCGACAGGTGTTTCATGCTACTAATGGATTTGCAGTTAGTAATCAATGCTAGTTTCAAAGTTTTACAGCCCAGGAGTGTTAACTCTCCAAACCTAATCCAGGGAACTAACCTAAACTTGTTGATGATATGAAAATCAAAAGTTTGTCAATTTTAGAGTAAGCGCCAATTTTTAGTGGAAGTTTGCTTAGTCTCAAGAGTGGAAGTGAAACTGATGGTATTTCGACTTGAAAACAAAATGAACCACACAATGCAAGATGCTCACTAAGTTATCTTTCAATATGAATAATATCCTAACTTTAGGAAGCGTTAGAGGTTCATGAGCTTCTTTCAGACATGCAAAGTTTCTGGTAGATTTCTTATGTTCATGCACAGTTTTTCAGAAATATGGATAATAATTGATGTTTGATGATCAATGTAACCCAAACAGATATCTCACGTAAAAGTGAATCTAATTCTATTACATGGAGGATCTCTGTTTCTCATTCACAAGATCGCTCGAAAGCCCAAGTGAAGAGGATACGCAGAGCCCTTTTGAATGCTTCTGAATTAAATTCTAAACTGTTACACGTGAGATCGACTTTCTCATTCACAAGATCACTATAAGGCCCAAGTGAAGAGGATACGGTGCCTCGAAATACTGTATGCAAAAATTAAATCTACTCTGTTACAAGTGAGATCCACTTTCTCATTCACCAGATTGCCATAAGGCCCAAGTGAAGAGGATACGGTGACTCGATATAAGATGTTTTGAAAAAATGAACTCCTAGACTATTACATGCAAGATACACTTTCTCATTCACAAGCTCATCATAAGATGTGAGTGAAGAGGATATGGTTCCTCATACACAATATATCTCAAGAAAACTAAACTCTAGAGGTGTCAGTTGCTCTAATTGTGCATGAAAGTTATGAAAAAATTCAACTCCAAAACAAAATGTAACTAAATCAAAGTTTATTTCTGTTTTTTGGAAATAAAATGTCTCAAATTATCTCAACATGTGACGTGTCAAGTGTGTTGTTGAAATGCAAATGTGTGTGGAAGGGTCATCAAAGGCATACAACTCCAAACATCTCTCAATTTACTCCAAACTTTCCAAGCTTTGTAAAAAATATTTCCAAACATCTCTCAATTTACTCCAAACTTTCCAAGCTTTGTAAAAAATATTTGTAAATTTTTTTCTTTTTTAATCCAAAACTAAAGAATTGAATTCCATTATGCAAAAATTTAAACTACGTAAAACATTTTGCAATTTTTTTTTTCTTTTTAATTCAAAGCTAAAGATTTGAATTCCAAAAATAAACAAAACATTTTCAAAAGCACTCCAATCACATCTTCAATTTAATCAATTTTTTTGCAAAATGCTTGGAAAACAATTCCAAATTTTTTCATTTTAATCTAAAATTAAAGACTTAAAAAATTTTAAAAATTTTTGCAAAAGTTTTTCCTTTTAATTCCAAAATTAAAGACTTAAAAACTTTTTAAAAATTTTGCAAAAGTTTTTTCCTTTTAATCCCAAAATTAAAAACTTAAAAAATTTAAAATTTTTTGCAAATTTTTTTTCCCTTTTTAAACCAAAATTTGAAGATTAGAAATTATTATGCAAAACTTTCAAAAAAATGGACATGAGTGTTTTGAAAAATTATGAAAATGGTCCTTGGTAGGTTTTGGCGCTCCATTCATTCATTCGAATATCAAGTTTAACATGGTTTCAAAGACTTAAATCAAAAGGTATCCTATTACCACTATGAAAAAGACTTAAATCAAAAAGGAAAATTATTACCAATATGATAAAGACTTAAATCAAAATTTGTACCATGGACCATCAACGCAGGATATCTTGAAATGGGAAGCAAGATATCTTGAAATCGCAGAGTTTAAACCATGGACCCTCAACGTAGAGTTTAATGAGCATTCACCATACAGATATGGAAATGAAAAAGTATGCAGCCGTACAATTCAAAGGAATCTCAAAGATGTATTCAACCAATCAGCTTTCAATCACACAACTTTCAACCAATATCCAACATTTGACAACGCCTTCAATCATAGAGTGGATAACATCAAATGAAAACTTCATTCAATAGACAACAACTGGAAATGAAAATGCAGATATTCAACTTTCAAACGCAGAGATTCAAGATTGGTTACTATCCTTCAATGCTTTCGCTAGAGCAAGGTCAGGTTCTTGATTCACGTAGGGTTTGAAGACAGAGAGCTGAAGATATTTAAAATTCTTAGTTTGGAAGATTTTAAAGGCTGGGAATGATATCCTTCAAGCCTATTAGCATTTTAAGCAGACTTTAAATACTTTAACGCTGAGATTTAACACTTTTCACCCAGATCTTGGAGATAAACATAGAGCTTTAGGATCTTTGTTTGAAGAGACACACGATGAACTCTAGGATCTTCGCAGGGTTTTAAAAATACACGTAGAGATTGAAATTCTTGAACACGCTGGTATTCTTGGGGGCATCTACATGCAGAACACGCTGAAGATGCCAGGGTTTTCCTCCACTCTAGACTCTAAGGTTTACGCAGATCTTAAAGAAGGACATAGATCTTTAATTGGCAGTGAGGTTAAGCTTCACGCCGAGGTTTAGCAGTTGGACAGAGATCTTTAATTAACTCTTCAATACCTCCTCCAAACCGCCTTCACCAGGCCGAATTGTGGAAGAATGTAAACCCAATAGTCAAGGCAAAGTTAAAAACCACGCAGAGTTTAAAGAGCCTAGCATAGATGCATTCACACAGCTCAACATTCAAGAAACTCAGATCTGAATGCATTTGAAGGTGGTTTGATGGATTAAAGACATGGGTAGGCTAGTTTTAAGCTTCCCTAGCTAGATATTAGGTTCTTTAATGGATATTTAAGCCACAAAGGAGTAGATATAAAGGAAGAACACCAAAAAATTGAAGAAAAATAATGAAATATCAAGAATTTTCAAGCAATGGAGTCGCCATTCTGATAACAGTATTTAGTGCAGGGTTGTTTCTACACTATTTTAACTATTTATCTAAGAGGTGGTGAGCCTTTACATCAGAAATGAAGCAATTATCACAAATTTCTTAAGATATAATTTCATTCATTAAACATTCATTGAGATCTAACAACATTTCAGGATTAGAATCATGCAAGATAAGCAAGCATTCAACACTAAAATGGTAGAAACTTGAATTATTTCATATTAAAACAATGAAGAAGATACATGATTACCATGGATATGGGTGTGCATCCTTCCTCCATTTCCATAAGATTTCCTTCCTTCACCCTTGCTTTTGAAGAATTTTAGCTCTTTCTCCTCCTTCAGAATCTCTCCAACATTCCTTTGCTCTTCTGATTCCTCTTTACCATGCCCCAAAGCCTTTCTTATATAGCATTGTGAAATGGGCCTTATGCTTCTCTTTTGAGTGTGGGATAATCCCCTTTCATGATTTTAGATCATTTTCACTTAAAAACCCTTTTTCCATAGTTTTTAGGCTTTTTGCACCACTTAGAATGGTTTTAAGCACAATTAATGCATTTTAATGCATTTCTCAGAGAGGATTCATCTCTGAATGAACTTGTGTCATGTATTCCTGCTGTAGGTTCATGCTAAACGTATGCTTCATCTGTCACATGACTAAGGGTGTCAATTTGATTGTTAACAGATAGGTGAAATGGCTCCATTGTGCCGAATTGAACCATCTAGTGATGAACTCGTGGAAATAGAACCTGAGGTTTCGCTATTAATTGAGAAAATCGGTTGGAGGAAGTTCTTTGCGAGCTTTGATGGTTACAACACAGAAGTAACACGCTGATTTTCATTTTCCTTGAAGGATAATGTTGCCCAGATAGGGGATTTAACCCTGGTTTTGTCAGAAGACTTCATAGCTAGGGCAACCCAGCTTCCACAAATTGGAGAAAAATGGTTAAAAAAGTCAGAAGTAAATAAGGCCAAATGCAAACGATTTTTGTTACCTCTGCCTATGGATTATGATGATAAATTTGGGTATTCAATGAAATTTCTGAAGCTGAAATGGAAAATATTGCTACAGTTGATTATCCAGTATATAACCTACGATGGGCATTATTCATTGGTACATTTATATCATCTTAGACTATTAATGGAATTTACTGGTTCAACGATAAATCTTCCCTATTATTTGCTTAATAGTCTAGAGAAAATGTCAAATGCTATGAAGAGTGAAAATGTAAATTAGAAGCATACATTATTTTATTATGGCCTGGTTAAAATTTTAGTTCAGCATCAATTGTCTCTAATGGATAGGAGCTGGGAGCATTTTTTTATTGAAAGAAAAAATGCTGAACATTGGCCTTTGGAAAGAAACCAAACCCAATTAAAGAGAAAGAAGTTGACTAATGATGAACCTTCAGTATCAAACCTTGATGATGATTTTTTGTATATAAAGGACGACATTAATATCAACATGGAAAAGGGAAAGTTTGTAATGGATAATTAAAACCCTGTTGATGTTTGTAATGAAGAACTCATCAGTAAATCAGATGTAGTGGTTGATAGAGGAATTACGAGCTCAAAATTTTCAAAGAACTATAAACTTAAACAAGAAGACTCCATCTATAAGTCTTCTCGTAGACTCACTCGTAGTATGACCACGATTTCAATGCCTACGATCGAGCAACAAAATACAGAATCATTTGTAATTCAAATTGAGGATGAAGATGATGTATTTTCCCCAATTCGTGAGGTTGTTCATAATGATGAGCAAAGTTTAGAAATGAATGATCCTGTGACGCCTTTGACTAAAGAGATTATTTGTAATGCTTATTCTAATGAGTCTGGGCCTGAGCCTTCATTCATGAGTATCGCTTCACCTGTTCGGGAATTGAATGAACCTAATTCTTCCCAATCCAATGACTCATTTCATGATCAGGATGAGGAAACCTTACAACAGGTTCTTAATCGAATATATGAGAGTAAAATATCACAATTAAAAGAAGAATTGAATGAATGCCAAGCTAATGTAACAATAAGAGATGAAGAGAATAAAACGGTCAAAGGAGAGCTGTTAGATTGGGTGAATAGATGGAAAGAAGCAAACCTGAAGAATAATAGATACAAAGAAGCCAAGAAGTCCATGATAATAACCAATAATCACTTGCTCGAGCAGATAAAACGTCAAAAGCTTAAGATCCTAGAACTTAAAGCTAAGCTTTCTAAAGCTCGTCGAGTTACCAAACTATAAATTATCACTTGAAAATCGTTATTGTTGCTATGTTTTTTTTGGTAAGTAACAGGATAGGTAATAAGAAATGCCCACAGAATCGTAGATTCTACGGGCATTGCTTATCATTAAACTAAATTTGTTACTTTTTTTTGTTATTTATTACATTTCTAATAAAATCTCATGCGCAGTTAATTTGTTTTTGTAGGTGTCATAGAAAAATGGACTTTCAATTTTGGATGCTATTCTCCTCATTTAAAGTTTTGCCAGCAAATAGTGAAGTGGTTTTGAGTTCGAGTAATATGGATGATAGGTGTTGAAAGCCAATTGTTGTTGATCTTCTACATGGATGAATTGTATTCAAAGATAATATGAAGTTACAAAAGTAATGGAATAGTTTCCAGGTGCTTTACTTTCAAGAGTTCATAATCGACAAAGCGATGACAAAGATCTTTTGATTTTATTATGTAACAATTGTTAGGAACTGAATGATTATTTTTAGAAAAGTTGTTGCATAGAAAACTCAAAAGAGTTATTATTTTTTGTTATATAAGCTATGAAGACTCATTGTAAAAGGGGATGGATGAAGACTCATTGTAAAAGGGGATGGAGGTATGATAGAATAATTTTTATATTGAGATAATGCTTGACTGACTGCTTCGATCCTATTGGGAGTTTTGTTACTGGATGTTGACAAGCTTGTATCCATGACTGGTATAACTATGTTTTGTCAGTTTTGAGATATATATATATATATACTTGTTTCAATATTTTACTTTCTCAATTTTAACTTGAATACAATTATTCTTTGTTGTAGTTGTTTAAAAATTATCTGTGCATTATCTAAATTAATTTGATCAGTCAATATTGTATATTTGATACAGATGCTATATAAATTACTTCCTTAAATTTCTGTTTAGGATTTTAATTATACAACATAGTATTCATAAGCTTATTTTTCAATTTCATCTATATTTTTGTAGGTGTATTAATCAACAAGTTGCTTCATTTTATATTCAAATATTAATTTTGAATATCGATTCTCTATTAACAATTACACTACAGAAAATAACAAAATAATTTCTTTTTTTGTTTTTGTGAATTTTATTTGAACATAGTGTTTATTGGTGATTATAATTCTGATAGTTTCTTTATCTGAAATTATATTACTTATTTCACTTTGTTATTTATTAACTGTAAATTGATAGTTGATTTAATTAGATAAACTTGCTCTCAGCTGAGATAGGAGATTAGTTTAGTTTCAATTCAGAGTTTAGCTTAGTTTACTTTTAGCAGCTTTTAATTAGATTTAAGTTCAATTAGTTGTTTAAAATGGTTTTTGTAATAGAAATTTAAAACAAAACCCAAAAACACTCAAAACAAAGACTTTCAATAAGAAAGCAAAACTAGATTTAGGATAACTTAGATTTAGAAATTAACATTAGGGATTAATTTGACTTTAGGATAACATAGGAACTATTTTGCTAAGTTTTTCTAACCATATTCTCCTTAAGAGAATAAAAATTCAGCTGGTAGAAGGACCACAGCCTGTGATATTTTGCTATTCCAAACACACCGGAAGCTGCAGTAAGCAACTTGAATGGGCATAATCTCCTTAGTTGGACTTGGTCATAAAATCCGGCCAACAAATGGCGCTAGAAGGAGGGCCAAAAACTTATTAATGGCTGGTAGAACTAAAGATAAACGTTCAACCAGTCAACAACCTCCATTACAGACTGATTCATAGAACATCACATCTTCTGGTTTAGTGATAACTTCACAAGCTGAATTCAGTAGTTCTTCATTTAGTGAAACTGTAAGGAACATTCTAGAAGAGATCATAACACATCCCCTTACACTCCTAAGCAAAATATTCAATTTTTAGAAGAATCATGAAGAATACTTACAAGAGCTTATGCTCATCAAAATGGTCTGACACTTGTAGATTGCAGATTGCCCCGAAGATAGCAACACAATACTCAGTTAGCTCCAATTGAACAAGAATTATCAGAAACTTATATTGGTCAATCTGGTTCTCCAAGTCATCAAACTAGAGGTCGATCTAGAGGGACTGCTAGAACACATACTTTACGTGGATTCATAAATCTAGGAGGCTTTGGTGAGCCACCTTCACCTCCGGATTCACCACCTGATACTCCCAGACCTTATAATCAAGAGAGTTCTTCAGATTCTGAAGAAGATCCTATGGCTGGAAACATACTTGGAGGAAAAGGAGGTAATCCTCCACCTAATCCACCACCCAACCCACCATTTCCATGGCTGAGAACAGCTGCTGTTGTTGTACTTGGTGTACAACATCCATTGCCAAAACATCTAGATAAACTTCTTCTGAAGTTTAATCTGGATAATAAAGAGCCAACTGAGGTACATGTAGATAAATTCATTTTAGTTGTCCAGACCATGAATGTTCAACATGAGGACATAGTTTGTCATTTGTTTCCTTTAACCTTTGAAGGGAGAGCCTCAACTTGGTATTTCTCTTTAGTTCAAGTTTCAATCACGAATTGGTATGATTTCAACAAAGATTTCCTAGACAAGTTTGGGGAAGATAAAACACCCGCTGCTTTAGCTCTTGAACTGTCTCGAATCAAAATGGAAACCAAAGAGAGAATCAAAGACTTCAACTATGCCTCTCAACCACCCGAGGATATCATTATAGAAAACTATGGCTTGACTTTGCCGAAATACTTAGGGATGTTTGTTAAACGAGCTAGCAAGACAACACTTGTCGAAACCTTTCAAGAGGCTATTAAGGTCAAGAAATATTCTATGTCTTATGAACCTAAAAGAAGCAGAAAAATTGATACCTTTCCTTGTAAGAAAGTTGAAAGACTTATCTTAGATAAAGACAAAACATTCGACGTTGAACAATTTCAAAATGCTATTCAAGAACTGACCAACGAAGTAGTAGGGTTGAAGAAAACCAATTCGAAAGCTTCTTCTTCTAGGGGGTATTTCAGGAACCAATTCAGACACAATCCTACTGCTAATAATAAACCAAGATCCCCTCTTGATGTAGCAGTCAATGAGGAGATTTTTAATACTATTTGAGTAGTCTTGTCTTTTTCTGAAACATCTTCAAATCAGGAAATTGTAAATCATGAAGAGGAAGAACAATCTGAAAATGAGGAAGACTTTCAAGAACCTCAACAATTAAATAGTCATTTTTGGTATAGTCTGGTAAAAGATTCTGAAAGTATAAATCCTCCTTCAAGACAACATGCCTATAACAAAATAAATAGAACATCTACAAATACTCTTGGAGCATATCAAGTTCTACTCCAAGTAAAGATAACAACAATTCCCAACCTGTCAAACAAACCCAATTTGTTAAGAATTCTCAACCTACTCAGAACTCTCTGAAGTTAGATATGTAGTATGACATAATTGAAGATCTGAAAAAGTTACTTGCAAACATTAGCATGTACGGATTACTTCAAATCCATCCCATGCCTAATGGTCCCATCATAACTCCTGCCATGAGTTCAATAGCTCCTAGTCTTCAGCAAAATGTAGCTGTTAATAATTCAAACACTGAATTAGTATTTAATGACAAAGGTAAATCAACAACTGACAAATCGTCACTAATAGGGAAGAACTCAAAATATGCAACTCATCCATTTCTTCTTACCTTTGAAATCTTTAACAGAAACATCCATAACTGTATGGTCGATTCTGGAGCGTCTACTAACATGATGCCTTTGTCTGTTTTCCGAAGGCTGAACGCAAAGTATGTTCCATTAGAGTCACAACTTACTCAACTTGAAGGATGTTTTAATTAGGATTTCCAGTAACCCTTCAATTTTTCAAATCATTGATATTGTGGTTGCAGACATCCCTGATGCATATGGGTTTTTTTTTAGTAGGGATTGGTCATAGAAATCGAATGGATTTTTCACAACCTATTGGTCAACCTTATGGTTTCCCAAAAACAAAAATGCTAATCAAATCAAGATAGGCAGGGAAAGATATCTGAAACACACAGTAACGGAAATGCATGATCCAAACGAACCAGTTCTATTTTCAGATTCTATAATGGGAAATTATATGTTTGAACTTGGTTTTGGAAACTTCAAATCTGTTAATTATTCCCCCTTTTTTTTTTTTTTTTGATAAAAAACAACAATATGAAATTCTGAATGTTACTACTATTCAGCGAGATTCTTCATCTAGGGATATTGTAAATAATGTAGATAACCATGATTATGTACATATTGTGGAAAGCAAAGTAGTTGCAAATAGTTCTACTTGGACCTTGTATTTTGAGCAATGGATATTGCCTTTAGAGGATTAATCAATCATTCAGTGGTTGTCTATCTAGACGATGTTACTGTATTTTCTAAATAACGACATGATCACATTATTCACCTTGGAAAAGTATTTGAACGTTGTAGAAAATATGGGGTTTCTTTAAATCCTACGAAAATGATATTTGTTGTTAAACAATGTATTTTCTTAGGCTGTGTGGTGTCAAAGCATGGGATCATGATTGATCCTGAACAAACCCAAGCTATATCAAAAGTAACCTTTCCTTTAAATAAAAAGGCAATGCAATCGTTCCTCGGCAAGATAAACTTTGTTAGGAGATTTATTTCGAGTTTTTCAGAAATTGTTCGCCCTTTGCAAAAAATGATTAAGAGGGATGTTGTTTTTAATTGGGGACAAACTGAGAAAGAATCATTCCAGATAATCTTAGAAGCCATTTCAGAAGCCCCTAGTCTCTTGAGCCCATATTTTAGTAAAGACTTCATACTGTATACTTTCGCTTCTGACATAGCATATGCAGCAGTCTTAAGTCAACATAATCAATAGAATAATGAAGTACCAATTTCTTTCATGAGCTCAAACTTTAAAGGTGTTGAACTTAACTACCACGAGGTTGACAAACAGGATTTTGTTGTTTTTAAAGCTGTCAAACACTTTCGTCCGTATCTTTTGAAATCAAGAACCAAGGTGGTTGTTCTTTTCCTGCAGTAAGAAATTTACTGGTACAAAAGGATTTAGGTGAGAAAAGAGCTCCATGGATGACATCCCTCCAGAAGTATGACTTGGAAATTAAACCTTCAATGGTATTCAAGGGACAAGGGCTATGTAAACTTGTTGCTAAGGTGGCCCATTTTCCAAATAATGATTCAGAAATGATCATTGATGAAACCTTGCTAATTAGGGAAATTTATTTGTATCCTCAACCACATGACTCTTGGTATTCATATTTAAGGACACTTCTTGAAACAGGAACTTCTCCTGATCACCTTGAACCAAGAAAAAGGAGAGCACTTAGATTGAAATCAACTCCCTATTTATTGATTGATAATACCCTGTTTAGAAGGACTTCAGATGGCATTTTTCTTCGTTTCCTAGATAGGGATGAGACTGAGATAATCCTAAGAGAATTGAATTCTGGTCCTGCAGGTAGCCATTTTGGAGGAGAGACTACAGCACATAAAATTCTTAGGGCTGGTTATTATTGGCCTACTTTATTATGAGATTCTTATGCTTTCATCAGAAAGTGTCAAGAATGCCAAATTGCTGCAGGTAGGGTTAAAAAGCATTCCTTTCCACTACAACTGGTTACAGTTGATAGGCCATTTCAACAATGGGGTATTGACATAGTTGGTCCAATAAACCCACCTTCTTCTCCGCAACATAAATATATCATTACTACAACTGATTATTTTACTCGATGGGAAGAGGCTGCGCCTTTGAGGGTAGTGAATACCAATCAAGTTATTTTATTCTTAGAATCTTCTATCATTACGCTATTTTGTGTTCCTGATTCCCTTGTTTTTTATAATGCGTCGTATTTTTCATCAGTTGAATTAACTCAATTCGCATTGGAAAAAGGTATAAAGGTTAGGTATTCGGCGAATTATCATCCTCACGGTAATGGTCTAGCAGAATCAACCAATAAAAAATTATTGAAAATTTTCAAAAGGACCATTTCAGCCCATCATCGTGATTGGCACACAACTTTATTTAATTCATTATGGGTAGATAAGGTTACTCCTAAATCTTTCGTTGGCAATTCATCTTTCTTTCTGGTCTATGGTATATAAGCTATCCTACCCCCTAACCTGTTTTTACCTTCTCTGCATCTTTCCCAATCCATTTAGGATGAAGATTGTCTGGTTATAGAGAAGAGAATTAAGACTATGTTTAAATTAGAAGAAGATAGAGATAAGGCTAAGCAACATTTTGTCAAACATCAACAAATTGATAAGTCGTGGTTTGATCAATCTTCGAGTTCTAACAGAGAATTACAGGTGAGTGATCTAGTGCTTAAATGGGATAAATCTCACGAGGATAACGGGGAACATACTAAATTCCAACGTCTCTGGTTAGGTCCGTTTGTCATTGCTGAGAAGTTAGGTCCTAACACTTTTCGTCTGCAAACTTTAGAAGGTCAGTTTGAAACATTACCGGTAAATGGACTGATTTTGAAAAACTATTTCTGCTGATTTCATCAGACTTTGAATCTGTACATAAGTTTGTTCATTTTGTAAATAATTATACATCACTTTCTTCTTCTTGATATTTTTTAATTGTTGCCTTGTATAGTCTTATCTTCACTTATTTTTAACCAATATTTTGTGAATAATTTTAATTTCTGAATTAATTTTCTGTACATATTGGTTATTATCATCACAAATGTTGTAGATATTTCTCCATACGGATAGGTAGAAACTCTCTTAGGTTAAAGTAGATTTGACTGAATTCAAACTAAGACAAAAAGATAACAATTGCTACCTTGAATTCCTAGATTCAAACAAATGTTTCAAGATCATATTGCTGAAAGAAATGGAAGAGATCTGACTGACCTTTGATTTAATCGCTCGTCCTAGTTATTACTCCAATCTTCAAGTCCTCATGAATGAACCTGTCAGAATGAACCAAGGTACAAGCACATACAATCTTCTAGCAACTTGAAATACATGTTAGAATCTAAATCTATAACAGAAACAAATCATATGATTGAAACAAGATCAACACACACAATTTGGGAAACAAGACAAGTTATGTTTTATTGCAAACTTGAAGTTACTTACAATGGTTGCTTGATGTCCAAGCCAACTCCCAGCTCCAAGTGCTTTCTCCTCTAGTTATCTCCACAAAGATCTAAGACCATAGGTTTGATATCTCAAAGAGTCCTCCCCTTTGCTCATGGAAGGCCTCTCTCTTATAGTGTGTAGAAGGGTTAACCAACAAGAGAGAAGGATGGATCTTGGGAGTGTTTAGTGGATCATACCCACTAATCTAAGTAGGTGAGTTAGGATCGAATCAGAGATTCCAATCCTCAAAAATATCTCGAAGATCAAGATTCCACAAGCCATGGCAAAAGGGCTAAAAAATGACTACTGCGCCCATGAAACTAAGCATAACGCAGTAGTACCGCGCAGCAGGGAAGGAGCATAGCGCGGTAGTGGGGACTACCATGCAACAGCAAGAGAGTAGAATGCGGTGGTGTTGGTAGATGAGGTCTCAGGAAGGTTGCTTCCTGACAGGACAGGTTTGTCTTCATGGTTCATTCATCACTTTTCTCTTTTGGGTGTTTTAAGCAGCAGGGGAAGTGTCGTTAGATGTTTTTATTATGAAGATGCGACACTGTGAAACATGGAGGTATAACAGATGCCCCCTAAAGTGTGAGGTCAGAAGATATTGATGGCCAAAAGACTTTACAAATACTGTACGGAGATAGCATCGAGGAGAGCAACGAGGAGCTGAAATAGAAACAAAATGTCAGATATACCACCGAGGCAGGCATCCCCATGCTCGGAAACAATTGACTCAAAGCATGGTTGTCGACCAATACATTGCAGATCCATGAGTACTGAGATGATATAGACTGTAGACAAATCATGTCTACTATGAACAAGCGTAGATCCATGAGACAGAAATGCCACAACCACAACCAATACAAAAGTGGATCTGTGTGACAATACAGAGGACATCTCCATCACAACCTGGACGCAATCAAAGTACAAAGGTGCGTCCAGGTTCTTCTACTCAATCACAAATGATTCGAATCTAGCCATGTGATTACAAGGTGTTGAAGTCGAACGTGGTAGAAACTGTTTGATTACCGGTCAGTGATGTGAACCGTTAACAAATGCAAGAGAAATCACCAATGATGATGATGATCCCCAAGGTATCTATAGTACATCTCAACGAAATGCAAATGAATGAGTTGATGTCGAGCATTTGAGAGATCATTCGATCAGAGGCCAATGATGTAAACCTACTGTCGAAAATGAGGAAACCTACCATTGAGGCATGTAGGTACCAAGGTACTAGTGGTTGATTCCTAAGTCTAATTCTAGGATAGTGATTTGGCGTCGACGGGAATAGAATCGTCGAAGGTGGGCCATAATGATTCCCACATCATTGACATGAAACCAGAACGAAAGATAGTATGGGACGATGAAACAATAGAACATGTACTGACACAGCGGAAGTCTGACGTAATGAATGACTCTAAACAATGCAACCCTTTGAACATATAACGGCATGAAGTAGGACCCGGCAATAGGGATTATTGATAGCATACGATAGACACCGAATGAGTAGGATCGTGGCCAGAGAGACGACTCGGGATGATCACCATAACTCAACAAGACTAGATACCCAAAAATAGACAAGGGACAGACACATGCCATGTTCAAAGGTGACGACTGACAAACTACCAACAAAATAAACTCGACTTGTTTCCCATTTTCCCCCGACATGATGGATGAGTACCTCTTTGTTGTTTTACGAGCTTGAAGAGGATAACAGATGCTCGGTATAGCTCATCTCATAGATGAGTTCGATCTCACATGTTTTACGAACCTGAGAAATGAGGGGCTCATCCCAAAGTGGGTCCTTCGATGTCAAATTTTAACGAGTCCAAGGAAGGAAAAACTCGGTAGTTTTTCACATTTAGAGAGCCTGAAAAACTTAAAGAAGGCTCCAAATTGTACTTTTTCATAAATTTAGTCCCTCGATCCCGAAAAAGTGTAAAAAAATTCCCGAGAGAACTCTCCCAGTCGAAAGTTGACTGAGGTATACCTTTCTCGTAAATAGTCTAAACGAGCTGAAAAATGGGTAACCTATCACTGAATAGACGACCTTCCAAATACTTTTACAAGTGTGAAAGAGACAAGATCACTTGGCAACCTTTTTGAAACGAGAGATTCTTGAAAAGGGCTTAAAAAGAACTCCAATGGTCTTTTTCGTAATTTTTAATTATTCTGGTCCGAAAAAAGAATAAAATACAACCAAAATAATACTTTTCTCATTGTTTAACGAGCACGAGTAAAGTTGACTAAGCTCGACACCATTTACTTGAGTTTGACAAGCACGACCCGGGTGTAAAAAGCACTTGGAATCTTTTTCAAGTTTTAATCCAGAGCATGAAAAAGATAAAGTAGGCTCAAAATTAAGGTCAAATGAATAAATAAACGCCAGTGTGAACATCTTTAAAGGAGATCCTATCAAAAAAGGCTCATGGAACTAGATATTAGCAATGTGAAATGAATTTTAATTTAACTAGATAAAATAATGAGCAAAAATTAAGTGAAAATTTTATATAAGAAAGAGGTAAATATGGAAAGTTACCATTTCACTTGTGCATTTGCCCAAAGAGGAAATTTCACCTATTGAAGAGCAAAAACTTCAAGAGTTCATATCTAGAGATCCGGAGCACCGTTTCAATAGCCATCTGCGCCAGGTAAGAGTTCTCAAGCCCCTGTTTCATTTCATGGGTTAAAAACTTGATTTCAGTAGGTAAAAATTAATTTTTAGACAAGCCCTAAAAGGATTTTTTCGCCCTTGACAGTACCGCGCGGTCGTTGTATCGGGAAGCGCAGTACTGTGCAGCAGTGCTGCGCTGTAGTGTTAAGCATGGGCGCGGTAGTGTTGACTACCGCGCAGCCGTGTTCCTCCCAGGCATGGTACATGCGAACATTAAGGAAGAAAAAATGATTTTTACTCAATTTTTTCCTGAGATCAAGTTATTAATTTATTATTAAATGCTTCTTGTGACGTTTTGCAGGTGTTTGCAACTTGTTTGGGGAAAAATGGTCAGTTGGAAAGAAAGGGAGCATGAAGTAGATGATTTATTGGCTGAAGATGACCAAGAGACCTTGACTGCACTGCAGGAATGTGGGTTATTAAAATTCTTCAAAACCAAAGGTATCTACAAGCAAGAAAAACTTCTCACCCACATTATACAAATGTGGGACCCTGATATTCAAGCTTTCTGAGTTGGAGTACATACCCTCGAGATTGAGCTAAAGGACATTTATTTCCTCATGGGTCTCTCAGAGAGAGGGGCATGGGTGAATTTTATAGGGTTCACGAACTCGTAGGCAAGCACTGATGCTTTGATTTTTCGTTATTGTCGTCAAGTTTCGGGGAAGAAAAGCCATTAAGGATATTGTAGAACTTCCTTTAAAAACTGTGTTTTTCACCATCACATGTGCAGCAGGGAGTATGGGTCCCCATTAGGCATCCCGTACACAAATGAATCTTGCTGTGGATTGCATGGCACCGACACTATTCAAATGGTGTGAAGCAATATTAACCAACCTCAAGGAGCAAGTGAATAAGTGTAGGATTGGAGAGAACTCTCAGTTTGGGTACGGGAGCATTTTGGTCACCTTCTTCTTGGAGAGGGTGCCACTGTTGCGTCCGCAGCTAACCATGCCCGCTCGTCCGCCTACCGAGCCACGGATGGCTCGATGGAGTGAGTATGCAGTATGGCTTGGAGGGCCGCATCGTTTGGATTTTGGTGAGGACTTCTTCTCATGTCTCGAGGAACAGATCGTGATGATCGATGACTACCCCTATGCAGGGGTGGACTTTTGCAAGGACATAGACTTGGCACTGCCCGAGGATGAGGATTGGGATAATTCAGGTATGACCTTCATTAATGTGTTTTTTGCTAATTTTTTAAATATATGATTTTTAATTGTTTTTTAGAATGTGTAAAAAATATTTTAATATATGTGTATGTGCATGTCGCAGACCGTGGACCACAGAGACCTGCAGGCTATTCGCCATTATGCCAAGGCGGTGTTGAGCGCCAGGTTGTTTCAGAGGGAGAAGAAGAAGAGGAAGAAGAGGCAGGAGGGGTTCAATACATAGAGCGGAACCTACAAGGTTTAACCCACGGGGTTCCAGCTATGAGGATGGATGATGTTCCTTTGCATCTTCAGTGGCATACTGTAGGTGTGCCTAGACGTATTGGTCTTCTTCTTCATAGGGTGGCCAGAGCCATAGTCTGCTACCATCAGCGGCGCAAGGAATCTGAGGAGGATCATGATAGATCTCCTAGGTCTCCTTAGATAATAGTATTCTACTTTTTGCTACATGTACACGATATGTAGGCTTTGAGAGACAAATTTTGTATGGGATTGGATCCCAAATTTTGTCTTTTGAACACAAACTTTATGTATTTTGGGAAAGACATTTTTATATGCAGTGATATATATACATGGACCTACTTTTATGATTATTTGCAATGACTTGTGTGTTCATTTTATGATGTATTTTTTATGTATGGGCTAGATGCCAATCCAAAATGTAATTAGCTAATGAATCAGCTACACAATTGAATTCCCTTGGTATGTGTTGATATGAAATATAATTAAAAGATCATTCCAAGAGGCGTACCCCTCGAAATAAGCAAAGTAGGATAGGATCGCGGACTGTGTAGATATGATTCAAATGAGAAACCACAAGTTGGGAGTCTAGAAAGACTGATAGGGAGTCAATTCCCAGGGAAGCAACCTCTGTCAAGAGTCCAATGAATGCATGGTACTCTGCAATATTGTTGGTTGCGGGACCCAAGCAAGTGGTTCCTGAAGATAACAAATCGCCAGTGGGAGAATAAATTACCCATGCTGCGGAAGCAAGGTTCCGGGTGTGTCGGCTTGCACTATTGGTGAATCCGTAGTAGGAAGACATCTGCACATAAAAGCACAAGTCAAGGTAAGTATAGATACATGAGATCCGTGTGTGCATACAAAAAAGATAAGTGAAAACAAACAAGGTATATTATGTACAAAAAGTTTTTCACGCAGGATAAACCTACGCGTAGAAACGTTTGAGGTATAACCCGTTGCGGGGTCGTGCCAATGGTGTGCCATCACAATCGACAAGTTCATAGGCTCCTTTCTCCAAAACACGTTTTACAACGAAGGGGTCGTACCACATAGATTCTAGCTTTCTTTTTCCAAGTTTGTCATGCATTTGGTCGTATGTGAGTACGAGGTCGCCTTCATTAAAAACGCGAGGTTGAACGGATTTGTCATACTGTGCTTTGACGTGTTTTTTATGAGCTTTGTTGGCTAAAGCAGCGTCTTGGCGAGTTTCATCTAGCTTGGCTAGGTATAGAAATCGTTCCTCTTTGGAAGTGGTGTGGGGAAGTAGCTTTAGGGCTATCTTAAGTGACAGAATTTCACATTCAATTGGTAAGCTGGTTTCCAGGCCATACACCAGTTGGAATGGTGTGAACCCGGTAGCACTTTTTACTGAGGTTCGGTATGCCCATAATGCCGAAAACAGAGCTGAGTTCCAATTGGACTTGTGAGTACCCACAATACGCTGAATCATATGTTTCAGGACTTTGTTAATGGCTTCGACTTGGCCATTAGCCTGTGGGTAGTATGGGGTTGAGTTTTCATGATGAAAACCCAAGTTGGCGCTCAATTATTCAATCATATGGTTCCTAAAGTGGGAGCCATGATCGGTTACAATGGATTGTGGGACACCAAACCTAGCTATAATGTGGTTGAATATGAACTATGCTGCTGTTTTTTTGTCTTCAGCATAAGTAGCCATTGCTTCAGTCCATTTTGTGAAATAGTCGACAGCTACTATGACATAGCTATGCCCCCCGGCTGAAGTGGGCTTACAGTGCATGAAATCTATGCCCCATTTGGAAAAGGGGCCGATGGAAATAACAGGATGGAGTGGAGCAGGATGCGAGTGTGTCTTACTATGAAAGAATTGACAGGGTGGACATTTCTTAACCGTTTCAATGCAGTCTTTGAAAATCGAGGGCCATAAATATCCCACCTGCAGTATCTTCTGGGCTGTAGCCATCCCAAAGAGATGACCACCACATGCTCCAGTGTGGCAGTCATTAAGAACGTGTTCGGCCTCGTCTAAAGTCAAAAAACTTCGAAGAATGGTATCAACACCACGACGGTAAAGGGTATCATTGACTATAAGGTAGTACTTGGCATGGTGTCAGATACGTTGACATTCATCGCGGTTGAGGTCGGGGCGGAAACGTTGGGTTTGGAGATATAATAAAATATCCCCGTACCATGGGTCAGATGTGCTGATGAGGAGCAACGATTCATCGGGAAGAGAATCGATGGGCTTAGGTTTCTCAGTAACACGGGGCAGGTTACAAATCAACTTGGAAAAGACCAAAGATTTATTGGATTTGGCTTTGGAAAATTCCAAGTCAAACTCTTGTAGGATGACAATCCAGAGAGAATATTTGCCCCCAAGCACTTGACGTGTGAGGATATAGTACATTGGATTGAAATCCGCTATGACAGTGGTCTGGCGGAGTAGAATGTAATGACGAAACCTCTCGACAGCAAAAACTGTTGCTAGAGCCAGCTTTTCAACATGTGAATAGCGAGTTTCGGAGTCGAGAAGACTCTTACTAAGATAGTATGCCACATGTTCTATGCCATTAGTATCTTCTTGGACTAACACCATACCGATGGTGGAAATCGAAGATGCAAGATAAAGAATATAATCTCGTGTGTAGTTGGGGGGTTGAATCACAGGATCTTTGGTTAAGGCCTCCTTTAGATGATTAAAGGAGCATTGGGCTTCGTTGTCCCAAAAGAAGGGGGTGTTCTTATTTAGAAGCCTCATATAGCCTTTTGTTATCTCGACGAAATTGCAAATAAAACAGCGTAGAAAGTTTGCATGCCCTTGCAAACTTTGGAGTTCTGGTATGTTCATGGGGGAAGCGAGGGCTAGAATAACCTTTACCTTCGCAGGGTCTAATCGTATACCGCTTTTGGAGATTGTGAATCCCAAAAGTTTTCCGGATTCAACACAAAAGACGCATTTATGCGAATTCAAACGAATATTGTAGTGGCGGCACCTTGCAAAGACGGCGCCTAAGTGATCAGGATGATCTTCCCTGGTTTGAGAATGAGTGGGAAGGTCTTCAAGATACGGCTCTGCAATATGTTTGATATCGTGAAATGCGTACGACATCGCCCGTTGGAAAGTAGCCCCAAAATTTTTCAGGCCGAAAGGTATCTTTGGATATGCAAAGATTCCCCATGGGCAGATAAAGGTTGTTTTATGCTGGTCCGTTTGGAGTATCTCGATCTGATTATAGCCGGAAAAGCCATCCATAAATGAAAAGATGACACTCCCGGCGCAATTATCGATGATCTGGTCGATGAATGGAGTTGGGTAGTTGTCCTTTAGACAAGCTTTCTTCAAGTCATGGTAATCGACGTAGACTCTAATCGTTCCCTGTTTCTTGGCTACGAGAATGATATTAGATGCCCATTCTATCAATGGGACAGGATAGATAAAACCAACACACAAAATCTTTTCAACTTCTGCTTTGATAGCAGCTGCCTTACGGGGGTGGACGGGTCAGAGTTTCTGCCAAACAGGTCGATCGCCAGGAAAGGTTGGAATCTCGTGGACCACGATAGATGGGTCTATTCCTGGCATTTCTTCATAACTCTAGGAAAAAACATCGCGGAAAGTTTTAAAGTAGGCAGTATAGAACTCCATTTCGGTGGGAGTGCATGTCTTGCCAATATTAATGTTTTCCACGACACCAGGCTTCACTGAAATGTCAATGGGAGTGGTTGCCATAAGGTTGGCCAATTTTCCTTCAGAAAATACTTCATCAAGGGAAGTGGGAAACTTGGTTTGAACCATTCCAAGTGAAGTGCTGGATTTTCTATCGGGCTCAATCATCTGGATGGTGGGAAATGAAGATCGATGATGGAAATTTCCCCATGGTGGTTCATCACTGCACATAACCTCCATAATTGATTCGTTAGTGGGAAAAATCAATGTAAGAGGATCAATAAGTGGTGGGGATGAATGATTCAGATGAGAGTTGTGCCACTGTGTGATGGGTAGAAGAATCGACCCAATCGGTGGCTGATTGGATTGCTTCATACGTTGCGAGGTTCCCATTTAACGACATGGAGTTGCCGTAGTTTTCAATCTCAGTGGGACTCGATATCACCCAAGAATCATTGAAAGGGGTGACATTCGATGATATCATGTTGAATGGATGAACGTGGGACCCTAGGTCTGGGAAAACTCCAATAAGGGAAGAATCCTTCATAAGATCAACACCAACGTCTTGGAAATGGTATCGAGGTTGATCCAATAATGGGACGGTGTTGGCGGAGTTCAGATGAGAGTCTGGGATACATTAATCCAGCTGATCTATGGTGACAATTTTCCCTTCATGAGGAAATTGCACGATCCGAAAGACAGTAGATGCTATGGTGGTCATGGCGTAAAACCAGTTCCGACCAAGTAGAAGATTGTAATCTAATGGTGCATCCACGACTTCGATGTGTACAAATATTGTTTTTCCCCCCAGTTCAACACCAATTGAAGGAATGATTCCATAAGGTTGAAAACCATGTTCGTCAAATGCTCTGAGAGTAGTGGGAGACGTCGTGACTTCAGGTGAGCCTAAGGCTCTCCAACAATTCAAAGAAATAATCGACATGGAGGCACCTTCATCTAAGACGGTGTGATGGATGCTATTTCCATGGATTCTTGTATGAACCTGGAAGGCTAACTGATGGGAAAGCCGAGGTTTGACATACTCCAAGTTAAACATGATGGTGTTTGAAGTATCCAGGTCCATTGCCCCGAGTGCTGAAAGTAAGGTTTTGTGCTGCATAGGGCAGTGTTGGAGAACCTCGAGAGTCGACATGGAGCATGGTACTTGAGCTAAATCCTCAACAATGTTGTAATTTTGGGTAGCTCGCGCATTGGGATTAAATGTTGCCTTTTGTATGGTGCCCTTGGGTGGGCGTAGCACTATGTCCGTAAGCAGTCTCTCGATGTGGAGATGGCCGTTAGGGGGAGGGGTAGGAGAAGGATCTTCAACAGGAGACTTGCCTTTGGCTGTCTCTGACTGTTTGGTTGAACTTGGGGGGTTTTTGTACGTCTTTGAATGAGTAGTTATGTGAATGTCTTCATTACTCGTCATTAGGATTTCGCGGTTTGCGGACGTCTCTCCACAAGATGGGTTGTTCGGGTTGCCCCCTTGTGGGGTTTCTTGGGCAACCATCTACTATTGCTGCTGAGGGAAAGGGTCAGTTAACACTGCCGGACGAGAGGATCCTTTAACGAATTTGTTGACTTCATCCTTGTAGGGATAGTCACGCATGTAGTGATCATCTTGAAAAATGAGGCAGGGAAACTTAACCTTCCGATGTGGTTTCGGGTCGTTCTGGGTGGGTTGTGGCTTGGGATTCTCCTGCTGGTTAGAAGTTTTCTTGGATTTTCCACGATTGTTCTTCTTCTTCCCTCTGGATGGTTGTGACATAGATTGAACTGCGTTCACTTCGGAGGAGACAACAGGAGAGGTGGAAGATTTTTGAGTAGCCTGGGGTGGAGTGGGGGAAGTAGGAGTTTGTTGTCCCATCGGTTTGATGGTAGGCTGGGCTTTGACTGAACCGACAATACCATTGAAAGGGGTTTCAGTGGAAGGCTTAGTTGGATCAGTGGTAATGCGGGTGGTGTCGGGAAGAAGTTCATGTAAAGTGCCAGATTGGGTATATACCAAATCCATGTACTGGGCAGCTGAGATGGCTTGTTCTTCCGTGACCAATCCGCGCATAGCAATGTCTCTGGCTATGGGAGGCAAGAAAGACTTTGTGAACCAATCAACAAGTAGTTGATCCAGAATGGATGCCTTGATTAGCCTACAGTGTCGACACCACTCATGGATATGATATGAAATATGTGTGGAAGTGGTTTGACGCAACGAGGTTAACATTTTTGTTCCAGTCTCATACCAGATGGGGAGCTGGAAATGGGTCAGAAACTGCATAGCTAAGGTGTTAAAATCATGAAAGGAGTCTTGTGGCAGCTCGATGTACCATTCTGTTGTCGTGCCGATAAGAGTGCTCTAGAAGAGCCGTAATCGAATGGAGTCATCCATTAATGAGTTGGATGAACACCAAAGATGGAAGGTCATCACATGGTTCTTGGGGTCTTCCCTGGGCTTGGCATCGAACTTAGGAATGTTTGATGGAAGTTTGGATGGGATAGGTGGCTAGTGAGGTTCATGCCATATAGGATCGTTGATGAGCCTCAACAAATCGGGTAAATATAGCATGGCCAAGAAAGGAAGTTGACGGTTGGGCTACGGGTATGAGTAGTAACCGTACGGTGCAGGGATGCCTGAGGGGCCCTGCACATCATATGGCCGTGTGTTATACCCATACATGTTTTCCGCAGGGTACTGCTAGAAGTTTTGGGGGTAGTAGGCCATTTGGTTAACCGGTTGTGTGTTGGAATTCATTACTTGACTAGGAATCACAGTGGTAACTGATTGTTGGATGTTCTGCTGAGTGGGGATGGGGGGTATGGTACCCTGGGCTTGTTGTGTCCCAGGAATGGTTGTTGCTCCTTGTTGGGGAATGGTTCCCTGGGGTTGTTGGGTCCTAGGAATGTTACCACTACCTTGAGTAAGTGGACGATTTCCCTTTCCAGGGTTGGGGGGTGGCTGTAACAGTGGTGTCCATGGAATATGGTTTCCACCTTGATGAAGAGGTGGGAATTGAAGGGATGGGTTCCATGGGGTTGTTGTAGCCAAAGGGTAGGGGAAGCCGAAATTCAAGTTGGGGGGATTTTGAGGTTTCCCCCCAGCTGGGTTCCAGTTTTCAAACAATGAGTACCCCCCACTCTGTGGAATTTGAGATCCCCAAGAAGGAAGCGTGCCTAACGAGGGATGTTGAAGATGAGGCTCGGTTGGAAAACTGGTATAAGGTTGTCCGCTGCCAGGTGTGTTGTACATACCGAACTGAGCAGATGTTGTTGGTTGGGAGGGTTGTTGGATGGTAACAGTGGGTTTCCCTCCAACAAGTGGGTTGGATGGTCCTACGGGAGGAGGTTGGTGACTAGGAACTGGGTTCCCAACAAAAGGTTGTCCTTCGGTAGGGTGGGTTGATGGCCCGCCAGGAGGGGTTTGGTGACTAGGAGTGGGGTTCCCAACAACAGGTTGTCCTCCTGTAGGCTGGGTTGATGGACCGCCAGGAGGGGGTTGGTTGTTGGGATTAGTGATCGCAACAGTCGGTTGTCCACCTCCTGAAATGGTATAGATAGTGGTCGAAGGTGAACCTCTGGTCAGTAAGGATGATCCAGTGGTATGATTTGATGTGATTCCGGCGCTAGTAAGATGAGATAGTGTCGATTGGCCGATGGTGCCAAAGGTGCCGATTAGTGGAGGGGGTATTCCATACGTTACAAGCGGGGATGGGGAGAAAATCGGGTTATCCCTCATAGAATGTGCGCCAAACATGCTTGATGGTAGTAAATGTAGGGAATTTAATCGAGGGGTATCGGAAGTTTCATCCATAGTGTCTTGAACAGCAGGAGGACCATCGGGGACTAGGCTCGGATTTGTGTCCTGTAAGGGATTGAAAGGTTGAGATGTGTGTTCAGGGTCCAGAGGAAAATGAGGTATAGTAATGTATAAAGGTCCAGAGCCGTTTGCATAAGAGTGATGAAAATCTATGCTAGACAGAACTTTGGGAGCTCGGTAGTCGGGAGGATGGGTAAGAGGGGGATATCTCGAAGCCATAGAGAGAATTTGCTTTGTATCACGTTTGAAATGTGCCGATGCTAAAGGGGAGTTTTCTAGACTAACCATACTAGACTGGATTGAGGCCATGATCTCGTGTCCCGAAGGGAGGTTCGAGAGGGATATCGTATGAGGTATGTTGCTGGAAGAACCGGTTTCCTGTGGATGAACACTGGATGGCACTGTAATAACAGGTGGAGCTTCCACCTGGGAAGTGATAAAGCCATAGTCAGGTTCGAACGGTGTGTCAAGAAGTTGGGTTTCTTCGATAACTTTGACGTATCCGCTCGAGACTGGAATCAATTCGGATATATCTTGGTCGGATCCTTCGGTGGTGCCAACAGATCCTTCCGTAACATCGCAGAAAGTCTCTGGTGGAAGGGTAGTGCTGACATCAGGGAGGATGATGGCCTCTGGTCTAGTATCTTGGGTTGTACTAGTTTCAACCACTATAGTGTCATCCACTGTGGCAGATATATCTGGAATAACAGTGGGTGAAGTGACAGTGGGAGTCTTAGGTATATTATTTCCTGCAGAAACTGTGAGAGGTTTTGAGACCGTGCTGCGAGTATCAGTTACAAGCGGAACTGAAGATGTAGTGCGTATCGGCGGTGGAACATTCCCTCGGTCGGCACCGCGGCCAGGAGGGGTAGGAATACATGATGGAGGTGGACCAAAGGTCCTTGGCAGTGGTGGTGGTGGTGTACTTCATCCCTGTAATCTTCGTGATCTCCGTGGTGGTTCCGACATAATGGTAGATATACAAAATCCGAGGACAGTCTCGTAACAAAGAACTCAAAATCCCTAATGCAGCCAAGTGTGCAAAAGGGGATCTAGGAAACGCAAGGCTCACAGGCCAAAAAATCAAGCTCTAAAAAAAAATATACTGAGACCGGTGTCACAGTAAGTGAGCTGGAAATCAAAATGGCTAGAATGCCAACAAGCAGTCACTAAAAGAAAAAATTACCCTCTATTAAGATGAGATAACAAGCAAACCTCCTAACTAAGAGATGGAGACCTCAACAAGTTGTATCCTTCGCAAGGTGATGAAATCCAATTCGAACAATACAACATGAGAGACCAATAATGGAAGGATATCCCTCTACCAAAAGGGATCCTAGGTAAAACAGCCCTAGTAGAAAAGTCACCAAGCTACCTCGTTCATGACACGTTGAAAAAGGTTTTCGGCACTTCTGCCTTATCACCCTTGTATTATCAGTATGGTGGTCGTATAACACAAGGAAGACAATGATCGATGTTGCCTTAGGGATAAGTGGAGTGCGGCATTCCACAGAGTCCATCCGGTTCTCAATCTCACGGTGGTTTAACCCCTGAAAGTTTAAAACAGTCAGGAGGCCCGTCCACAAACTGGTGTATGACCGTGTCAACAAATACTAGAGGATTTTAATTCCCTAGAGGACAACAACTATGTCTCAGATGATAATGACAAGGGGGAATTATTTGGATTCCTATCCTCGGTGTCCTACCTAACTACCAAATTCTTTTGATTTCCTCAAGTGAGGTTAATGTTGGTTTAGTTAGGGAGATTAATTTTAGTGGTTGTATTATTCAATCGGGTAAACGGATGTGAAAATGAGTGATGTTGTGACGACCCAAACCATGCAAGTGAGAATGAATCGAAATAAGCCTTGTATTCGATGAAAACTAGCTATGGAAAAGAGAGAGTTCTTCGATCATAAATGCATGAAACTTTCACAAACAATGAAAAACCACTTCAAAACAAACTTTTTGTTTTCTTTTTCTAAGTAAAGACAAACTTAAATAAACACTCTTTTAGATTTCACTGATCTACAACTATAATGCTTCAAAATGAGAATTTATGTGGCAAATTGAATGGTTCACTTCCGAATGCACAATAATGTTTCAATCCAAACAACACAAATGTTCTCCAATGACAATTTCCAATATAAATTTTAATAATGATAATGGAAAAGATGATATTTATAAGAACAATGTGATTATAAAAAAAAATACACAATCCAGTAAGAAAGGACAGTAGTAACAGTTTGGTTATGATGGATGGGTCAAGCCAATGCAATCAATCGGAAGGGGTGACCAAACATGTAAATAATGACACTAACTCAACAAAAATAATCAAGCTCACACCAAAGGGTAAACAAACCACAAATGACTGTGCAATGGACAAGATGCTGGTAAGCAACAGGGAACACCAATCTGAGGCAGAGAAGATCAAAAAATGACCTAGGAAAACCAAACAGGGAGGAAAAAAAAAAAATGCAGAGACTACCGCGTGTCTTCTACTGGCTAAGACGCGGTACTGGTACACTACCACCCTGGTAAGAGCGTTGGGTATGCGGTACTACCGCTCTATAGGTAGTGATAGGGGCATGGTACTGCTGCTAAGGGTGGAAAGAAGTGCAACTTTTGAAAAAAAATTGAATTTTTCAGGGGTGTCGTAGACCTAGAGGACTCACTGATCACAGAGGGATAAAATATGTAGAGAGAAGGGGTGAATAGAGGTCAAAGAGACCAAAATTCAGTACTGGTTTGATAAGAAAGAAAAAACACAATAAAAAATGACTGAAAGTGAAGTAAATCAATCAAATGGGGTTCAAACCAGCGGAGTCGCCAGTTTTTGTTGTAGATATTTCTCCCTACGGATAGGTAGAAACTCTCTTAGGTTAAAGTAGATTTGGCTGACTTCAAACTAAGACAAAAAGATAACAAATGCTACCTTGAATTCCTAGATTCAAACAAATGTTTCAAGATCATATTGCTGAAAGAAATGGAAGAGATCTAACTAACCTTTGATTTAATCGCTCGTCCTAGTTATTACTCCAATCTTCAAGTCCTCACGAATGAACCTGTCAGAATGAACCAAGGTACAAGCACACACAATCTTCTAGCAACTTGAAATACATGTTAGAATCTAAATCTATAACAGAAACAAATCATATGATTGAAACAAGATCAACACACACAATTTGGGAAACAAGACAAGTTATGTTTTATTGCAAACTTGAAGTTACTTACAATGGTTGCTTGATGTCCAAGCCAACTCCCAGCTCCAAGTGCTTTCTCCTCTAGTTATCTCCACAAAGATCTAAGACCATAGGTTTGATATCTCAAAGAGTCCTCCCCTTTGCTCATGGAAGTCCTCTCTCTTATAGTGTGTAGAAGGGTTAACCAACAAGAGAGAAGGATGGATCTTGGGAGTGTTTAGTGGATCAGACCCACTAATCTGAGAAGGTGAGTTAGGATCGAATCAGAGATGCCAATCCTCAAAAATATCTCGAAGATCAAGATTCCACAAGCCATGGAAAAAGGGATAAAAAAGGAGTACCGCGCCCCTGAAACTGAGCATAATGCGACAGTACCGTGCAACAGGGAAGGAGCATAGAGCAGTAGTGGGGACTACCGTGTAGCAACAAGAGAGCAGAACGCGGTAGTGTTTGTAGATGAGGTCTCAGGACAGGTTTGTCTTCATGGGTCAATCATCACTTTTCTCTTCTGGGTGTTTTCAGCAGCAAGGGAAGTGTCATCAGATGTTTTTATTATGAAGATGCGACACTGTGAAACATGGAGGTATAACAACAAAACATTATCATTTTTGTTGATCTTTTGTACATTCTTTTATCAAACAGGATCATTGTAATTTTATTTTTTTTCATGAACATTCAAATTTTATTTTCTTTGATTTTGATTTGATCCATCTGTGAATATTCCTAAATAACCATTTCTGAATTGATTAATCTCTTCTGTCAAAACATCATGATCTTTCAATCCTTTATTCATAGTTTTGTCAATATTTTTGTACATAATTGCAGATGAATAAAATTTGGCTTTAAATTAAAAAAATCATTTATGTACATATTTCTTTTGAGAAGGATATTTGTAAATAAATAAACCTTGAGGCTCAAATACAATTTGTTTATTTATCTTGATTAGTTGTAATAAGGTAGATCTTCAAGATTTGCTTATCAGGGATAGCATCATTTCTGATCACCAAGGTGATGGCTCTTGATCATAAGATCAAGGGACAGGAGGTATCATCGTGTGAATGATGCTATTAAATATCAGGTTACCACGCCTGGACAGTATTCTTCAGTTAAATTTAGTGGAAAATCAATAAATGTTTTATAATTGGAGCAGTTCTTGAAAGTTTTTCAAAGAAGTGGATGGATGCATCTTTGTACTGATGATGTATATTACCTTTATACTAAGTACTTTGTTTTGACAGGGTAATTTTCAGCTTGTCTATGACGAAATCTTTATAAACAGAAATGAAGGTAGTTCTGAAAATATTCGCAGATGTGAATTGAGTGCTGGTTCTTATTAGATTAAGGATTTCTGATTTGTTTTAAGCAAATTTTAAGATTGTGTTTTACTGCAGCTTTTAAGATGAATGAGCAGAGATAACTAGTTCCTCCAGTATGTCTCCATTTGTTGGGAGGAAACAACCCTCTCAATTCTATTTTTGTTTTATCAAATAAAATTGATCAGTCCACTTCTTTAAATCATTAAAATTATTAAAGAGTGCCTTCAAAATCTTTGATTCTGAAGGTACTCTCAATTTTGGAAGAACGGGTAAGCAGGTTAAGATTGTGAGAGGATAATTCAAACTAAGTTGATTAATGATTTTTGCTGTTGTTAAAATTATAACTTATATATGATCAATTTCTTATTATTTTATATTATGATCATATATATTATCTAAAATAATGTGCTCCTTATTAATTTGGTTTGATCAACTTGTTTTAATTTGTAAATTATTTCTCCTTATGTAATTACTTCCAATTTCATTTTGGCTTTGATACTAGACATGGTTTATGATATCATTGTTATGTTTAAATATGGATTGTTAGGGTTAATAAATTATTTATATCATATTATTAAACCCTTATAAGATATGTTAAACATTCAATTTATTTTAATCATGTCTAAAAACCTTTGTAAGATAAATAACATGAGCATATTCCTGAAATATTGTATATATTGGATGATGCTTTCTTTTGAAAGATATTTGAGTCATCAATGAAGTTCTTATATCATGGTCATTGATTCTAATTTTTATTTTGATAGACTTTTATAAACTTAAATTTCAATGATCATTTTTTATGATGGATACGATGTTCTTAATTTAACATTGGTTCCTTTTGAGTATTCATCGTATCACTTCAAATTATTGATTTTGATCTTCGGAATTAATGTCGTTTGTAAATATGATTTCATGGTTTGATGGTTTGAGTCAAGATGGTCCTAAATCTTGAAATCTTCAACAATTTTGATAAAACTTTAAGAAGATTTATTATTCATGGTACAATATGAATGAGGACACATGTTATCAACAACCTTGGTTTCATTTTGGTTACCGCATTGCAACCTCACTCTGTTGAATTATAATATGGAGATGAACTATTTCTGAAATATGAATTGGTACGCCTGATCACCACGTATAAGCTCCTTCCTGCCAAATATTGAGCTGGATTGTTAATATTAAACACAAATCAATACATCTTGACACATGTTCCACGTACACATCTTGGAATTATTATCTTATCTGTTGCTCGTATAACATTTATAATTCAACTTAATTCAAGTATCAGGTAATGATTTCAAGTTGTATCAATTCGTTTGATGCATACATGTTACAACGTAATTTTCCACCTTGTGAGCATCAACATTGATTGGCCTTCAGGATCCATTTCACTGGCTCAATTTCACCTTATGTCCTACAGAAACACTTTTTCTCTATTTTTCTTCATGTACGCTTGTTGTCCCATTATAGCCAGCGTACACGCGAGTTGTTCCACTATAGCCCGCGGGTACCAAATAAAATGGTAAAAATCATTAGAAAATTACTTTTTACTCCCAAAAAGCGGTCTTAGGGTCACCTTTGGCCCTCCATTTTCCCTGTAACGCCTCGATGTGTCCTTTCACTTACCTTTGGAAGGATATATATTGAGATCTTATGGCATATGGAAGGGAGGAGAAAGAGAGAAAAATATAACTCTAGTGGATTTTTGTCGTGACTTGAGTCTACACTCATTGATCCTTGTTGTTGTGAACCCCTTATGTTCACCTTCCAAACTCCTTTCGTAGTTTTAGTTTTCCATTAGATGGAGGATTGAAGTGGTGGAGGCACAAGTGGAGAGACCCAATTCTTGGTTCATATTGGTTTCTGGCAAGAGGTCGTATATTGTACTTCTTGTTATTCATTAATGCAATTACTCATTTTCTCGTCCAATTGATGTTCTGAATATTATTAAATTACATTGGGTTATATTTTCTTATAATATCATTGATCATGCTATTGATTATGCTAATGTCTTTTACATATTATATTCACTTGCTTGTAGTTGTTGTTGAGACTAATCTGCAAGTTCAAGTGTAGAAGTTGAAAGCTCAACGGGGATCTACATCGAACATCCGGTTGAAGGTTGGTCTTTTCTCCATTATCTTAGAATTTTCAATTATATAGCATTGCATTGGGAATTGAATCATTTTCTAGTAGTTAGCTATCTGTTGTGGTCTACCCCAAGCCATAGGAAGTTTTCTCCGTAATAGAAATGGTGACTCCACTGGGGAAAACATCCATTTCTGGGGATTTTTAGGCATTTGTCCTTATTTAGAGTTGTTGTGTGTCGAGCTTCTGTGTCATTGATTGGCTGTTGGGATATACTATAGAAAACAAGCTTTTTATGGGTGATTAGACTCTCTTTTTTCTCATTTGCTTTTATCTGTATGAGGGTCAGCCTAGATTTTCCCGCGTCTAACCTCCTCTGTTAGAACTGTAGCCCACGTCTACCCACAGCTTTTCTCTCGACAGTAGCGTACAACTCCGAGTTTGATTGATTTATGGCCTTGGATTGTTGCTGGGTTGGCTTTGAGTGTTCCCGGGTCTTAGTTGGCCTTATTCCTGACTGTTCCATGCCCTGTTTGTGCCCGAAAACTCCTTTTTCTCTTTGTTTTGAGCCTTGTTCGTTTATCACCATTTTTTATTCTCTAGCTCATTGCATTGGCTGAGTCTCACTGTTTGGGATTTGCTGGGTTGTATTAGTGATCCGCTTTGCATTTCTTTAACCAAATAGGTAGATTTCGCTTGCATTTTTTCATTTCATCATATTGAAAAAATACAAAAACATAGTTTTGCATTTTCCTTCCCTTTAAGAGAAAATACGAAAAAAAATTGCTTTCCATACTGCATTTTGCATCTGAGTGCTTGTGCTTTCATCTAGGATCTTCTTGTGGATTGAAAATTTAAAAGAATTGCATTTTATTTCAAACCGTTGGATTGATTATCATTTTAGTGGCATTGTTTTTATTGGATAGATGAGTCTAGAGTTTGTTGGTTGTGCATACTATTGAGTCCTACACATCATTAGTTTCATGACCATATCCCTTGAGTAATTAAAACCATTTAAAATCAACGCTTAATCTTAAAATTGATTAGAACGATTTTTCTTTTATAGGGTGCACCAACTAGTATACGTTTAGAGTCTTGGAATAGATCATTATGAGTTAATAATCCAAGACTACTAGATGAAACATTATTTGTCTGACCAGGGAGTGGTGAATTCCATAATATACATCAGTGTTCTCAGGAATCTCTACTCAGACCAGAGTTAAGCATGAGGTCACGGGAGGTTGGTTGCAGAGATAGCCACGGGAGGTTGGTTGCGGAGATAGCTCTCCAATACTCGCCAAACGTGGGAGATATTTCCATGATTTGTTTGTGTACGGGGGCTCTTGAGGGATCTGTACCTCTTAAGTTTTGGGCTTAGCTACCCTTCCCATATGACGGATCCCACCTGCGACTGTCCTCTTGAGCATTGGTTATATTGTGGTGACCTTAGTTTCCTTACCTAGGTATCGCATAGGGTGCTTGCAGTGGTTATACTGTACGTATCCTGAGTCAGATTGGGGTTGGGAAGCACAGTTTCATGTTGTATAGGGATTTGACCCTGTGCACGCAGTGAAGTCTGGGACCCCTTATAATTGATTCTGTTACCTCCGGTTATAGTTTGGGAGTCTCAAGCCTCTCCTAGGAGAGACATATCGGCTGTAGTGTCGGGAGGTCCCTTGAGCCAATCCTGTTTGTGTGCATTTGGTTGTAGTTTATTAGGAGTGTGTTTTTTTATCATTAGTTTGGCCGTTAGGAGACACTTTGATTTATTGAATATTTGGAGGTATCATGGAATGAGGTCCACCTCTCCGCCGGTCTCATCATTTGGCTGGTTTACCGGCTGACGAAGTTACACGTCTTTTGCATTGGAGATGCCAGAGGATCCCCTCCGATCCTTTTGATTCTTTTGAACAACTTCAAGCTTACGTTATAACTGCTCATTTTGGCATGGGATAAATCCCTACAACTCCGTCGGGTAGAGTTGAAGATGGTTCTACTCCTCCTACTACTAGAGAGGCATGGGGGGGAAATCCACCACAACCAGAGACGCAACCTTTTCAGTTTGGGTCGGATCCACCCGAGGACAACCCATTTGATCGTTCAAATCCACATGGTTTACGATATGGGATGCCAGAGTCACATGTCAACACAAGTCCTACGACCAAAACTACCCCGTTATCTCATGGTATGCCTAGTTACAACACAGTTGATCCATCCACTATGTTTTGTAGTCATGCTAGCACTAGTCATGGTGTTGGAAACACTGCACTCACCGGGGGCACTACCCTCGTTGGGAGCACTGCGCCTTCTACTCACACATGTCAGTATGGGACGAGCTCCATTCCTCCAAACATTCCAAATCTCATAGGAAAGCTGCCTCCTAGGACTACCCTTCATGGCGGGAACACTGTTCACATTATGGCTCACATTCCACAGTATAATACACATGCCTCTACATGTCAACCCAGGACCACGTTCGCTAATGTTAACAATCCTCCTAATACCGGGAGTGGACACATACTGTATACTTTCACGACTTCTCTTGCTACTAGTAATGCTAATGTAGGGGGTGGGAATATACCTTATACTTATGGTCACAACACCACTGCTCCTGCTACTAGTAATGGTAATGTAGGGGGTCTGAATATCCCTTATACTCATGGTCACTACACAACTACTCCCGCTACTAGTAACGCTTATGCAGGGGGTGGGAATATACCTTATAATTATACAACTGCTCTTGCTACCAATAGTACTTATGTAGGGGGTGGGAACATACCTCATAATTATGGTCATTATAATACGGTTACTGCTACGAGTAATACTTATATGCCCAATAATTATGGTGGTAACCCTTACTATGATACAGTCGGTGTTGGCCATCATTACAACCCACCTCATTACAGTGCTCATAATACATATATACCTGCTTACCCTCACACGAGTTAGGTTGGAGGAGGTTATCATCCTTATGGCTAGGGTCATGGTTATGGTCCATCTTATCCTTCATGTCCATATAATCAACCTTTTATGGGATCTTATAATCAATATTTTCAGCCGCAGCTTCCGTTCCTTGCTCAATTGAATCTTCCGGATCTTTTGAAGCTCACGAATGATCTGGTGTGTAATGATCCTAATTGGCCTCCAGTCCCTACCAAGCTCCCTTCGAACATTCCCAAGTTTGAGGGGAAGGGTGGTGAGGATCCGGGTGATCATGTTACTACTTTTCATCTTTGGTGCTCATCAAACTCGTTAAATCACGATTCCATTTGTTTGAGACTATTTCAACACACCCTCACGGGGGCAGCCGCGAAGTGGTATGTTGAGTTGCTTGGGGGAACATACAGAAGTTTTAATGAGATAGCCTTGGTTTTCCTGGATCATTTCCAGCTTGCAGTTCGCTACGACATTGGCACAGAAATCTTATCTACCTTTAGCTAGAATAAGGCCATGCACATATCTGACCACGTTCAAGAGTGGCATCGACGAAAGAGGCTAGTGAAATCCAACATTCCTCCAGATTTTCTTTTGGAATGGTTCCTTAAGTCTTTGCTTCCATACATTTCTAAGGATGTTTTGATGTTTGGCATTACGATTGAGGAACAAGCTATATACAAATTCCAGCAGCTATATTTACTCTACTCTCAATCTGGAATCCTGTATGACATTATTCTGGATGCACCGCGATCCCAACATGAGCCCAAGCTAGTTCCTGGACCACATGCTGATGGCATTGTTGGATCCACAAGTACTGGACCCATAGATTTGGTTACCAATCAAATGAAAAAATTGTTTCTTAACCAATCTACTCCTGGACAGGTTCACACCTTGTCCACTTCCACCCCATCGTTTGATGTACACGCTATGCAATCGATGAACCCATTGGGTAACCAGCAGCCTCATGGTAAAAAGAAGGGGAGAAACAATCGTAAGGGTAGGAATAATGGGAATAATGGAAATGCTGGTGGGGACCGTAATCCTAGAAGTAAGGTGAAATTCCCTTGCAAACTTTGTGGGGAGGATCATCTTACTCACTTGTGTCTTCGAATCGAAGAATCATCGAAGCATATTGCACAGAGCCCAACTGTGTTGAAAGATCTTCTTTCGCATCATCAAAATATGGCTTCGAATGCTCCCGTCACTGGATATGGGACTAACGAGACTACCGCCTCTTCTGCTCATGTCGGTGGCTAGGGATGTGTAAATATGGTTAAATCTAAGGTTAGTGTTACTACTCGTCAACACGATTATGGTGCACCACAACTGAATATGGGGAATGAGCCTCCTCCTCCTCCTGACACTTCGCTACATATCGAGAATCCCACTACTGTGTCACAGATATCGAAAGGTGTTCTTAAGCGCTCGAATCACAATCCCAATGCTTGAGTCAGCCAGAACTACTCTCTTGTAGAATATTTGGGTCAAACTCCGTGTACCATGTCGGCTATTGAGGTGTTAAATGCATGTCCTTCACAACGGCATGCCCTTTTATCTTCTTGAGGATTTCAGGATGGGAACAACCCTAGTATCATTAAATTCGACACCACTGATGTCCAGCCTCACTTGCCTTACCATGTTGCTTTTCAAATCCATGTAAGGTGCCTAGATAAGTTTGTTAAACGTATGGTGGTTGATGAAGGTGCTTCCACTTCAGTAATGTCGTTGTATTGTTGGAAGGCTCTTGGCTCTCCTCCCTTATCAAAGTCTATGACCATGCTTACTACATTTAATGGTCAGTCATTTAGGCTGCACGATATTCTCCCTTCCCTTGAGGTCCACTTGGGAGGGAAATCTGTGCCTATTGAAGTCGAGGTGGTTGATGCTCCCATCGACTACAACCTTCTTCTGGGTAGGAATTGGATCTATGCTATGAAAGCGATTGTATCATCTGTGTTTAGGATAATTTTTTTCCAAATGAAGGCAAAATTGTGACGGTCGATCAGCTAGACTTCCCTAGTTCCAATTCTACAGGATTGTCGGGAACTGTTGTTCCCTAGATCAAAGATTCTCAGCTAGAAACTGGGAACATTGGTGTAGGATTGTACCCTTCTTTGATGGGATCTTTTGACTTCCCTACACCAATATCCTTTGTAGGAACCATCTCCATTGATGCTCCTTCTTTGCTAAATCATATACCTTTCCGGACATCGTATTTCAGTGATCCGTGGAATATACCTTCCATGAGTTCGCCGTCTGGAGACATTTCGCACATTGTGATGGATATGCCCTTATCTGCAGTCAAGATTTCTCATCATGTTCAAAAAGACATTACAGATTCAGATCTCTCTTATTCATGGACATGAGAGGAAGATCTCGTTATGTTGTCCACATAGGCAGTCAACCCATCTTGTTCACATAGATGCCTTGATGATACTCTACCTTCAGATGAATATTTTATCGCGTCCATGCATGGTAATGATGAGCCTTGGGGGGATTCCTATCATAGATCTCATTCCTTTCCCACCCTCGGTCTTATTGAACGAGATGAGCCTATAATACAATCTGCCACCCATTTGGATTTGGATCCAGTCATAGTCTCGTCCAGCTCTGGTTTGATGTTTGAGTCTGATGAGTCTTTGAGATCTCCTATAGATCTGCAAATCAGCGCTCCTAAAGAGTTTGATTCTATTTCTGGAATTTCCAACTCCCGTGATGATGAATTTGCTCTTGCATATTTATTCACATCCTTCAGCTTTGCTCTTCATTTTGATCCCTCAGGTATTGGTACTATGGCACCTTCAGTGGTTAGCTCTACCTGCATGTTGTCTAAGGTTAACAATAGTGAAGTTGAAAATGTTTCTACAACAGTGACTTGTATCAGATTTTTCTTTACGTACATTTTAGAGATGATATTGGTACTTATGTTTCTTGGAGACAGGATTCTTAGCTGGACTTATACTTGTTTACTGGTCCTTTTCGACATTTGCTTCGGTCATAGAAGGCATATTCGGAAAATTGCATATAGGTTTAGGCCTCCCCATTATTATGATGCATTTAAACCTTTTTCCATCTAAATTCGCAGACACCCCCTGAGTGTCCTTATCTTGCTCATGTTCCTTGCATTATGCATAGATTTGTTCCATGAGCTTGGAACTAGTCTCGCATGTCCCTGACACTTGTCTGCTCCCATTACAAGCATTCTTCCACCTTTACTTTGAGCTCATTAAAACCAGTAAGGAGGTTACGAGCATTCTTCCATCTCTCCTTTGAGCTTGTTAAAAACAATAAGGAGGTCATGAGTTTACTTTTTCGGGCTTGTTAAACCTTTATAGAAAAGATTTTTATAAAGTCTTTTTTAAGCCCTTGTTAGAATTTTTCAAATCAAACAAGATTGCCGAGTATACTTGTCATTTCAGACTGGTTAAAGGATTTGAAGCGACATCCACTTAGGTATAAGTTTACCCCTTTTCCTGAACTTTGTGGATTAATTACGAAAAAGGTATACTCTAGTCATACGTGACTAGAATAGTTTTTCTCTCATTGTTTTACACTTTTTCGGGTGAGGAAACTAACTTTACAAAAAAGGACTCCCCTTTTTTTTCGAGTTGTGATTGCATTGCATTATCCTGCTTGCCGCTTAAGCCTTGTACCGGCTCCCGCTTACTCACTTATTAGCCATGTGCTTGAGCACTTTCCCTAACGAGCCTTGCAAAGATTTAATTTTCCTTTCACAGTTTGATGACCCTTTACCCTGAGGGAACACCCCCTCGAGTGTCCACATCCTGCACATGCTTCCTTGCATTGATCATAGGTATGTTCCACTGCTTGGGACTAGTCTGCTCGCTATTTGACACTTGTTTCCTCACTTGTTGTACTACAAGCAATTTTATTCTTTTTCAAGCTTTCCAAATATGAAAAAGACCAAAAAAAAATCAAATATTCCAAAAAGATGGATGGGAGAATATTTACTTCTTTTTGTTGGAATTTCTTGTGTTTCCTTTGAATAGAGCGTTCATTCCACTCCATCCATTATGAGTTGGGACTATAGTAGGACCTTAGGAGCTGTACTCATTTCTCAGAGTTTAATCCACCGATTGGTTAAGCTTCCAATCACTATGGAGCCCTTTTGTTGATGCCTCTTGCATCACAGAGTTGTTGTTATCTTGAGTCCATGATGCCTAAGTCTATCCATCTGCTCATGCTCTTGTTCAAAGGAAGTCTTGAAACCAAAGTCGGCCACTCCTCATATCTCTTGACTATTGCATGTCGGCCATCCTTATTGATTCAGTCCATTTCATCTGAGTTCTTCCAAATCATTCAGCGTAGTTGTTACCTCGTGCTGGTTGATGGGGGATGCCTTAATGCCCTCCTTCTAGCGAGTTTCATTCCGTCGACTTCAACTCATTTATTCCGGAATTTGAGACTTAGAGTTGGTTGAGTACCTTGAGGCTTGCAGTCATTAGTGGTAGGTTCTCTCGCCATCGATAGTTCTGTGAATACATCAATGTCCCCTGATCGATGGATTCATCTTAGTGTTCGACTTCAACACTGCATCTATTCGCACTTTGATGATTGTACTCTGTGCCTTGATGCCCATTTTCGTTATTGGTGGGTTATCTTTTGTCTGTTAACGGTATGCATCATCGACCGATAATCAGACGATGTCACAACAGGTTCGACCTCAACACCTTTATTCACTTGATGGGACTTGCACCATAGATGATTTGTGTAGAAAACCCCAGACGATAGTGGCATTTAGTATGCTACTTATGATCGTGACTTTACATCTGAGATATCACCTCTCAGACATCAGCAATTTGTATGTCTAGTTTGCACCAATTGTTTCATTTTCAGCAGGAGACCATATCGTACAGTAGATGGTTATGGCTATGATCACCTATGACATGTATTCATTATGTACTACCTATTCATGGCCATTGTATCAGATTGTTGTACTATACCAACATGTATTCATAGATATTATTGTATTATGATGAGTGAGTTGTTTCTTCCAGTTGTGTCTCCATCACTCCACTTCTGAGATTTATAATGTATTTCAACCATAGTAGCACCATTCTCTGACCTCACACATTAGGGGGCATCTGTTACAATGTAATTTTCCACCTTGTGAGCATCAACATTGATTGGCCTTCAAGATCCATTTCACTGACTTGGTTTCACCTTATGTCCTACAGAAACATTTTTTCCCTATTTTTCTTCCTGTACGCTTGATGTCCCATTATATCCAACATACACGTGAGTTGTTCCACTATAGCCCGTAGGTACCAAGTAAAATGGTAAAAATCATTACAAAATTACTTTTTACTCCCAAAAAGCGGTCTTAGGGTGACCTTTGGCCCTCCATTTTCCCCGTAATGACTCGACATGTCCTTTCACTTACCTTTGGAAGGCTATATATTGAGCTCTTATGGGATATGGAAGGGAGGAAAAAGAGAGAGCAAGATAACTCTAGTGGATTTTTTTCGTGACTTGAGTCTACACTCATTGATATTTTTTGTTGTGAACCCCTTATGTTCAACTTCCAAACTCCTTTCATAGTTTGAGTTTTCCATTAGATGGAGGATTGAAGTGGTGGAGGCACAAGTGGAGAGACCCAGTTCTTGGTTCAGATTGATTGTCGGCAAGAGGTCGTATATTGTACTTCTTGTTATTCATTAATGGAAATACTCATTTTCTCATCCAATTGATGTTGTGAATATTATTAAATTACATTGGGTTATAATTGCTTATAATATCATGGATCATGTTATTGATTATGCTAATGTCTTTCACATATTATATGCACTTGCTTGTACTTGTTGTTGAGATTAATCTGCAGGTTCAAGTGTAGAATTTGAAAGCTCAACGGGGATCTACATCAAACATCTAGTTGAAGGTTGGTCTTTTCTACATTATCTTAGAATTGTCATTTATATAGCATTGCATTGGGAATTGAGTCATTTTTTGGTATTCAGCTGTCTGTTGTGGTTTGCCCCAAGCCATAGGGATTTTTCTACGTAACCAGACATGAATTGGTTTTGATGGTGCGAGGTCACACGTGGGAACGAGTCTAGGGTTTTCACATGATTTTTCACAAAGTCGAATAGGGTTTCATTATGCCTGTCGAATCCTGCATACCTATTTCTTCGATTTTCACGATGTCGTATCATTTTCAATTGAAGAAGAAACTAGAGATCGGTGAAATGGATCCATTGTGCCAAATTGAACCATCTGGTGATGAAATCATGGAAATAGAACCCTAGGTTTCAATGTTAATTGAGAAAATCGGTTGGAGGAAGTTCTTTGCGAGCTTTGATGGTTACAACATAGAAGTAACACGCTGATTCGCGTTTTCCTTGAAGGATAATGTTTCCCAGATATGGGATTTAACCCTAGTTTAGTTAGAAGACTTCATAGCTAGGGAAACCCAGCTTCCACAAATTGGAGAAAAATGGTTTAAAAAGTCACAAGTAAATAAGGCCAAATGCAAACAATTTCTCTTGCCCCTGCCTACGGATTATGATGATAAATTTGGGTATTAAATGAAATTTCTGAAGTCGAAATGGAAAATATTGCTGCGGTTGATTATCCGGTATATAACCTGTGATGGGCGTTATTCATTGGTACATTTATATCATCTTAGACTATTGATGGTGTTTACTGGTTCAAAGATAAATATTCCCCATTATTTGCTTAATAGTCTAGAGAAAATGTGAAATGTTGTGAAGAGTGTAAATGTAAATCAGGAGCATAGCTTATTTGATTATGGCCTGGTTAAAATTTTAGTTCAGCATCAATTGTCTCTAATGGATAGGAGTTGGGAGTAGTTTTTGATTGAAAATAATTTAGGACCGACTGAACATTGGCCTCCTGAAAGAAACAAAACCTGATTAAAGAGAAAGAAGTTGATTGATGATGAACCCTCAGTATCAAAGCTTGATGATGATTTTGTGTATATACAGAAAGACGTTAATATCAACATGGAAAAGGGAAAGTTTGTAATGGATAATAAAAACCCTGTTGATGTTTGTAATGAAGAACCCATTAGTAAATCAGATGTAGTGGTTGATAGCGGAATTATGAGCTCAAAATTGTCAAAGAACTATAAACTTAAACAAGAAGACTCCATCTCTAAGTATGCTCGTAGACTCACCCATAGTATGACCATGATTTCAATGCCTGCGATCGAGCAACAAAATGCAGAATCATTTGTAATTCAAATTGAGGATGAAGATGATGTATTTTCCCCAATTCGTGAGGTTGTTCATAATGATGAGCAAAGTTTAGAAATGAATGATCGTGTGATGCCTTTGACTAAAGATCTTATTTGTAATGCTTATTCGAATGAGTCTGGGCCTAAGCCTTCATTCATGAGTATCCCTTCACCTGTCCGAGAATTGAATGAACCTAATTCTTCCCAATCCAATGACGCATTTCATGATCAGGATGAGGAAACCTTACAGCAAGTTCTTAATCGAATATATGAGAGTAAAATCTCACAATTAAAAGCATAATTGAAGGAATGCCAAGCTAATGTAACAATAAGAGACGAAGAGAATAAAACAATTAAAGCAGAGCTGTTAGATTGGGTGAATATATGGCAAGAGGCAAACCTAAAGAAAAATAGATACAAAGAAGCCAAGAATTCTATGATGATAACCAATAATCACTTGCTCGAGTAGAGAGAACGTCAAAAGCTTAAGATCCTAGAACTTAAAGCTAAGCTTTATGAAGCTCTTCGAGTTACTAGACTGTAAATTATCACTTGAAAATCGTTATTGTTGCTATGTTTTTTTTGGGTAAGTAACAAGATAGGTAATAAGCAATGCCCATAGAATCGTAGATTCTACGAGCATTGCTTATCATTAAATCGAATTTGTTACTTTTGTTTTGTTATTTATTACATTTCTAATAAAATATCATGCACAGTTAATTTGTTTTTGCAAGTGTCATAGAAAAATGGACTTTCAATTTTAGATGTTATTCTCCTCATTTAAAGTTTTGCCAACAAATAGTGAAGTGGTTTCGAGTTCGAGTAATATGGATGATAGGTGTCGAAAGTCAACTGCTGTTTATATTCTACATGGACAAATTGTATTCAAAGATAAGATGCAGTTACAAAAGTAATGGAATAGTTTCCAGGTGTGTTGTAGAATTTTCTCCCTACGGATAGGTAGAAATTCTCTTAGGTTAAAGTAGACTTTAACTGACTTTAAAATAAGACAAAAAATAACAAATGCTACCTTGAATTCCTAAATCTAAACAGACATTTCAAGATTAAACTGCTGGAAGAAACAGAAGAGATCTAACTGACCTTCAATCCAATTGCTTGTCTTAATTGTCGCTCCAACTTCCAAGTCCTCGTGAATGAACCTGTCACAATGAAACCAAGATACAAGCATATACGATTCTCTAGCAACTTGAAATATGATTTAGGATCTAAATCTATAATAGATACAAATCATATAATTGAAACAAAATCAACACATGTGATTTGGGAAACAAGACAAGTTATGTTCTATTACCAACTTGAAGTCACTTACAATGGTTGCTTGATATCCAAGCCAACTCCCAGCTCCAAGTGCTTCCTCCTCTAGCTATCTCCACAAAGATTCAAGATCATAAGTTTGATGTCTCCAAGAGTCCTCCACTTTGCTCATGGAATGTCTCTCTCTTATAGTGTGTAGTAGGGTTAACCAAAAAGAGAGAAGGATGGATCTTGGGAGAGTTTAGTGGATCAGGCCCACTAATCACAGAAAGTGAGTTAGGATCGAATCAGGGATACCAATCCTCAAAAATATCTCGAAGATCAAGATCCCACAAGCCATTGCAAAAAGGCTAAAAAGGGAGTACCGCGCCTCTTAAACTAAGCATAGCACGGTAGTACCGCATGGTATAGAAAGAGAATAGCGCGGTAGTGTGGACTACCGCGCACCTAAGCTGGAACAAGGCGTGGTAGTGTAGGTATATGAAGCCTCAGCTGGGTTGATTCTTGACAAAATAGGTTTGTATTCAAGGATCACTCATCATTTTTCTCTTCTGGGTGTTTTAAGCAGTAGGGAAAGTGTCATCGGGTATTTTTATGGTGAAGATGCAACATTGTGGAATATGGAGGTATAACAGATGGCCCCTAAAGTGTGAGGTCAGAAGGAACTGATGGCTGAAAGACTTTACAAACACTATGCAGAGATAGAATCGAGGAGAGAAACAAGGAGCTGAAACAAAAACAAAATGTTAGATATACCATCGAGGCGGGCATCCCCATGCTCGGAAACAATTGACTCAAAGCATGGCTGTCAACCAATACATTGCAGATCCATGAGTACTAAGATGATATATATTGTAGACAAATCATGGCTACTATGAACAAGCGTAGATCCATGAGACAGTAATGACATAGCCACGACCAATACAAAAGTGGATCTTGTGTGACAATACAAAGGACATCTCCATCGCAACCTAGACGCAATCAAGATACAAAGGTGCGCTCAGGGTCTTCTATCCAATCGCAAATGATACGAATCTAGCCATGTGATTACAAAGTGTTGAAGTCGAACATGGTAGAAACCATTTGATTACCAGTCAATGATGTGAACCGTTAACAAATGAGAGGGAAATCACCAATGATGACAATGATCCCCAAGGTATCTATAGTACATCTCAACGAAATGTGAATGAATGGGTTGATGTCGAGCATTTGAGAGATCGTTCGATCAGAGGTCAATGATGTAAACCTACTGTTGAACACGAGGAAACCTTCCATTGAGGCATGTAGGTACCAAGGTACTAATGGTTGATCCCTAAGTCCAATTCCCAGATAGTGATTTGGCGTCGATGGGAATAGACTCGTTGAAGGTGGGCCATGATGATTACCACATCATCGACACGAAATCGGAACGAAAGATAGTATAGAATGATGAAACAATGGAGCATGTACTGACACAGTGGAGGTCTGACACAATGAATGACTCTAAACAATGCAACCCTTTGAACATATAACGTCATGTAACAGGACTTAGCAGCAGGGATTATTGATAGCAGAGGCTAGACACCCAACGAGTAGGCTCATGGCCAGAGAGACGACTCAGGATGATGACCATAACTCAGCGAAAATAGATACCCAAAATAGATAAGGGACAAACGCATGCCATGTTCAAAGGTGACGACTGACAAGCTGCCAAAATAAACTTGACTTGTTTCCCATATTCCCCCGACATGATAGAAGAGTACCTTTTTGTTGTTTTTCGATCTTGAAGATGATAACAAATGCTCGGTATAGCTCATCTTATAGATGAGTCCAATCTCACATGTTTTACGAACCTGAGAAAGGTGGGGTTCATCCCAAAGTGGGTCCTTCGATGTTAAATTTTAACGAGTCCAAGGAAGGAAAACTCGGTAGTTTTTCACATTTAGAGAGCCTGAAAAACTTAAAGGAGGCTCCAAAGTGTACTTTTTCGTAAATTTAGTCCCTCGATCCCGAAAAAGTGTAAAACAATTCCTGAGAGAACTCTCCCAGCCAAAAATTGACCGAGGTATACCTTTCTCGTAAATAGTCTGGACGGGCCGAAAAAGGGATAACCTATCACCGAATAGACGACCTTTCAAATACTTTTACAAGTGTGAAAGAGTCGAGATCACTTGGCAATCTTTTCAAATTTAGGGAGTCTGAAAAGAGCTTAACTATGGACTCCAATGGTCTTTTTCGTAATTTTTAATTATTCTGGTCCGAAAAGAGAATAAAATACAACCAGGATAATACTTTCCTCATCGTTTAACGAGCATGAGTAAAGCTGGATAAGCTCGACACCATTTACTTAAGATTGACAAGCACGACACGGGTGTAAAAGCGCTTGGAATCTTTTTCAAGTTTTAATCGAGAGCACGAAAAAAGATAAATTAGGCTCAAAATGAAGGTCAAACAATAAATGAACGCCAATGTGAATATTTTTTAAAGGAGACCCTATCAACAAATGCTCATGGAACCAGATATTAGTAATGTGAAATGGGTTTTAATTTAACTAGATAAAATAATAAGTAAAAAAAAAAGTGAAAAAGTTATATAAAGGATGGGTAAATATGGAAAGTTACCATTTCACTTGTGCATTTGCCAAAAGAGGAGATTTTACCCATTGAGGAGCAAAAAATTCAAGAGCTCATATCTAGAGATCTAGAGCACCGTTTCAACAACCGTTTGCGCCAGGTAAGAGCTTTCAAGCCCCTCTTTCATTTCATGTATGAATAGCTTGATTTCAGTAGGGAAGAACAATTTTTTGGGTGAGCCCTATTAGGCAATTTTCGCCTTCCACCGTACCGCGCGGGTTCTATATCGGGAAGCACGGTATTGTACAACAGTACCATGCTGTAAGGTTAAACCTGGGCGCGATACTGTGCAGTACCGCACAGTCAATTTTCCCCCAGGCGTGATAGTGGCGATTTTCAAGATGAAAAAATTATTTTTTCTCACATTTTTAGCTGAGATCAAGTTGTTAAATGATTAATGAATGTTTCCTATGACCTTTTGCAGGTGTTTGTAACTTGTTTGGAGCAAAATGGTCCATTCGAAAGAAAGAGAGCATGAAGCGAATGATTTGTTGGCCGAAGATGACCAGGAGACCTTGAATGCGTTGCGGGAATGTGGTTTGTTGAAATTCTTCAAGACCAAAGGTATCCGTAAGCAGGCAAAACTTCTCACCCACATTATTCAAATGTGGGACCCCGACATTCAAGCTTTCCGAGTGGGAGAACACACCCTCGAGATTGAACTCGAGGATATTTATTTCCTCACAGGACTCTCAAAAAGAGGATCCCAGGTGAATTTTACTGGGTTCACAGCCTCGGAGGCGAGCATGGATGATTTAATTGCTCGTTATTGCCATTAAGGTTTGGGGAAGAAAAACGGCAAGGTGGTCATCAAAGACATTGTAGAACTTCCTTTAAAAACCGTGTTGTTCACCATCACACATGCAGCAGGGAGCATGGGTCCCCATCAGGCGTCCCGTACACAGATGAATCTTGCAGTGGATTGCATGGCAGGAAAAGTATTCAACTGGTGTGAGGTAGTATTGACCAACCTCAAAGAGCAAGTGAACAAGTGCAGGCTTGGAGAGAGTTCTCAATTTGGGTATGGGAGCATCTTAGTGACCTTCTTCTTGGTGAGGGTGTCGTTGTTGCCCCCACAGATAGCCATGCCCCCCCGTCCACCCACCGAGCCATGGATGGCTCGATGGAGTGAATACGCAGGACGACTTGGGGGGCCGCAACATTTGGCTTTCGGTGAGGATTTCTTCTCGTGGCTCGAGGAACAGATTGTGATGATCGATGAATACCCCTATGCAGGGGTGGACTTCCATGAGGACATAGACCTAGCACTGCCGGAAGATGAGGATTGGGACAATTCAAGTATGACCTTCATAAATGTTTTTTTTTTTTTTGAATATATAATTTTTATTGTTTTTTAGAATGTGTAAAAGACTTTAATATATGTACGTGTGCATGTCGCAGATCGTGGACCACAGAGACCGGTAGGGTACTCGCCATTACGTCGAGGTGGTGTTGATCACCAAGCTCCTCCAGATGAGGAAGAAGACAAGGATGAGGCGGGAGGGGTCCAAGGGATAGAGAGGAACCTACAGGGTTTAACCCACGGTATCCCCGCTATGAGGGTGGACGACATCGCTTTGCATCTCCAGTGGCATACCGTAGGTGTGCCTAGGCGTATTGGTCGACTCCTCTGTAGGGTGGTTCGGGCTATAGTGTGTTATCACCAGCAGCGTGAGGAATCTGATGAGGAACATGATAGATCCCCCATATCTCCTTAGATGGTAGCTTTTATCTTTTTGCAGTATGTATACGATATGTAGGCTTTGAGAGCCAAATTTTTGTATGGGATTAGGTCCCAAATTTTGTCTTTAAAACACAAACTTTATGTATTTGAAAAAACACTTTTATATACAGTGATATATATATGGACCTAATTTTACGACCTATTTATTTACAATGACTTGTGTGTTTATTTTTGTGATGTGTTTTTATGTATGGGCAAGATTCCAATCCAAAATGTAATTAGCTAATGAATGAACTATACAATTGAATTCCCTTGGTACGTGTTGTTATGAAATGAAATTAAAAGATCATTCCAAGAGGCGTACCCTCCGAAATAAACGAAGTAGGATAGGATCGCGAACTGTGTAAACACGATTTAGATGAGAAACCATGAGTTGGGAGTCTAAAAAGACTGATAGGGAGTCAATTCCAAGGGAAGCAACCTCCGTCAAGAGTCTGATGACTGCATGGTACTCTATGATATTGTTGGTTGCAGGACCCAAACATTTGGCTCCTGAAGATAGAAACTCGCCAGTGGGAGAATAGATTACCCATGCTGCGGAAGCGAGGTTCCGGGTATGCCAGCTTGCACCATCGGCGAATCCGAAATAGTCAGACATCTGCGCACAAAATCACAAGTCAAGGTAAGAATGGATACATGAGGTCTGTGCGCACACCAAAAGATGAGTGAAAACAAGCTAGGTACATTATGTACAAAAAAGTATTTCGCGTAGGATAACCTTACGCATTGAAAGCGTTTGAGGTATAGCCCATTGCGGGGCCGTGCCAATGGTGTGCTATCACAATCGACGAGTTCATAGGCTCCTTTCTCCAAGACACGTTTTACAACAAACGGGTCGTACCACATAGATTCTAGCTTTCCTTTTCCAAGTTTATCGTGCATTTGATCATATGTGAGTACGAGGTCACCTTCATTGAAAATCTGAGGTTGAACGGATTTGTCATACTGTGCTTTGACGCATTTTTTATGAGCTTCGTTGGCTAAAGCAGCGTCGCGGCAGGTTTCATCTAGCTTGGCTAGGTATATAAACCATTCCTCTTCGGAAGTGGTGTGGGGAAGTAGCTCTATGGTTATCTTAAGTGATGGAATTTCACATTCAATCGGTAAAATGGATTCCAGTCCATACACCAGTTGGAATGGTGTAAACCCAGTAGCACTTTTACTGAGGTTCGGTATGCCCATAGTGTTGAAAATAGAGCTGAGTGCCAGTTGGATTTATGAGTACCCACAATACGCTGAATCATTCGTTTCATAAATTTGTTAATGGCTTCAACTTGGCCATTATCTTGTGGGTAGTATGGGGTTGAGTTTTCATGGAGAAAACCCAACTTGGCACTTAGTTCCTCAATCATATGGTTCCTGAAGTGGGAGCCATGATCGGTCACAATGGATTGTGGGACACCAAATCTAGCTATAATGTGATTGAATATGAATTGTGGTGCTGTTTTGTCGTCCTCAGCATAAGTAGGCATCGCTTCATCCCATTTTGTGAAATAGTCAATAGCTACTATGACATAGCTATGCCCCCCGACTGAAGTGGGATTACAGTGCATGAAATCTATGCCCCATTTGGAAAAGGGACCGACGGCAATAACAGGATGGAGTGGAGCAGGGTGCGAGCGTTTTTTATTATGAAAGAATTGACATGGTGGACATTTCTTGACAGTTTAAACGCAGTATTTGAAAATCGAGGGCCAGAAATATCCTGCTCGCAGTATTTTCTGGGCCGTAGCCATCCCAGAGAGATGACCACCACTGTTATACCTCCATATTCCACAGTGTCGCATCTCCACCTCAAATAGAGCTGACGACACTTCCCCTACTACTTAAAACACCCAGAAGAGACAAATGATGAGTGATCCTTGAAAGTAAGCCTACCCTGACAAGAATCACCCTAGCTGAGACTTCATTTACTCTAACTACTGTGCCTTGCTCAGTTATAGGTGCGCGGTAGTCTGTACTCCCACGCTATGCTCTGTCCCTGCCACGTGGTACTACCGCGTTATGCTCTGGTCTAGGGGTGCGGTACACCTTTTTTATCCTTTTTGCCATGGCTTGTGGGATTTTGGATTTTCGAGAGATTTTTGAGGATTGGGGTCCCCGATTCGATCCTAACTCACTTTCTGTGATTAGTAAGCCTGATCCACTAAAATCTCCCTAGATCCACCCTTCTCTCTTATTGGTTAACCCTACCACACACTATAAAAAGAGAGGCATTCCATAAGCAAGGAGGAGGACTCTTAGAGGTATCAAACTTATGATCTTGCAGCCTTGTGGAGATAGCTAGAGGAGGAAGCACTTGGAGCTGGAGGATTGGCTTGGACATCAAGCAACCTTTGTAAGCATTCTTCAAGTTTGTAATAAAGATAACTTGTCTTGTTTTTCCCATTTCATGTGTATGATATATGTTTCTAACATGGAATGTATCTAGTATAGATTTGAATCTAATATTTACTTCAAGGTATTTGGAAGCTTGTATGCTTGTTCCTTGTTTGATTTCAATAGGTTCGACTTTGGAGCTTTGGGCTCAAAATCTAGAAGCGGGACAAACGTTGGATTGAAAAGTGAGTTATATCTCTCATCTCTTCTGAATGCATTTAATATTGTTGTGAAAATTAGTTCAGGAAATTCAAGGTAGCATTTGTTTTGTTTTGTTCTTATCTTAGAGTCAGTTATAAATCTACTTTAACTTAGGAGAATTTTGACTTATCCGTAGGGAAAAATTCTACCAACAAGAATGGCGACTCCGCTGGTTTGAATTCCATCTGATTGATTGAGTTCACTGTTATCCATCTTTTGATTGTGACTTTTTCTTTCTTTTCAAACTAGTATTGAATTTTAGTCTCTTTGACCTTTATTCACCCCTCATCTATGTATTTTTCCTTCCTATGTGATCAATGAGTCCTCTGGGTCTGCAACAACCCTGAAAATTTCATCTTCCTTTTCACAAGTTGCGCTTTTTTCATGCTTTGCCACAGTACCACGCCCTCTGCACTGACTACAGCACGGTAGTACTCGCGGTTCATCAGTTAATACTAGAGCGGTAGTTTAACAGTGCCGCGCTATAGCCTTCCTCTGACCCGCGGTAGTGTCTGCATAGTGTCATTTTTTCTTGCTTGCTTGGTTTACTGAGTCATTTTTTGATTTCCTCTGCCTTAGTTGGTATTTTCTGCTTGTTGTTACCATCCTGTTCATTTTAGAGTCTGTGTGGCATGTTTATTGCTTTTTTGTGAGCTTGATTATTGTGTGAACTAGTGGCATCATTGGCACATAGGGTCACCCCTTCACTTTGAGTGCATTGGCTTGATCTCCCCATCACAACCAGACCATTACTACTGTTCCTTGTTACTGAATTGTGTAGTTTTCATAGTCACATGGTTTCCATTATTATTATTAAAATTCATATTCAAAGTTATCATTGGAAACAATTTGTGTTATTTTGATTAAAATGGTCTAGTAGCATCATTATGCATTAGGAAGTTAACCATTGAAATTTGCCACAGAAATTCCCATTTTTTGAAGCATATTAGTTGTAAGATCAGTGAATCGGAAAGAAGTGTTTCACTTTGGCTCTATTTACAGAAAGAAAACAAAAAAGTTTTTGCTTTGGTTTTTTGCTTGTGAAAGTCATGCACTTATGATCGAAGAACTCTCTCTCTTCTATAGCTAGTTTTCATCGAAGACAAGGCTTATTTTCGATTCATTCTCACTTGCATGGTTTGGGTCGTCATAACACCACCAAGTTTCACATCCATTTACCTGATTGAGTAATACAACCACTAAAATTAATCTCCCTAACTAAACCAACATTAACCTCACTTGAGGAAATCAAAAGAATTTGGTAGTTAGGTAGGACACCGGGGATAGGCATCAAAATAATGCCCCCTTGTCATTTTCATCTGAGACATAGTTGTTGTCCTCCAGGGAACTAAAATCCTCTAGTATTTATTGACACAGTCACAACCAGTTTGTGGAGGGGCCTCCTGATTGTTTTTAACTTTCAGGGGTTAAACGGCCGCGAGATTGAGAACCAGACAGACTCTGTGGAATGCTGCACTCCACTTATCCCAAAGGCAACATCGATCATTGTCTTCATTGTAATTCATAGTAATGCAAGGGTGATAAGGAAGAAGCGCCCAAAACCTTTTCCAACGTGTCATGAACGAGGTAGCTTAGTGACTTTTCTACTAGGGCTCTTTTACCCAGGATCCCTTTCGGTAGAGGGATATCCTTCTCATATCGGTCTCTCATGTTGTATTGTTCGACTTGGATTTCCTCACCTTGCGAAGGATACAGCTTGTTGAGGTCTCCAGCTCTTAGTTAGGAGTTTTCTTGTTATCTCATCTTTATAGAGGGTCATTTTTCTTTTTAGTGACTGCTTGTTGGCATTCTGGCCATTATTTTTATCAGCTTGCTTATTGGGATACCGATCTCAGTATAGATTTTAGAGCTTGCTTTTTTGGCCTGTGAGCCTTGCTTTTTCTAGCTCCTCTTCTGCACACTCGACTGCATTAGAGTTTTTGAGTTCTTTGTTACGAAACTGCCCCCGAATTTCATTTTCCCTGCCATCATGTCAGAACCACCACGGAGATCATGATGAGTACAGGTCAAAATCCCTCCACCGCCACCACCGCCACGGACCTCCGGTCCACCTGCATCACGCATTCTTGCTCCTCCTAGCCACGGTGCTGGGCGAGGGAAAATTCCACCGCCGATACATACTACATCTTCAGTTCCGCCTGTAACTATTACTCACAGCACAGTCTCAGAATCTCTTGCAGTTTCTGCAACCACTAGCATAGCGGAGATTTCCGTTGTCACTTGAA